>SSNS01000226.1:230177-300162 GCA_006937985.1 Aphyosemion australe
AGGAGGTGGAGGGTTCGTAGTGGAGGGGCTCACATCCTGAGCCGGGGTAGTTGGTCCAGCAGAGTGTCGACGCACAGCATCCTTCAGTATTTTGCGTCGGGCAGTGGACGTTGAGGTCCTGGGGGGATTAGACTTTGTAGGCTGCTTCTTACGAACCACAGGCTCCTGCTCGATGGCATTTGGTAGTTGGGTAGAAGGAAGGAGGTTGGTGAGATCAGCTGCTTGATCCTCAGGTGGTTGAGTAGAAGGTAGGAGCTTAGAGAGATCAGCTGCTTGATCCTCAGGTGGTTGAGTGGAAGGAAGGGACTTGGAGAGATCAGCTGCTTGATCCTCAGCAAGAGGAGAGAAGCGGTTTGATAGACTAAGGTCAGGTGGAGGGATGGGACCAGCAGCAGGGGATCTCCTACGGCCACGTACCACGACCTCAGACCAAGATGAAGATGGGTCTGGGGTAGAGCTGGAAGTTGGTAGTCGTGATACAGCAGGGTCCCAAGCAATGGTGTCTTGGAGCAGAGGGTTCTTCATTGGTGTCTCTTTTTCAAATTTTCTGACAATGAGACTGGTCAGTTTAGGGATACGTTTTCTAAAACTATCCAGCAGCATTTCTTTCTTCTGTAGTTCAGCAGAGAGTCGCTGTATATCCTCTTTAAGGTTCTCAATCTTTTTATTTGCTTTAAAAAGCATAAACGGATCATTGTGGGGCAGAAGCGGGGAGAGGACAGACATTCAAAATAGCTTCAAGGTTGCAGAAAGCTTACGCTGTAACTGAGCCGCCTCTGTCGAATCCGAAAGATTTGTAGTCCAACTAAAAGTCCAAGAAATCCAAAAAAAAAAGAAAAATCTCCAGAAACATAGAAATCATGAAGGTCCAACAAAATCCACAGAATCCAGCAATCAGTCACAGAAAAAAAAAAAACAGGTTTTAGAGGAATTAAGGCACAAAGAGTAGGGAGCTGAAATAGACACGTCTGCAGGCTTCTTATCTTTTTTCAAAGAACTCAAAAAACTATTGGTGTGTTTTCTGGTTGGTTGGAGATTAAATTTGTACCAATAGGAACAAAGAGTCTAGGTATTACTGTAGCTCAGGAACCGTTACAACGGGATCCATTAATAGTAGCAACGTCTCTTTTTTTATTCATATATGTATACTTTTTGTGAAAAATTTCATATTGAAACTTGAGATTCAAAAATCAGATCTCTTTTCTAACTCCTTTACCACCATATTGAACTATTTTTGTTAAAACCATTAAGATTAACTCAAACGTAAGACTCCAGTCTGTTTGATGAGTTAGTTCATTTGATTAAAGATACATGCATCTCCAAAACAAAAAAGGAGAGGGAAAGAAACACCATTTACACTTTCAAGTGTTATTATGACATTTAAATGTTACAGAACATGATATTTTGACCTAACTGCAATATTTTCCTAAACTTGAACAACCTTTTCTAAATCAAAAAGCTCATTTAGATATTTAAACCATTAAAGCCTGTAATTAATTTTAAAACATACTTTTTTCTTGCGTATTTGGTTCTATTCTTATACAATACAAAAAAAAAGAAATCAACTATCAACTAGGGATGCTCCAATTTGAAAATTTGGGCCCATATCAATACCACGGCTTTTATGCACATTGAGTTGCCAATAGCCCTTTTTATAAGACATACCATGCCAGCAAATCAGCGCAATATTACCGCAACGTGTCTTACGAACGCGCCATGGCGGCATCACGTTGCAGGAATTTTGCGGCATTTGTGCTGCCACACCTGATAGTAATATTGCGGCTTTGCCGGTCTTATAAACGCACATTAAGCCTTGGTGCAAAAGAGGGAGGTGTCATGATCACGTGATGAATTAATTGTTGCTATATTGAAAATGAAAGTAAACACGGGCATAAGTTTTGCTTTTGTAAACAGAACCAGCTGAGATGATAAACTGGAGCGATGCAGCGCACCGGGAGCTTCTCTCCGTTAGAGCTGCAGCTCAGATCATCTGACAGTTCACAGGGACTTTGGAGGACAGACACCTGTAGGAGCTGCTTGTGAAAAAAACTTAACGAGCGCAGCTTCGATCGCAATAAAAAGCAAGTTATGTCCAAGATAAACGGAAGTCCATGACAGTGCAGAGACCGCCCCCGTACCCCCTTTATGCCACCATTGCATAATCTTTTGTAACACGGACATGATTGCGCGACATTACTGCCACGGTCTGAGCTCTTATAAATGACCTAACGCTTCCTGATGCCGCATCAGCGTTGCAGCAAATTGGCGGCACTGTTTTATAAAAAGGGCTTTTGTGTAGGAAATGTGCTATATAAATAAAGCTGTCTTGTCTTTATGGCCAATAACAGATAGCTGATAACCAACATCGAATCAAAATCACCTATATAGCTTTGCTGCTTAAGTTAAACAACCCCACAATCCTTCACTACATCACTATCACATGGTGTCACATGGCCAAACAAAAGCAGTGAGGCACCCCCCACCCCCGAAACACAAGGCCAGATGGAAATAAACTTTGGTCATTAATATCAGCCCAGTTTTGCCAATTTGTTAAAAATGACCAACATCAACCGATACTGATGCTAATGTATAATGCATCAGTACTGTCATCATCTGCAAATGCTGTAGATGGTTAATTTTAAAAATCAAACATTTTAAGCTTTTTGAATCCAACATCTGGCCTTTGTCAGTGATTTAGACCTCCTGACCATGCTGTAGTTCTTGGTTTTCAGCATGTTTGAGTGAGGTAGTAATTACTATCTGTCATTTTTAGGACTCATTCTAACTGTTGCAGTTTTTCTTTTACCTCTCCACCTCCCATCATAGTGACCTTGGGTGGTTTGCATCGTCACTGAAGCAATCGTTTCTGTTTATATCTCCGGCTGCTTCTCGCTCCGCTTTGCTTCACCCCCAAAGTGGGAAGTCATGAGATGGAAAACTGCCTGGAGTCATTTTGAAGCCAGGCAACAACAGCCAGCAACACCTGTGAAATTCATATTTCTCTCCATTTTATCAGTTTCTTTCCTTTGAGTTTTCATTTTATACTCTGCATGTTTATTTTTACCGTTTAACTTTCTGCATACAGATGTTCCATTTCTGCAGCATGATGTGCATTAACCGGAACGCTATAGTATATCTGGTGGACTCATCTGTTGGTTAACCACTGTGGTTTGTGCACAAATTTCGCTTAAACAAGGAGAATTAACCTTCAGAGCGTTTGTTACACATTCACGAGTTGAGGCACTAAATGCCTCACTTATTGATTCTGCTTTATAGGTCTGCTTTATGATCTTTTTCTTTTCTTGAAGGTAGAATTTTCTTTCTAGGTTTTTGCACACACACCTCTAATCTCAGTCCTATTATTTCACTCTTAAAAGGAGAAGTCCTTGCATGTTGCAAGACGACTCCGGGATCATTTTTAGCCAGAGGGATCTGTCCTGCTGTCTCTTTTTTCCTCACATAGTTGCTTTTACTGCCTCTCTCCTCCCAGAGATGTGTACTGTCGAGGCATGTGGCTGCAAGGAAGCCAAGACTCTTCTCTGTAGCCGAAGTATGCAAGAGGTTTTCTTTTCCACCCTCCACCACATTCCTTAAGGTGTACAGAAACAGGTCAATACAGGATTCTACCCTGTATTTAAGAAAGGAGTCAAAAATATGAGATGGGAAAAAGAAAGATGCTTTCTGTAGATTTTCACACAAATCTGACATCATTTGAAAAAATACAATTAAGTTATGGATCCAGTTGTGTTCTGATAGGAAGTGCTTCCCTTCAAAGGATAATTAAGGTGATTTCTGCCACTTGTGGTGATCTTAAGAGGTTTTTGGCATGACATGACTTCACCATCGCCCTCCACTCTTTCTGCTCCAGACTTTTTCAGGTATATTTTGGCTCATAGTTTCAGCTTTTCTAATTGTTTAGTACTTTAGTATCATTAAGTCCTGCAGTTCAGCTGTCCTGTAAAACTTACTTGCTTCTTTGCTCAGCATTACAACACTTTACTGGTTCTAAAGGCATTTAGCAATGACTTTATGTTTTCTAATGTTCGCTCAAGATCTCGTGAGGTTACAGTTTCCTTAAAGCTCTCATTCACTCATTTTTTCAATAAATCTGACGTGGTCTCTAGTATGAATGAATGCCTTGTGAGTATTGCTGGGTATTGTGGCCATTTTCCTAAATCGATTCAATTCAGTCTGGTCTTCATTATTCATTGTCGCTACTGCGTGTTTCTCTTGATCTGTGCATTTAGCGCCTTTTTACGTTCTTTTCATTTAGCAGCTTATTGTTGGAATTGGGTGTTGCTGAGGTAGAAAACGACATTTCTGTCGTTTAGACGAGCTTCTTCCCGTTAAGTACATGTGCAGTTTGTATATTTTGGTACACATTCAGGAAATGTTTTTGTAACGAATTTGTAACCATAAGTGCCTGCAGATGGTTCAAGGGGAAAAATCGATCTTAGGCCTAATGAATCGATTTTGCTAAATTTATATGAAATCAATCCAAAATTAATTAAATTGATTGTTTTTACCCAGCCCTACTTGTGAGTAATTTTCTGTGTAAAATCGTGGAAATCGTCAGGATTACGCGACTCTTCTGCTGCCTTCCTTAACAAAACTCAGAATACTGTAAAACATATTTTCTTGGGTAAAAAATGCAACGTTGATGTTTTATCTTCACAAATAACCGATTATACACAATAATATTTTCATATTATTGTGTATAATCGGCTCCGCATGGAACTGACTGCAGGGAAGCAGGGCTGAAAAAAGCGGTCGGCTCCACATGGACAACACACGAATGACACCAATGTCAACACAGTGACCCGGCCCGGCCCATACCGAGCTGACCGTAGTGTACAGAAAAGACTGTTTTTTCAGTTGTTTTTCTGTTTTTCTTTTCTGCAGTTAATGCGGGCGATAGGGGTTGAAGAGAATTTATGCAGTTCTTTCTTTCAAAAACAAGTATTACACAGTTTCTCATTGAACAAGACCATTAGACGATAATATACTGGTAATTAAAGCTGATTATTATTTAGTTTTTTCTACATTTTTGCACCTGTAGCTTCCAGTCTGCTCCCTAATTGTGATGCAAGAACTAACCTGGTTGTTATCTTGACCTGTAGGAGACTTCATTTTACCACTGATTGATGTTGGGTGCGTTTTTTAAGACAGGTCAGTCACACCTTTTTGCCTCAAGTAGCTCCAAACCAAATTGTGGCTCTGATAAAACCACCGTTAGTCCGGATTGTTTCTTTGTGTAAGGTCGAGGTGAAAGAGTTGATTTTATCTGTGGCTGCTGGCTCTTTAATCTGAATCTGGGTTCATGCGTAAGCAGGTCCTATATAAAGTACGTAACAGTACAGTAACCCAGTTAACCCAATTAGGCCAGAGCAGCTCCTACTTCCACTGTCTAAGCAAAGTTGTTTGGAGGACTTTTCACGTTTTGTCATTAACTAATCCTTTTCATTCAGATTTGTAAATGAATGAGAACAAAGACGATATTCGGGTTAGGGTTGCATATTCTGTTCTCTTACAGTTATTTCATAATTTCAGTCTTTTTGCTTCTCGCAGAAAGGCTTCTTGTGTCGCTATTCAAGTGTGACTCATTTCTTCCCTTTGCCCACTCATCTATGTGGCCCACTGTTGTGTTGGTGCCTTGAACACATCACACACTGAGGCTTTCCATGACTTTCACAGCACACCAAAGTCTCCTTTTCCCATCGTTTTTGTCTCGGCTCTGACTTGTTTGAACAAGGTGGATAATTATAACCTTTTATTTTGCCTTGTTAAGCCCCTTTGTCAGTGAACTTTAATGGTCTCACTAGGCTTTATTATCTTTAGCTTGTAAAACGCTTTGATTTGCTTTTACTCTGACTTGTGAATACATCTCGCTTCTTGCCCACATTTGTCCTAAGAAGTGACCTTTATGAGTGCCAAAGTTGGAAAAGCTGTTGGTGGCATTATTATGAAGGAAACTGACACGAGGATTTGTTTGTGGTTACCTCTGATTGTTTGTTCGCACATTAAGATTGCAGAAAAAACTGTAGGATAATGTAAAAAAACAAATCCAAAGGACTAATTATGGCTTTTTTGGTAAACGGTAAATGGCCTGTGTTTATATAGCACCTCCTAGAGTCCAACAACCCCCCAAGGTGCTTTATAACACATCAGTCATTCACCCATGTATGCACACAGAGACTTTACTTGACTCCTTTCTCCTATTTTGACTATTTGTGTTTATCAAAAGTTGTTTTGTTTAAAGGTGTGCTTCACTCGTTTAATCAACACTTTCAGTGCTCTCTAGTAGGTACAATTCAGCTGAAGGAGAAAGTATCTTCAGACGACAAGAATTGGAGTCTAATTTCCTGATATTTGGACATCTCTCCTCTGATTGGCTAACAGCAACATGACTCTACCACTGACTCTGTTTGCTCTGCAATGATGATGTTTTATCTCCACAAATAACACAAGCCTGGAGGAGTTCTGCCGTGTTGTAAAGTTGCTAATGCGAACGGTTAGCTGTGACGTTCTCTGCTGTTTCCTGGACGCTAAACCAACAACAGCCTTCCCCGTTTTCACTGTCTGTTTCTTATCAGAAGCTAATGCAGGAGATAGATGTGTATTATAATCAGAAATAATATTAGAAAATGTTTTTTATCAGTGAACCACACCTTTAAAATGATGGTCGAAAATATAAAAATGTAAAGTTTTGTTTTTCTGGAAGCTGGAGAATGTACCAGCTTCCTGAACTAGAACAAAAAAATGCTAAAAATGACCTTCAGAATAATTTACTTTCAACTTAATGATATAATTTCTTACTTTTCTCTGACAAAGGGCCATTTAAAGTGTTAAAAACAAAACTAACATGAAGGTAAATGTGTGATATTACTCAGGACAGAATAAAAATTGTTGTTTGAGCCATTATTGGGCTCACTTTTTTTGCTGTCAGTGAACAAAAAAACTTTGTTACTAAAGGAAAAGTCGGTGATTTCGTCATGATTCGTCAGATTTGTTCTCATGGAACCTGCAGCGTGGATCGCTTTTACTGCTGTGCGTCTGAAACACTCGTGGTAGGAAGGGATGCACCGTTACGTAACGCGCTGTACTCAGGTCAGACAGTTTTATCTAAATGTTTTTGTTCATTTGTTTGAAAATTCTATTCATTAATGTTTAAGTTCAAATCCTCCCATAATTAGTTTTATTTCAAATGTTTTCTTAGTCAGCGGGAGATTTTTTAGAAGATTTCAATCTTAAAAATAAGTATTTCATCTTGTAGAACACGTCTCAAGGCAGACTTTTTAACTTTTGGGGGTAAACACACTCTGCTTTGATTATCACAGCCGCCTCGCAGAGCATTCTATAGTCATACTGTTTATACAGATTTGAGCTCAAGGCATCGTGTCTGTGATGTGCGTCTGTTCTCCGGGTTCACGGCTGCATGGCTTCTTTCATGACCCTGAATAGACAAACCGCTCACTGGGACCGATGGCTCTGAAGGACCTGCATTTACAAGAATAATGATACTGTTGGCTGTATCATGGATGCTGGACACATCTGGATCTGGCTGCTGGATCTCTTGTTGCGTGATCAAACAATATAAGTGTGGATTTATCTCAGCTGATATCATCATTAGAATATTTCAGCAATAGTCAAGTTTTCTGCTTTGTTATAGAAAAGATCCTAAATGAACTTTTCCATCCAGACGATAAACTAATCTCTCGTCTGTCCTCTGGAAGAACATACAGAACCCTCAAGTCAAGGACAAATAGAGTGTTTTATTGTTAACTATTTATTATGACTTTAGGAGTGCGTTTACGGTTTATTGTTAGTAGGGTTAGAAATATTTTCAGGGCTAAAAATCCAGATTTTATGTGTAAATATTATTTTATTAAAGCATGCCCTGAACGTAACCTACATTTTCCTGAGATATGAAGATGTTTCAATAAAAAGTAAAATATTATTACCGCATGTCATTATTAATGGATTTTATTATATCCTTTACTAAACCTAATGAAAAAAAAAATGCCAAAATCTAAATTTTTCATGGTTTTTTTTGTGTTTATGAAGGTTAAAATGTAAAAGTCAGGCTGTTTTTCATATTAATGAAATAAAAATAGTTTTAGTTTTGCATTATAATTATGTCCTGTGTGACTCATTGATGATGATGTTCAGGAAGCTGAAGTTTGTCTTTTATTTTAGGATAAATATTATTTTGTGACAACGCTGCGTTTAATTACAAAGCCTCCAATTAAACCAAATCTCTTTTGCTGATATGTTTTCATGGGGAAGTTAGCGGCTAATGCTAGCCCACTTCCTCTGTTTTCTGACCTAATTGTTCAGTCGACGCCCTTTTTGAGTGGTTTTGTCGATCAGCAAACAACTTACTGAAAAAGTTGTTCTCTAAAATTAAAGGTGTGGTTCACTGAAAACCCCATTTTTAATGATTATTTCTGATTCTAATGGGTCACTCTGAGTTTTTCATGCAGGCTGAACATGAAAATAGTCTCCTACCCCTATCTCCTGCATTAGCTTCTGATAGAAAATAGACGGTGAAACTCTAGGATTAGAAAAGCCTGACACTGTCACTTAACATTCATGAACTCACCCATCTTGACTCACGACGGGGAAGGCTGTTGTTGGTTTAGCGTCCAGGAAACAGCAGAGAACGTCTCGGCTAGTAGAAGCTAACCGTTAGCATTAGCAACTCCACCACATGGCAGAACTCCTCCAGGTTTGTGTTATTTGTGGAGATAAAACATCAACGTTGCAGAGCAAACAGTCAGTGGTAGAGTCGTGTTACTGTTAGCCAATCAGAGGAGAGATGTCTGAATATCAGGAAAGACTCTAAACCCTGTCGTCTGAAGCTACTTTCTCCTCCAGCTGACTTGTACTTCCTGAAACAGTAACATCTGAGACCCCCCCCCCCCCCCCCCCCCAAGACCGACTTACAAGGCATTCATTCCTACTAGAGACCACTGCAAATGTATTGATTAAATGAGTGCTCCACACCTTTAATGTTTGTGTTTAAATGTGGTGAAGAACTTTGATAAACTATTGTGATCATTTTAACGCCCAGAATGAGCTGAAAGTCTGATTATGTGCAGGACGAACATGCTTCTACCCGTAAAATTTAATTGTTGACGTTTGAATAACTTGATAAAATTATTGAAGTTGAGTTGAAATCAGGTCGTGTTCCTCAATATCCATCAGACTGAAAAATGAGGTAAATGTACCTTGTCTGCTGCAGAGGGATCAACACACACACACACAGCCATCTGCCTCATTATGCTCAAATCAAAGGTCTTGTGTTTAGTTGGTTCTACAGACTCTGGTTTTTGTGCTCATGAACATTTATCATTCACACGCACCTCGACTAGCTTCATCAGTGGAGGTAAAGCTTTAATAAAACTATGTGCCTCTGCTATGATGTCATATTTGAGCAACAATCCACAAAGGGGAACATTTTCTTAGGAGGGTTCTGGATGAGTTAAACACTGATTAAGGCTGGACAGGTGCATAAAACTGCAGGTGTTCTCTTCAGCTTTTGAACCCACATTTCTGCATTTGCTATTGAGAGAAATGTTTGTCTTCCTGTTGGAAGCTGCTGCTGTTTTAGGCAGTAAATGTTTCTGTCTGGGAACCTCGAACCACCTCTGCTTGTTTTGTCTGTGAGATTATCTCTATCTGCTGCTCATTGTGATCCTCTCGGTTCTAGTTCTGTGTTGGGAGTTTTGCGTTTCTTTTTTTACTCCATCTACTAAAGCATTCTTTATTTTCACATTAAAGGACTAGTTGAGTCAGTAAAAACTAACCCTACAACAAATTCTGACTAAAATAGCACCAATAATCATTTTATCTGTGATTTGATGTGATTTATGGCTGCTGCCCTTTCATTTTGTAGAGTTAAACTCTTTAGTTCAACGAGCTGTGCTTGAGAATGAGTCAACAGCTGTTGCGCAAGGCATTTATTCACGCCTAGGTGTGGCTAGGTGCTGGTATTGGGCTGCAGCTCCCTCAGGTCTGGGAGTCCAGTAGCTCATAGCGGAAATCTTTCTGCACGTTTCCAGCTGTAAACTGGTTGAGTGAACTGGTTGGTCAGCCTTCTTCAGGATTTTGGGACTGATGGAGTTTGCCTCTGCTTCCTATCTTGTTGGCTCAGCAAACACATTAAAAACATCAGCGTGCGATTACGTTTGATAAAATATTTGAATTTGTGAAATGTTCTCTTTATTCTTTGGATTATTCAGTCATTTTTACTTCAAATGCAAATTTCTGTATTTTGAGCTTTTTAAACACTTATAGAGTCATGGCTCAGTGCCGTGTGCCAGATTAGATCCTAAATGGAGCCCAGATCGGAGGCGAGAGCTGCGTGGAGCGTCCGTCTTTATAAGTCACTTCCTATTTCCTCGTGTGTCCTGAGCAGTGACCACACCTGTCCACCTGCTTCCACCTTACATAACCGCCTGCGGCTAGATGAAATAAGATGATTAATGATGCATCTGTGAAACCTAAAGTTGGTCTAAAATAGAGACAACTTGCATTTTAGCGCTGCGTCACCCTAGAGAACGTTATGCAGCTTTTTAGGCTTTCGTTTGAAACGTGCATCTAAAGTGAAAACTTCTGTGTCTGGAAATTAGGCTTTAGTGCCTTCATAAGGATGGCGACTGCATGTTCTGGCCATGTGTCCCAGCAGCCTGCAGCGAAGAGAGGAAAGAGCAGCATCAGGACAGCAGCTGCTGCAGAAGCGCTAACATAAACACACAAATATGCAGACGCACATCTGGAGAAGTTCACGCCACTTACACGAGCGCTGTGCCAACACTTAGTCATGCTATTCAGCTGTGTTCATTCAGATAATAATAATAATCATAGAGTTTTGAATATTATGCAAATCATTTTTGCTTGCAGAAATGTCAAAATGAGCCGATTTTTATCTCCATAATGTTTTTATTTACTCAAAGAAAACTTGCTGATTTCAGCCGTCATAGAGGAAGAAATGACTTTAGTACCATTGTGTGATTATTATTTTATTATTATATATTTGCCATGCTAATGTTATTATATATAAACCTATGCAATTAAAGTCTTTAGTCCTAAATGAGCTCACATTTCACTAAACTAGTGCTTGTCCCGTGGCATGCTGGGTAGCTGCTGCTTCCCGACTCTAGCTTTGTGATTTCACTCAGGGTTCAGACTCCCTGCAGAGTCAGACTATTCTGTGTTTTCCCGGCATTGTTGAGTTACGTAAGTGACTCAACTGGTTCCATTTGTCTTTTTTTTTTTTTTTGTGGGTGGCTCAGGAGCTTTTAAAAAATCACCCCAGAACAGATTCAAATGGCACAGATTTGTTTGTGCCTATTTTTTTTGGCACCGCATCCCTCAGTCAGTTTGTTTGTTTATTTATTTATTTATTTCTCACATGTATCCGACACAAACATATAATGGAGAGAATTTAATAAAATGTAGAACTTGCACAGCGGTCAGAGTTGTTTTTACCGCCATACAGAGTATCTGTTCTCCGTGACGTAATCAGGAAGCTACATGTGGATAAAATCTGATGCATCTGATAAATGCAGAGCCTTCCTGTTTCGATCAGCTGGTGTTGAACAACGTTCTGGTTTCACTTAGTCATTTACACACATCCAGGTTATGACGGGGCTGTCAGTTACTGCTTCCAAACCAGTCAGACGACAAAACGAATCGCCCACAGCTAATTAGCGTTACACCTGTTTTTTTTTTTTTTTTACAGGTATTTAAACACACATCTTACAGCGAAGGTCTTCACCTATTTTCCATAATTTCTTGTTGCTTTGTTTCTTGTTTTTCTGAACCCTCTTTTATGATGTAACTGCATTTATGTCAGAAAAAATGTGGCAGCTTTTTGTTGGACCTTTCTCTAAAGCTACACGTCATCATTATAGTTTTTCTTTTTGTGGACTTTTTTGTGACGTGTGAGCAGATATTTTAATGTTGAAGAGCATTCCTGGGCTGTTCTTTCCACACTGACTGAAAATGGACAAATGTCTGCTTTCTTCATTGTAGCTGAAGCCAAACAAGGGAGCGTTAAATGTTTTTATACCTGTTATGCAACACAGACCACATTCAGCACAGCGTGAACCTGCAGAGCACCACACTGCCACTTTGTCCCAGTTAAACTGAAACCTGAATAGATGAAACCATTAAAAAGGAGGGAGAAGTGCATTTTCTATAACTTGTACTAACTTGCACGAGTTTGTGTGTCAGTCAGACAGATTCAGAGAATAGTGTCCCATCGGAGTGCTCTGTGTTGTTTTTGCTTGTCTTGTTTTTGTGTTTGTGGTGGAATGCAGCAGAGCAGGTTTGACTGTTTAACAGAAAAATGGGAGGAGAGTGAAGTTTCCCTCCTCCTCTTGGATAACCTTCTTTCAAGACTAACTTTGTTCCCAGTCTGCCACCTAAAGGATGCTGCAGCGTCATCATCCTGAAAATAGCATAATTTTGTGATTTGTTTTATTAAACCATATAAAATATGTAAATGAAAAGATAAAATCAAGCCATTTTGGTCTGTTTTTCATAGATGGTCCATTGTTCTCATTTATTTTTATGTATTTATTCACTTTTATTTTGAGAGGATGAGAACCACTTGAGATGAACCATGTCGTTTTCAACCGGGTCCTTCATATTAACAATGAGAATGAAAAACCAAGATAACAAACATTTCTATGCGAACGTAATAACAATGGAGCAAAAGCACAACAACAAAGTAACTAAAATATCAAATAAGTAAATGAAAAAATAAAGTAAAAATAGTTTGCATCTATATGTGTATATATATATTCCATAGATATGCATTAGATATTCACAGACGAATCAATACATTCATGACAACACACAGCACAGTAAAATGGACAACAGTAGCTCAGGAGATAGAGTGGGTTGTCCAGCAATCGGAGGGTTGTAAGCTCAATCCCGGCTCCCAGTGGAGAATGCTGCCATTGTGTCCTTGGGCAAGAGACTTAACCCACATTGCCTTCTGGTGGTGGTCGAGGGACCAATGGCGCCTGTGCCCGGCACCCTCGCTTCCATCAGTGCACCCCAGAGCAGCTGTGGCTACAATGTAGCTCATCACACCAGTGTGTGAATGGGTGAATGACTGACTGTGTTGTAAAGCACCTTGGGGGGTTCTAGGACTCTAGAAGGTGCTATACAAATACAGGCCATTTACCATTTTAAAATATAGAGTTAAAGTAAGAGTTACAGTAAATGCATAAATATTGATCCATAAAGAAAATCAAAACAGCTACCATACCAATTTATTTATTTAGCTCAATTTAAGAATAGCATGGCAGCTAACCAAAGTTGCAAGTGAGCATTATATGTTCATGTACAGAAGTTCTAATTTGACCAAAAGCTTAAATCAGCAGGTAATTAGTTCCAGTCCAGTGGAGCTTTGACAGAAAAAAACTGCTTCCCTGGCTCATTTTTAAAACGAGGAACCACAAATAAAATCTGATGAGTTCTGCAAATGTAATGAGACCAGAACGGTATTAAGAAAGTGGTTAAATAAGATGGAAAATTAAAATAAACACATTTAAAAATAAACAGCAACCAGTGAAGTTTCCGCCTACCATCAGCCAAAGGTCAGGACAGACGATCGTACATACGACAGTGGTGAGATCAAAATGGACAAGGCAACACAAAACAACAAAGGCTGTCATAAATAATATCAATAGAATGAGGACAGAAAGTGGTGAAATGATATTATACCAGCATGATCTAGGAGTGGAAACAAAAGCTGAGTGACAATACACTTTCTTAGCAATTGATTGAACGATAGAAGGTTTTTAGACTAAAGTGGATCTTGTTTGTGACGGCAGGTTTGTGCGTTTTGAAGGACAGATCCGGCTCTAGCCAAACTCCCAAATATTTAATTGATTCAGAAGCTTTCAGCTGTTACAAATGTAAGATCACTATATTATTCTAATACAAGTCACAAGTCAAAAACTGTCCTTTTGGCTAAAGCCCTTTGTGATACATATTTAAAATTTTGCAGTAATGCCACCGTAACATAAAAATACTCCAATGTACTCAAAACTGTTCATTAACTGATCACTATTGAATAAAATAAACCAAACTATATAAAATACTACATTTGCTGTGATGCTGTAGTTGACATAGTTGCAACACGGGCGTCTTTCTGTATTTACCATTCGGTCAAACATGACAGATTAGGGGGAAACTAAGTGAAACACTTAAACTAAGGTGACCAGACTCAGCGCTAAGGTGAGAAGCTCAATCAGAGCCTGGAGTAGACCTGCTGCTGCCCCTCATCAAAAGGAGTCAGCTCAGGTGGTCAGTCATCTGACTGGCCTTATTATGCTGGAAACCCCCTCTGCTACGCTCAGGCTATATAACAGTATAACAATTCAGTAAGCTAGCTGAAATAGCTAGCCTGGCTCTGGCTTCACTTCCTGTTCAGCGTATCCAAGCCGAGAACCTGCGATCCGTGCACAGAGGGGTATGATCAGAGGGGAGGGCAGTTTGATGCATGGATCATGATCCAATCATTAAGAAGGGGACCTTCACAGTGATTGGATGAAATGTTTCTAGGATTGTACGTTTCAGAGGTGACGTTTAATTTGTCGGTAGCCATCATTATGTAAAGAGCATTTCAAGCAAAATGTTCCAAAAACATCTCTTACTGCACCTTTAACCTAAAGCACATAGTGAGGTATGGAGCAGCTCCTTCTGAGTAAGAGGTCGACCTCTTAGTGTCCGTTGTGCTAGACTGGTTTCAGGCCTCCATATTGATTACATAGTCATTCTGTTCACACCAGATGTCCACCACCAGCTGCTCAGGAATTTATTGCTTTGCTGTTATGGAGATTAAAAAAACAGTGCGTGCATTTTTAATCAGCCAACCTGACAGCGCAGACTTTAGTTACACAAGAGATGCTTTTATTTGACAGGGAACATATTGCATCTGCCCTAATAATCTAGAGATAATGAGATTTGGGTTTTACAAGAAGGCGTTTCATAGTTAGATTTCAAATTAGGGCATTTTAGTTTAGATTATGTTGTCTTTCTGCCTCTTCAGCCGTGCTCCAGTAGTACTAATGTGACATCTGTTTTGATAGGATGGTACTGCACAGATTCATTGGTGTTTCACAGGTTTGGCTCATAAAAAGCAACATGCTTGTTGAAAAAGACAAAAACCGGAACAACAAAAGTTTATTTTTATGTAAGCCCTGTAGGGGGAAACTGTGGCCAACCCTGAAGTGGATTTTCACCTCAGTTTTTTTTAACCATCCAATGACTTCCTCCAAACCACACGCTTATGCAGCACTTATACAGGAAGGCTGTTGTACAGCGTCACCAGTGTTTCATGGTGCACACTTTAACCTCAGATCAAAATAAGAAAAACGGGAACAATGGCAATCACTCATTTATGGAGGAGCTGTTTCATTACAGGAAGATGATGCTCTTATAAGGTTCTGGCCACCAGAGGTATTATGGTTTTTATTTTGTCTTTTTCAACATGAAGGTCTGTAAATCATGTGCTATGTTGTATCTAGAGTGTATGTTTATTATGAAGCTGAGATACCACATTAAACAGCAGTTCCTCCTGCCCTGTGTGTAGTTCATTCTCCTGGGATCCTCCAGCTGTTTGTTCTGCTTCTGCATAATTCATCCTTATTGATCCCCGTGCAATAAAAACATCACAGGGCCGGTGTTGGTGTGCCTCGAGGCTCCGGCATTATTTATGATTTGTTCGACCCCATCTTTCCACAGCCAGGCGGCGTCCGTGTAATGTCAACATGAAATAATCATGAGGAGCGGTTCATTGACTCGGATCGGTTGTTCATGTAGCCGTTGGAGGATGCTTTGGTGCTAAGAGGCTGTGGATACTTTTGGTTTGATTGGCCTGATATTTGAATCTGTTTTGTTTGGGGTTTGGTTTTATTCACTGGACCACTTTCATTCATTTATTTCTTAACACCTGAGAAGGTAAACTCCTGAACTCTTGAACTCAAAATGTAATCATTAATCTGCATTATGTTATTTTTTTCAGATTTTTCAACTGTTGCAGATCTAAGCAAGTCAGTAGCATCATCTGTTTTTTTGTAATGATTCACAATTTAATTTAGTCTCTAAAGTACCACCTATCAAAAGCAGCAGAAGTTAAAAACCTGGTAAAATAACTGACCTGGTTCCAATTTTTTGGTTAGAGTTGATTTCCAGAAAAGAGGACCCTTGATCTGCTGAGGGACATGTGCCTGCCGATTACATCATTCTACAGCAACACCACTCGGATAAAATACGTTGCACCAACTTAAAAAGTCAAACTAATATATGAGATCTAGGGGTAGATCCATATATCAGTTGGCCAATATTTTGAGCCAATATCCCTCCTTAGTAAAGCCGATCTGAAGACAGGCACATCCCCGGGCATCCCAGTGCTGCTTAAATTTAAATCCTTTATTTGTCCCTCAGTGGGGAAGTTGCAGTATTGCAACAGCACAAGTACAGTAAATAGACAATATATATGTAGACAGTAGACAATATATATGTAGACAATAAAATAGACGATATATATGTCTTTATGTAGACAATTTTATTGATTAATTCTTGGTGTGCAGTCTGGAATTATATACTGGACCAAAAATCAGTTGCAAGGGCAATTATGTATTTCTTTGTAGAAGTCGTCCATGTCTCCTATGAAGGAGAACTACAACCCAAGCAGATCTGGTCACCCTAGAACATCACACGCTAACGTAAGTCCCAGTTTGCCCAGACCAACCAATCACATCAGTCAATTTAAATATTGGTCCCTTAAAAAACGATGAAAATCTGAACATTTTCATCAATCTATGAATCCCTCTGGATTCCACAGCCAGATTGTGAAAAGTGGACATGTCTGGGGAAAAGAGGACGTTCGGTCACTCTAGATTACAGTTCCCTATTTGTAATCATAAATGATGTTTTCTGGATGGACTGTTTTGAAAACTACGCATAAACTATAATGCATTGTTGGGTTCTCAAGTATTTTATTTGTCTTGCAGACAAAGATGAAGATGCTGCAGGGGGTTTGGGAATAAAGGAAAGTTCTGGGCTGCTTGTAGCTACAATCAAGTCGCATAGCTTTGAAATCAGATGCTACAATAGAAAAGAAAACAAAGAAACAAACTTTAAATGATTGTTGTATCTGACGTCCCATCATAGTTTCTACCTACAGTTTTAACACTTTTCTGTGTTTATAGCTGCAGGAGTTAAACCGTTCAAACGGTCTTCTCACTGTTCTGCTTCCATCTTGAATTTTACTTCCTTATTTCCACCTGATCTGATCACAGCAAACATCAGCTTCTCCTTTTCTTCTGAGTTTATTCTGGGGTCTGCTCCTCTGTGTCAGCTGCATCAGTATGAAATACAGATGATTATTTCTCACATGGACCTTTGTGCACCTGTGCAGCTGAGTTTAAAATAAGATGCTGCTAAGATGAGGTTGTTGACTAAGTGCAGCTTTCATTGTGAATTCCTTACCTAATGACACCTTATTTGCCGCCCAGGAACTTTTATATAACAGACGAATCTTTCACTGCTGTTTTTTTTCCTCCCACAGACGGTATCGCCAGGCCACGGCCGCTCCGAGTCTCCTGTCTACGCCAACCTCAAGGAGCTGAAAATCACCCAGACCAACCTGCCGCCTCTGCCCTCTGGCTCTCCCCTCCACGTCATCGGAGACTGGGAGACCCACAAAGACCACAGCGGCAGGCACTACTACTACAACCACACCACCAACGAGAGAACCTGGAAGCCGCCCAGAACCAGAGAGGCCAGTATTGGGCATTCCCGGGAAGAGAGACACAGCACAGGGGACAGCAACGAGGTAAAGTTCACATCCGTCAAGACGTTTCACTAATAAATGACTCTTGTGTGTTTGTGTGTGAAGTTTACTCTTGACTCTGATTAGAAAAATCATCCCAGCATCCCTCCAAGTTCTGGGTTTTTGAGATCTGAAGCGTCCTGAGAGCTTCAGCCGGCATTTATTTAAAATACTTGTGTAGCAAAACACAATTAGGCTGCTGTAAACAGGGTGGGAAAATGTGGAGGGTGACTGAAAACTTACCCTTATATTTACTAGTAGGATTTGTTGATTGCAGTTTCCATGGTGACCTCTTTGTTCAACTTTGTACATTTGAGATGGGCCGTCAGTTTGGGATGCAGAGCAGGAATGTGAAAGCGCTGACACGCTGCAGATCAGCATGTCTCGTTTAGAAAATATATAAACACAAAAATAAATAAACGCTTCAATCGAAACGGTTTTAATTTGTGGATTTTTAAAATACTAAGAGATTCATTCTTGTGAGGGTGTTTTCCAAACAAAAATAGGTCATTTAATCATGTTCCTGTTACTAAAACTCCCTCATAGGTCGACATAAATAATAATTCTATATTAAATACGATCAAACGCTTGGAAAGAATATAGAAGTTTGTTAACTCTGACAGAAAAAAGAAGGATTAGTTTTAGATAATAAAAGTTTTTGTTTTCTTTCTGACGAGCAGATCATTAAACACCCACAGCAGAGTCATTTGTTCATGAGAAACTTTGGATGAATTAATGTTCCTTAAAAAAATAAATAAAATAAAACTTCCTTTCAGCCTTTTTTTTTTGGAATGATTTCAGCTGATCAGCAGTGATTTACTGTGATTAGGATCAAATCTCTCTCTGTCTGTCACACACACACACACACACACACATCAGTTAGCTGTAAAATATCTTTTAGGAGTCTTCTCTGATTCTCTGCTTCAGTAGATGGCTGTACCACACTGCCACCTACAGGCCGGAGTTAGTCACATCGTCTAATCTGTATCAGAGCAGGATTCTTCAGATTTACTCCTTCCTGTTAGAATCAGACATGTGGGTGAATATTCTCTTTCTGGTGTCTCTTCTGGTCCTCTGTCCCCTGTCTAGCTGGTGGTTTTTGGGTGCATAACTTGTCCTCTGTCCTCTGAAGAGATGCTCTCTGTTTTCTCTCTCTTTACACTAATGCTGTAGACCACTCCTCTCTCGCTCTCGCCATCTTTCCTTCCCTTCCTGTCGCTGTCCAACGGCCGAGTCCAGCCTCTGTCTTCAGAGGACACCAGCTTCGGTACCTACTCTAGCCGTTCAGACAGCCAGTATGGCTCTCCGCTGCGCGGCTGGTCTGAGGAGATGGACGAACACGGCCACACGCTGTACATCAGCGACTATACAAACGAGAAGGTACCGTCTGCACAGAGCCCCTCTGCTGTGGTTTGGTTGATTCATAGTGAATTTCTCCTTCTTCTGCATGAGTTTTTGTTTCATTTGCACTGATTTGTCAGCTCTGAAGTTCTGAACACAGATTGAACGTGTGTTTAAATAAAACTAAATCCTGTAATTTTACTTTTGAGCTGAAAAAATGCGATTGGTTCATTTTTACCTTTAAAAATCCTGATTGTGTTTTTGCCACGAGTCGGGAGGTTTGTACAGAACAGAAAAGATGACGATCAGGATCCAGACTGTTTCTGATTTCTCTCTGTCTTTGTGCCACCAGTGGTTAAAACATGTTGATGAGCAGGGGCGGTCCTATTACTACAGCGCTGACGGCTCCAGGTCAGAGTGGGAGCTGCCAAAAGTAAGATGCTGGAGAATAAAATCCACCAAAAAGATAAAGACTCAACTTTGTAACCTGAAATTCATTTCTCACACACTACAGTTATAATCCTATCCTTTAGTCTTTATGAAGGTCTGTTTTTAAAGTGACAGTGTGTAGTTTCCTGGTGATAGGGGGCAGTACATACATTTCAGGGTAGTTTTACACCATAGCGTGACTGTCGCTAGTTTAAAAAACATTACGGCAAATGTTTCCTGTCGAGCAGAAAGCATGTGACCTCGGCGTGACTCCTCAGACTTTGGTAGTCCTTCAGTTAATTCCTAGTTTTCTGGCGGGGTAGGTTCTGGATCTGCTCGGGGTCCTGTGCCCGCTGATGACGTCAAACTACGGCAATACCACTCGGCCAAAATATAGTGCATCTCTTTTTTGATTCTGTTCTTTCACATAGGTTTTGGAAAGACTTTAGCAGTTTTGTTATTAAATTCATGTTTCTTACTGCCTAAATGTTTTCAAACGTGGTAACGTAACTTAAGTCGTATGTCCAACCAGTTGTCTAGTGTGATGTCATCAGCAGGCACAGGACCCCGAGCCGGCTCACGTAGAAGGAAACCTAGCTTCTAATATGGCGTCCCCCAGGGACTTAGACCCGGGCCCTATGTATTTTAGACCTGATATTTATGGTATACGGTAAAAAGCCACTGATGTTTTTCACCGACTGGACATCATTTTATTCATTTTCAATAACATTTCGATGGAAATTTCCAGAGATTAATGGTAAAAACTACACATTGTCACTTTAAAAATATAAGAATAAATGTGAAACAAATTAAATGTGTGAGGTTTTGTTTGCAAAATAATCAAAACATCTGATGACATTGGGTCAAAAATCCATTCTTTACCTGTGAAAAACATAAAAAATAACATCTGAGCAAAATGACGTTTGGCTTTTCGGGTTGCAGAAAAAAATCAGAGAGAAATAAAATATTTTTGTAATTTTCCCAAGCTGCTCTGCTCTGGAGCAGGTTGTTTTACACCAAGAGGACAGTCGTTTAAAATCATTCTTACATATTTTTAAGGCTTTCAGCCAAACGAAAGTACAGTAAGATTTAAAATGCAGATAAAATGTTGAGGCTTGTAGATAAATATCCCACAGCTGGTGCTCAAACTTTGTTTTGTGTGCTTTATCAGTGTACACCTTGGTGCACATGTCTAAAAAAGTTGACTTTATGGTCTAAACCTGTGATTAAAACTCAGTTTATTACCAAACATAAACTTTCTGCTGAATAATTAAATCCTCATCTGCTGCAGTTCCACTATGAAATATTACCGTGTTTATTCTAGAGGCTCACAAACACAAATTTTGCTCTAAACATAAAAATTGCTCATTAATGAACAGGTTAATTTAATTTAATAGAACAGCTGTGCTATTTTTGTCCACCAAAAGTAGGAAGTAGAGTTCTGCTGGTCATTCCTGACACACTCCCGCCTGCTCCCATAGACCAGTCATTAATTAAAAAAATATGCACAGCTTTACCATATCTCAGAGTTTTCGTTCTTCCCGTTAGTTTTATTCTCTCCTGTCTTACTTTTTAACCACCCTCAGGTGAACTCTCCATTCTACCAGCAGTCTTGGGACTCGCTGCCTATCTTTAGCTTTCTCCTCCTGCCAGCAGCAGTCTTCCACCCACCCGCTCCCAGGAGATTTGAGTTGGGTTTGGTGGGACACCAGCCCCAAAGCCAGGGCTCTAGCAGGAAGACGGTTCATACCAGAAGACGTCTGAGTTTACAGAACAGTCAGCTGTAACATAATCAGATTCAGGTTAGAAAACTACCAGATAGCATGAGACAGGAACCTTTCAACCTCTAGCAGAACCAGATCTAGGGTGACCATGATCGTCTAATACAGAAGAGTCGGTCCAATCATCGTTTCTATGGAAACAGTTTTCTCCTCCAACGAACCTGATCTGAAACAGGAGCGCCAGAGTTTTTATTCCACAGAAAACGACTCAAAAGGCATTCGTTCATACCAGAGACCACAGCAGATTTACTGAAACAAGACATTTAAGACTAACATATGATGTGCAACCACAATCTGAAGATGTAAGAAACATTCAAATTAAACACAAGTTCACTAAAATGATGCAAAGTTACATTAGAGGTATGACCACAGAATGACTGATATTATTTGTTTTTATGGTAAATGCTGTCCATCTCTGTCCTGCAGTATAAACACTCCCCACCTCAGCTACCCGGGAACGCATCAAAGACTCACAGTCTGGACCGGAAGAACGTGGAGCCCATCGTTTTAACAAAGTGGAGACACAGCACCTACATCCAGGAGCCAAGCGAAAAGGTTTGACATCCACAACCCACTCCCCTCGTTGCCTCTTGTACCTGACCGTTGGTGTTCTGCCGGAGTGCAGACCGAGGACGATGTCGTTGGTTGAGTTTGTTGAGTGTCAGCTTTAGACTGATTCCTTTTGCAGCGGCTGATAAAAACCAGGCGTTTTCGCCCCGGCTCCACCCGGCCACACCCGTACAAACATCAAGTCAGTAGTCTGTCCAGCAGAAAAGTGAGCTCCTCTTTTGTCTGAATCCAAAACCCGATCGCCGTGCATGAGGAGAATCAAACAGGATCTTCCTCCACAGTTGGGTGATTGAGTCGATTGATCCTGTAATCATAAATAATTCCACCTTTACAGGTTTTAAGCAACACACCAAATGAACCTGAAACCCTTTTCTGACTCTGTTGTTGATTAATGGTGTTTGTGTTTCTACTAAAACACACAGGTACTCGACAGCCGCCGCCTGAACCTCACCTCCTCTTCTCGTTAACTCTTTTATGTGACGATGTTGGTCTTATTATTCTGTCTCTCTTCATTAGGATGCTCCTCTGTCCCCAAAGCCCCCCTCTCCTGACTCTGACTCGTGCTCTTCGTCTCCAAAGCCCCCCGCCTCTGTTAGTACTCACCACTAACGTCACACGCTGCAGGGTTTTAGCCTCGTACGGGGTTGTAAGGCACCGAATCGGGTTGCAGCTTATTGCAGAGTTCCTGCACAGGGCTGGACGTCCTAATAAACCATCAGATTCAGAGTCTAAATACTTTATAACAAAACTGGAAAAACCAGACTGAAGGAATCCTTCCTGTGTAGGAACAGTTCAGACAGATGTGATTTTTGCTGCTTGGTGTGAGCTTGTGTGTGTTTGAATCACTGAAGAGTTGTTGAATCTAATCTCTGCTGTCCTGAGTGGGAACTGTGGTTAAACTGGTTTCATCTCCTCTGATCTGAAAGCTGTTGTTGCTCTGGTTGTGGGAGTTTTGGTGACGGTGTTGTTGACGTTTACAGAATTTTGATTTTGTGTGATTCTTGTCGATTAGAATTGTGGCTGGTGTGGGCTTCCTTTGTTTGGTTTTAACTCATCATGTGCTGCTTGTGTCCTCCTGCAGCCGTCTGAGAAGTGTGGCATTCTGAATGTGACCAAGATCACTGAAAATGGCAAGAAAGTACGGTGAGTGGAACTCAACTTCTCTGTTTTTAAGAGATAAAAGTTGTTTTATCAGCTTCGTCTGACATTGGGAGATGATGGCGGTGTATCTGTTGACTCCCAGCTACGTCCACACACCAGGTTTTAGCTCATTACCTGTAAACATGACTGACTAATGGACATTTTTGGGTTGTCTTAAGATCACCTGTAGCGGCCATCTTGAATCAAGTTAACGAGTTTTAGGTTTTTGATGTTTCATCCAAATAATTAGATGTTTTATATTTAGTCGTGTTTATGCAGAACATGAATTGTGTTTATGTTGCAGGAAGAACTGGACTTCCTCGTGGACGGTCCTGCAGGGCTCAGTTCTGTTGTTTGCTAAAGGACAAGGAGGCGGAGCCAGTTGGGTATGTGAGGAAAACATTCCGTTTTCCCCCTCAGTCAATTTATCTGCAAAAACATCACCAAAATGCACTCGTCTGACAAATATCCCCGTATTTCTACACTTTTGCTGCATGTGTGAAAGTTGTTTTTTCTAAGCATTGAGATTTTTCTGCGTCTGCTCTTCTAACTTGCATTAACACAATTCAATGCAACCTCTAAAGAGAACATTATTACTCTCATCTGCAACACTTTCCATGTTTCTGTGGTTATTGGCCCAGTTTGGAGGCAGCCAGTCCAAACCAGAGTTCACAGTGGATCTGAGAGGCGGCTCGGCGGATTGGGCCTCCAAAGACAAGTCGAGCAAGAAGCACGTTTTAGAGGTGAGAGACGACGCAAATAGATCAGTTCAACCTTTACTCTGCAGCTTTCTCTTAGTTTAGATTATTAACGAGTTTTTATACAAAAATATAAAAACATTTACTGTATAAAATCCACTCAAAAGGTTTAATTATAATGAAATCAAAATGCACTTCTGTGCAGTTTTGTAAATTAAAAATTTGATCTCTAATAAAAAAGGGATTTTTTTGTGGTAAAGACAAAAGAAATTTGATACAAATTACCACCATCATCGTTTGTTTTTCTGGGTGAAACAAGAAATTCTGGAAGTTTTTGAACAGAAAAGGCACCAAGACTGAATCAAAAAATCCAGTTTGAGAAAAGAAAGGAGGAGAAAAAAAATTATAATGTTCTTGTGAAAAATGTTTTACTTTATTATGAGAAACACCTCAAATAGCTTCAGTACATGGGTTGAAATTTGGCAAAGAAAAACATTAAAGTACCCTCATGATGAACCTGGAGGATCTGGTGAACTCTTTATAAACGAGGTCTCTCTGCAGGTCAAGACTCGTCAGGGCACCGAGCTGCTCATCCAGTCCGATAACGACGGCGTGGTCAGCGACTGGTTGAAAGCGCTGCAGGAAGCCATCAACACACATGTGAGCGGTGACTCCTTCAGCTCTCTCCTTCTGTTTCAGCCTCATCCCAACCTGGATCAGCTGAATGAGTGTAATAATAATAAGGCTTTTCCTTGTTTGTGTTTTAGCCGGTTAACTCTGATGACAGCAGGTCAGACAGCGAAGAGGAGAAGCCCGCTGTGGAGAAACAGGACAAGGAGAAAGACCTGAAAGCCTCAAAGAAAGTCAAAGGTAAAAAGATTTTTAAATAAATAAACTGAGAAAGTTTCTTAGGAGGAGTGATCATGAAAACGTGGACCGTCTGATTCCTCTGGACTGTAAACTCGGGTTTTATGAGGTCAGAAGTGAAAGTACAAAGTACAAAACCCGCTGGAGGAGCTGCTTTTCTTTTTGCTGTATGAAATAACCGCTGATCGGTTCGAGGGACTCGGGCCGTCGAGCTGCTGCTGACATGGCGAACAGAGCGCTGAGGCGGGTGGTGAGTAACTCCATCTTGTCTCATCTGTCTTCTTCAGCCATGAAGCCCACAACCAGCGTGGACACGTCCGACAACAAAAAGGCCAAAAAGCGTCTGAAACACTTCCTCACCCGCCGCCCGACGCTGCAGGCCGTCAAAGACAAGGGCTACATAAAAGGTTTACACCTTTTAATTCCTAAAACTACACATAAACGGCTAAAGTCGTGTCTTAAATGTTCTCTCAGGAATATGTTTCATTATGATGCTGTACATTTATTTATATGGAGTTTGTTTTGTTTCATTATCAATCAAACAAATGCACTTTAAACAAAAAAATAAAGTTAAAACCAAATTTAGAAAAACTAGAAAAGAAAAAAAACTTAAAAGAATACAAACTTTTTCATTCAAACAAGAAAATATGATTTTGTTTGATTTGTTATTCAGACTCTAACAAACAAAGGTTTTTCAGGTAAATTTGTTTTTTGTTGTTTTTTTTTTTTGCTTAAAAGGAGACTTGGCCGTTTTGGCTTGCTTTTAGCACCCCCTAGTGTCCGTTTTGTAGAGCTGAAAGCAAAACTTATCTCCTCGCTGTGCGTTCGTCTTTTTAACATCTTAATCTAACTGCTGAAACGTCTCCTCAGCCTTCATTAGTGTCTACAGGAGCGGTTCATCACTAAATCAAACAAATCAGCTGTGTTCATGATCTAAAACATGCTGGAAGCAGACTGCAGCACCAGGCATGTCAGCTCCACTTTACTAAGTCCAACAGGGACCGGACCGCCACTCTGAAGTTGCAAGTGGAATATTCTGGCCACATTAACCCTGTAAAGGGTCATTTTAGGACATACTGGCTCAAGAAAATTATTTAAAAATATTAAAAAGTTGCAAAGTGTCTCTTTAAAAATTTTTTAGTCTGCAGTTTTTCAAACTTTGGTTTCAACTTTGTTTTTGTTTTGTTTGAAGTTCTTTTTTGAGTGATTAATAAAGACACTAAACAAACTCCATACCTTTATTAATGTTGTTTTTTTAGGTATTTATACAAATGGAAGTTATTGAGCAAACAGACTGAAAACAGCTGGTTTATAACCACAGATTTAAATGTTTCACTTCTTCATGTGTTTGATTTATTATAAAGTCGGACTTCCTGACACAAGCTGTAAGGGAAGTTTCTATAAATAAGAAAACACGAATGAACTGTTTTAGGCTAACTCCTGCGGCCCACACCAGTCATGCTGTGGTTTTGGTCGGCTCTGTAATTGTTGTTTTTGGGTTTCTGCTCTCAGATCAGGTGTTTGGCTCCAGTCTGTCCAGTTTGTGCCAGCAGGAGAACACCACGGTGCCGCGCTTTGTGAAGATGTGCATCGACCACGTGGAGAACAGCAGTGGGTGATTTTTATCAGACTAGAGCTAAAACCATTATTAGTTTCTGTTGTTTAAAAAGGGATCGCTTTATCGTCTCTGTAAACGTTTATCCTCTGCAGATTTGTCTATGGACGGTTTATATAGAGTTAATGGGAATCTGGCTATCATACAGAAACTACGCTTTGCTGTTAATCACGGTAAGTCCCCAAAGAAGAGTAACATCTTAAATGTGTAAACTTCCTTTTAGTGACAGAAACCAAGCAACGGTTGTTTGTGTTTGCCCAGATGAGAAGGTGAATTTCGCAGACGCGAAGTGGGAGGACATCCACGTGACCACCGGAGCTTTAAAGATGTTCTTCAGAGAGCTGCCAGAGCCTCTCTTCACCTACCCGCTGTTCAACGACTTCGTCAACGCCATCAGTACGTCCGACGCGCCTTCACCCACACGTTTGTTCACATGACAAACGGGAACTTTAGCAGTCTGAGATGCTGGTTTTGGTCTGTAGTGGATACAGAGTTTGTGTTTTCCTTCCTCTGCAGAGATACCAGACTACAAGCAGCGACTTCTGGCGATCAGAGAGCTGGTCAAGCTGCTGCCCAAACCCAACCACGACACCATGCAGGCTCTCTTCAAGCATCTGAAGAAGTGAGAAAATCAGAAAAATTTAAAGGTTTTTGTTGTGTTGAAACAAAACTACAGGGTGATGTTTTCCTTCCAGAGTGATCGAGCACGGCGAGGAGAACCGTATGACCATCCAGAGCGTGGCCATCGTGTTCGGTCCCACGCTACTGAGGCCTGAAACCGAGACGCTCAACATGGCCTTCAACATGGTTTATCAGAACCAGATAGTGGAGTTTATTCTGCTGGAGTATGAGAATATTTTTGGCAGGTAGACTCAGAAAGGATCTGCATTGTTTGTGTGTTTTTTTTTATTAACACAATCAGAGCTTTTCCTGATCCACCGCGGCTCTGCAGAACAACAATCCTGGATCAGCATCTCAAACCGTTTCTCTTCTTCTTCAGCATCTGGAACAAATATCTTATGAACTTCCAACATAAACGCTCCTCCATAAACGTTGACGTTTTGCACTTTTCAGTTTCTGATTTCCGTCCTGCAGCTGCGTTTGTGCCACTTTACTGCAAAGGTGACGTTCTTCCTGTCCCGACACTGGATTCTTACACGGATGCAGAGCGGGCCACTGCTGCTCAGACTGGGAATAACGGCACAGCAGCAGAACCAGTCGGAGCTGACCGTTTTACAGCTGAGGTGTCAGTATTCCTGAACGGAATCTTACAGTCACAAACCCGGGAGAACAGACTAAATCAAAGCGCTGAACGACGTTCAGGTGTTCACTAAGGTAAAGGTGAGGTAAAGCTTGAACAAGGCAGAGGGGCTAAGACAGGGTTTTGTCTCTTTGCTCTTTTATTTTAAATGTTTCTGTCATTTTTCCTTCTGAATCTGTTTCTCTGAGAAACAAGAGTTCATCACCTTGCTGTATTAAATCTGCACGTCACCTTCTCCTGGCATCGTTGTGACGAATAAGAGCAGCACTGGTGTGCTTCTTCACCACTAACGGATACTAAAATACTTCAGCGATCAGCCTCTGCTGATAAATCTGTACAGTGTTTGTGTGTGTGTGTGAGAGAGAGAGAGAGAGAGAGAGAGAGAGAGAGAGAGAGAGAGAGAGAGTGAGAAAGTGGGCTGCAAAGGGTCGGATGGAGCAGAGAATGAATGGATTCACTGATATATTGTACAAACAGTAAAAAATGTATGCCTTGAGTGTTAAAAATGGGACACATTGAGTCGTCTGTAAGTGACAGACGGGATGGAAACTGTAAACTGGAGATGTGGAGTTTACATGTGAGTCAGGTACTGTTGGATTTATCAAACTGGAATAAATACCTCTAATGAGAAAAACACAAAGCAGGTGTGCTCTGTTTTATCTGACTGACCACAGCTTTGAGAGGCTCCACCAAATAGTCATTTCTTTATCTGTGTGGTGCGTTTTTAAAACGGAGATTCCAACCTTATTAGCTTCTGACCACAAAATGACAGCAGCAAATATCTATTCACGTCTGTATTTACCTTTTACATCAGTTATGAATAAATTATTAATATAAGGAATTATTTTTAGTTGATATCTGAAAATTAACTTAAAGGGGTTCTAAAACAACTATTTTATGTACTTTGAGTTTCTATAAAGCACATGAAACATTGTTGGGGCTCACAATGACCCTGATAAATGGCCAAACATAACCCCATAAGAAATCCCTATGATGGAAAGAATGGTTTGCCCCGCCCACTCGGTAAGGACGTGTGTAACACTAAATAGTGTTTTAAACTTTAAGCTAGCGCTTTAACATTGATCTCAGTGTTGGTTTAGAAACTTGACCAGTTTCATATTTGACACCACTCTGCAGCCCTCTGCTGGCCAGATGTGGGTAGATGTCCTAGGGTGTGCTCTTATACTTGCTTTAAGAGTGTTAGCTGTAATGCTAGTGTTAGCATTCTCAGTTTGCCGATCATCAATAAAAAGAACAAGAAGAAAAAGATGTTTGCTTTTTCTGTTGACATCATGGAGGACCCTGGAAGAAAAAGTAACAGAGTAATGTCTTTGGAGGTGAAGCAAAGAGCTTAAACCAGAGTGAACAGTGGCTCGGCCTACGCTAGTTTGGAGCTAAGCTAGCTAGCTACAAAATCACGGACTAGTGGTGACTTGGCTTTGATGCTACTGGACTTGGACAAAAAATATTATTACTTACAACAGTGTGAATCTTTTTAATTCCTTGTTTATTTTAGTATTAGTTGACTCATGTTAGTGTCGTTAGCGCTAGCTACAGCAGGCTGCTGCAGGGTTATTTACGGTAGTTTTAATTCCACTTTCAACCAGTAGGGTGGAGGAGCAGGAAACTCTGTGCTCTGTGTTGTTTTAAATTCACTGCCTGCTGATTGGCCAGTTTACCCCGACGGCTCTATGATGTGCCTGAAGCTAGAAACTCTGTACAGCTGTGTACCGTATCCAGATAACTCATTCAAAGTCTGGACACTCCCAGTACATCTTGGAACATTACGTGTGTGCTCCGACATTCTTCATTGTTTTTCTTTCGTCCGACAAAGTACGTTAGCAGTAGCTTAGGCTAGCATTAGCAATAGCTTGGGATACCATTAGCATTAGTTCGGGCTAGCATTAGCAGTAGCTTGGGATACCATTAGCAGTAGCTCGGGCTACCATTGTTCTGTGGTTAGCATTACTGTCACCAATGTTTATATATTGAATTTGAATCATAGGACCCCATTAAGACCCTAAACTTTGTTTTCTGTAACCCAAAGCGGTCCTGACCCTGTCTTTGAGAACCATTGCTTGTAATGTTAATATAACACATTTCTTCTGTCATTCTGCAGCATCACATCTTGTTAGAAGAGTTTAAAATATAAAATTACTTCAGTCAGTTTCAGCCTCTTCGGCACCACGGTCCAACTTTTTGAAGGTTAAGCTTTAGAAGCGGATTCATCACCAGTTTTCTACCATGACAAAAATAAACACATCACAGGCCAACAAAGTTTCTGTTTGCAATGCAAATGCTTGAAAATGTGGCAGGATTGTGGCTCATGGATTTTAATGAGATCTTTGATGTCTGGTCAGGGTTAAACCATGATAATAAATTCTTTTCTCTCAGAATACAAAGCATTTGAAGAGGCTAAAGGTCTTTTTTTATTCCAGTGTGTGCAGATATCTTGTGTTGTAGAAGTTTTCTACATTTCACACCAGCTTCTATCTGCCCTCTGACTTCACATCCGACCACTTAAATCCACAGAAAAAGAAATATCCGGGCTTCACAACACATCTAAGCTCATCGGTATGCGTCTTACCTCCAATAAGCCTGTTCTCGACAAACCGGACTGATTAACTTTAGAATTTAAAATCTCTAAACACAGGCGCCTAGAGGGGGGAGTTATCTACCCAAAGCAAAGATCAGGTCACATTCAACATCGATGCAGGGTTCACAGATGTATGAAATCACACGCAGAGGTCAGAAATTCATCCGGCTCAGACACTGAGATGTAAATGATGTGATGTGAAGCCTTGAGCAGATAAGACATTTTGAATCAGTTCTGCTTGTTTTCCTTTGATAAATCTTCTCAGATCATTGAAGGTTGTATTTTTCTTTTCTTGTGCTGTTTAGTCATTCAGAAAGTTGATGCTTCTCTTCAGATCTTTATATCTCTTTGTCTGATTTTGCAGCTTTTACACATAGGCCTAATGCTAATTTATCCCCAGTAAGTTTTATAAAATAATGGTTAACGCACCCCTGCAGTATTGCATCAAGGACTGCTACTCCTCGTAAAAGGGAATCAGCCGAGGGGTTGGGGGGGAATACCTTCTGGGGGTTACCTGGGCTCATGCCACTGGGAGGACACCCCCTTGGCAGACGCAGAACTTACTGGAGAGGTTACATATCCTCTCTGGACTGGGAACACCTTGGGATCCCCAGAGAGGAATGTCTGGGTCTCCTTCAGGCCATTTCTCCACATCCCTGGGTAAGTGAAAGAAAATGGATACATGGATGGATTATAAAATGTTTTAAATATTTGGGTATGTGATTGACTGGAGCCTGGTTGTGTTTTGCCAAATTAATTATCTGCGATTCATTAAGAAAGCAGATGCCTGTCTGTAGATAACAAAGTTAATGGTGTAAAGCATCCATGCACAGATGCTCCTCATCCACCCTGTCTGAGCTTAAACATTTATGCAGAAAGGAATCAGAGAAAGGTGGAGAGAAAAGGCACGCCAAGCTTGTTGGACAATTCCCAGGAAATCCCGAGGCTGCTAATTTACTTTAACCATGGACCAAGTGAAAAGCCTGAATGCTCAAGTTGTATTTAAATGTACAAAACACTCCAGTAAATAGTGCATATGATTATGTAGCTTGGAGAGAAAATGAGTTAAACTAGAAAACTGGTCGGTCTAGGCGTTCCAGTAATTGGGTTTTCTGATCATGCAGGCTTTTTAAAGCACTGTCCTGTTTTAAATCATCTCAGGTACCGAGTCACACCTGCAGTCACGCTTCTCCCTGGTGTGACGGGATGAATTCAGCTTCAGTTTTCTGAATCTCATTACAGTAATGGACATTCTTCTGCACCATAACAACCCCGTTATTTCTACAGATCATAACATCTTTCATCTAAAACGTATCATTTATTTGATAAGGGAGGTTAAGATGTGGTCAGCCCAATCAAAAAGTCCAACCCCCTTTCTTTAAGCCCCTCCCCCTAACCCGCCCCTCCAGATTACAGGAGCGCTCAGTACTTGTTCCCAAAGGTAGATTTTTATGTTTTGATATCTTCTGACCTGTTTTTTGGCACCTTTTCTCCCATAATTTCTAACACAACACACCTACGTAACCGGATAACAGTTTAGTGTGCTAGCTAATATAGCGTGGTGTTTTTATGGTGAAAACGAGGCAGTTTTTAGCTTTCATGGTTTATTCCTAACTTCTAAATCACAATAATTCTTTTATTTTTACTCAACATTTAATCTATTGGTTGCCATTAGTTTGTTGAAGAACGTTTGAAGCAATGTGACAAACATGTCCTACACCACCTTGTGTAGTATTGTAGAATTGTAAATGTAGAAGTGTTGGTTGAAGGTTGAATCAGTTTCGATGTACAAGGAGAGCGATGATCTGAGTTTGTAGCTGTGGAAAGACGATGATCAACTTTTAAAATGTCCCAGAGTAGAGTCTCCGGGGACTGGTGTGATGTTGGATTATATCTTCTCCTTTGATGGAGCTAAAATGTACAAAGTGTTGAATAGTACCGTATTCTGAATGGGAGTTGAGGGATTTTTCAATTACCAACCAGAGTAATTATTTAGCCTGGATGTCCTCAGAGAAGTTTCTGCTCCTCAGCTGTATTCCTGTTGGAGGATTTACATTCTGACCTTGCAGTGCATCATTTGAATTCTAATCACCTGAAATTAGGACATTAATATCAATGTGTGTTAACCCAGACCTCTGCCAACTCTTTGAAAGCAGACAGTGTCTGCGTCTGCTGGTCCTCCTCAGAGAGTCTGCGCCTCAGGCCCGGTGTCAGGCCCCATCAGGGGGGACCATCATTAACCGCCTCTCCGAGGAGCTGCTTTCCTCTCAGCATCCGCTCCACTTCACCCTCAGCGCTTTGTGGCTTGCGCTGATAAGGCCAAGCTAATATCTGTTCAGAGGCTGACTGCATGGGAATGATAAACACAGGCTGAGCTCATCTCCTCTTCCTCACTACAATACAAACCTCAATCAGCTCTGAGATTCACTGGGGTTTAATAATCTTTCAAGTTGTAATTAATCATGTTTTATCAGGGACGCAGCTTGTTTTACACACAGTCATGGTGACGCAATTGAACATTTGCATAATTTAACTCTAGTTTAGCCAAAACGTCTGAAAGTTAGTTCTGTTCTGAATTTGAAGAGCAGAAACATCCGTTTATCACAAAGTTCAAACCATCTGTAGACGTCAGAAATAGAAAAGACCCTTATAAATGTTGGTAGGTGGCAGATCAAGGGCAAAACACACCGGTGGTGGATGAAGTGCATCAAACATGCTTATTATTTTCAGATATGACTCCCACTAACTCTATGCAGCAACATCTGGTGTGGTCAATGCTCCTTTATTTTGTGTGTGTGTGGGGGGGTGTTTTTGTTTGTGCTGACTCCATATTTGGACATCCAGGCTTCCATAGCAGCACTACCTTGTTATATTTTCTTAATGTGATCACTTAATCCATTAGAAGATCATGCTTGTGTGTTTTTTAACACGGGCTACAATTTCACATCTCCATTTTTGATAATTTCTCATAATGTAACTCTACTGTCTTTCACGCCTACCGGTGGTTTTATGGATGACGTCCAAGGTTTATGTCTAATGGTGCGTTCACACCGGCCTTGACGTATGCGTCAAACAACGCATACTTCATGCCGTTTTGACGCCTATATATTTTTGACATTGACGCAGCTTGCGTTGAAGCAGCTTGCGTTGGCGCAGCTTGCTTTGACGGTTGCGTCGGCCCCACGGGGAGGGGAAGGGAGGAAAGAGCGTGTGCGCGGCTCTCTGTTGTCAGATGTTTGTAACAATGGCGGATCCTATCGAGACAATGGCGGCATAAACGTTGAAAAAACACTCACCCGACACGCCGAGTTCTCTAGCAATCTTCCTCCAAGCAAGGTCCTTTCTATTCCGATCTCGGTAAGCGTAGCAAGACGTGTCATACAGTTCCCGATAGTTGCAAACGGCAATGATAAGTTTCTCCTCCATTGCTGAATGAATTTGTCTTCTTCCCTCGCTCTGCTGTGAAGTATCAACTGGCGCTCTGATTGGTTGACGCTTGTAAAGCGACGCAGAAAGTTCAGCTATAGCTGAACTTGCTTTGATGTTTACGTTGCTAACTTTGCTCGCTTTGACGTTTGCGTTGCTAACTTTGCTCGCTTTGACGTTTGCGTTGAAGCTTGAAAAGCGTGAAAAGTATCAAGCTTTGACGCGACCAACACTCACAAAGCAACGCAGGGACTTTGACGCAGCTCTGAAGCGCCTTACCATAGACTTAACATTGAAACTTGACGCTGGCGACGCAGACTTTATGGCCGGTGTGAACGCACCATTATGCTGCGTACACGCCGGCCTTGACGTATGCGTCAGCTCTACGTGCTCCTCAGTGCTCTGTTCCTCAGTCCACGGATGCTGCAGAGTTAAAGAACTTCTGCTACATTCATAGCTGATGATGTCCAATTAGTCAGGAGGAATTCATAAAGCTAGAACATCAGATTCTGGTTGATCCGGCTGTGAGGATTTCACCAGCAGCACCATGGAGATCTGACCTCTGAGCACATATGGATCCAAACACGCCCACCTCTGTCTTTATACAAGGTCTGCATGGTAAATATTTCCCCACAATCATTTGAATGCATCACACACTCGTAGCCTGCCAGGTTGGTAGATTTTGTCCAGCTCAATTTGTCCTCGCAGTCTAGAATAATTAAAAAAACACAGAAAGGGAGATGTTTTTTTTACCTTGAATTGCTGACAGTTTTGGCGACACACAGCCGCCAAAACTGTCAGCAATTTAAGGTAAAAAAAAACATTGCTACACTGTATATTGAGCAAGAAAAACCAATGGAGATAAAAAAAAACCCACAGAAAGAGCATAACAAGGAACGGAAAGGGAGATTTTACATGCAGCGCAGCCACGTCCCACTGGATCAACTGGACAGACTGGGTTCTCCTTGCAGCTCTGTCGCCTGCAGATGACGTGTTGACCAAATGTTCTTTACACTGACAAATGTGCAAAATTTGCCTTACAACACAGAGAATATCAGAAATGATTTTTCTGTGGAGAAATGTTAATGTTCCACTTTATCAATACCTCCTGGTTCAGCAGGTAAAATGTCAGCAGCTCAGTTTCTCTGTAAGCCCAATAATTCATCTGACACTGATAACAAGTTAGAAAAAGGTGAAGAGCTTTTCAAGTTTATCAGCCAGGAAAGTAAAAAATATGGCATAAGATGGACCAGGAAGGATTTTATTTTTTTAAACCAATGAAGAGAAAAGCAAACATAGCAGAATAATGGAAAAAAAGACAACTGTATGATAAATTTAGCGCTAAGTCAAACAAAATGTGCAGGTTGAAACAAAAGAAACATGCAGGTGGAGCAGAAACGACACCAAATGAAAGCAATTTAACACAAACATGAAAAAAAGCACCTGAAGACTGAAGTACATATCCAGAGTCACAGATTACTGTCATCACCCTGCTGTGTTAATGAACAGGTCGACATTCCTTCATTCCATCAGTAAAATGGAAGGTTTGGTGCAGATGAAGTCATTTTGGATGATTTCTCATCTTGCCGCAGAGCAAAGAGTTTAAACTCCTCAAGAAGATGTATTCATTCTATCATGCAGTCGTTAAACAGCTCAGAGAAGTTGGATTTGAAATTTAGGATGGTTTTATTTAAGACAGAGTTTATGCACTTTTTTTGCTTTAGAGGACATTCACAAACAACATTTTGTGGTTTTCAGGAGCCGTCGGCTCTGTTTGACCCCATCAGAAGCTGATTTCTTTTTCTGAAAAGCAGCACGCTGTTAAAGGAGCACTTGGCAGTTTTTGCTTGCTTTTAGCACCCCCTAGTGTTCGTTAGTGAAAGCAAAAGTGAAACTTATCTCCTCGCTGTGCGTTGTTATTCAGACTCTAACATACAAAAGTTTTTCAGGTAATTTTTTTTTTTGCTTAAAAGGAGACTTGGCAGTTTTGGCTTGCTTTTAGCACCCCCTAGTGTCCGTTTGTAGAACCGAAATAAAACTCTCCTCGCTGTGCATTCGTCTTTTTAACACCGTAATTTAACTGCTGAAACGTCTCCTCAGCCTTCATTAGTGTCTACAGGAGCGGTTCATCACTACATCAAACAAATCAGCTGTGTTCATGATCTAAAACACGCAGAAAACATGCTGGAATCAGATTGCAGCACCATGTATGTCAGCTCCACCTTACTAATGTGACAGGGTGAGCATGCCGTGACTGCATCCCAATTGATCATGTGCCTGGGCTGCTTGGCCACAGGGATATCCCTTTGGCTGACTGGTTAATGTGCATGACTTTCACCTGGCGGTCTGAGGTTTGAATCCGACCCGGGCCCTCTGTTTGTCCACGTTGCCACACTAAGTCCAACAGAGACCGGATCACCACTCTGAAGTTGCAAGTGTGGTATTCTGGCCAGAGGGCGGTGGGGGTCTGAGTGATATTTCATTAACCCTGTAAAGGGTCATTTTAGCACATACTGGCTCAAGAACCTGATTTAAAAATTTGAAAACGTTGCATAGTATGGGTTTAAGTTTTGAGGCAATCCGCTTGGCTTTCCCTGCACAAGGCTTTGAGCTTTAATGATTGTTGCAGACTGACCCGTGTGGCCGGAGCTCCAGAGTCCATCTCCGTCTCCTGCTGCTTGGCAGAAATGAGGCAGTCTGAGTGGTTTATTTATTGGAGGAAAAACCGCTAACCATCAGAATAAAAACTCCCAGACTCTTGAAAACCATTATTATGAGTTTCTACTATATTTTATTTTTTATCCAGGACAGGACTGAAGATTGCCTCCTTATCAGTTGGAATGAGCTGAAAACTCTTCCTGTCAAAATAAAATTTCCTCCTTTCCTCCTGGATTTGCCCCTTATCTGCTCTCCTGTTGCTGAAAAACCCAAAGTGTTAAAGGGAAAGAGGCTCTACTCGGAGACGATATCTGTTCTTACTGAATCGTGAGGTCTTATTTTTGTGTGTGAAATCGATGGTGAAAGTCGTGAAATACGTCGCAAACCGACTAGATTGTGCATTTTTCAGCTAGAAAAAGGTCAACAGAACAATTTACAATAAATTTCTTTTTACAGTGTGAAGTGTTAACAGCATCTTTACTGATAAAAGCATCACTAAGCCAAAGATCTCATGAACCACGGAGCAGATTTTAGTGGAACTCTATAGCTAACACGATTTCAAGATGGCTGCCATTAAGAGGAAACACAAAAATGGCTAAAACTCAGTCAGTTTTAGTTATTTGGAGCGTTTTTCACACAGGAGTAGTTGAGTCATCCTCAACACACACTGAGTTCAATCACTAATTGTGAGAATTTTGGTTCAAATTTTGCCATAAAAGCAGAGTTAAGTCGGTATGTTTTGGTCCTCTTGGGCCACCATCCTTAATATTTTGGCTTCTCTGTATAAACACACTTTATTGTAATCAGCAGGTGACCAACAGGCTTCTTCAGAGTGCAATGACCCTTTGAACAGCGGATTCAGCTGTTGAATCGTGTGTTTGAGCAGAGAAATAGACTTTGATGGATGCAAGCTGCCATTAAATACCAACAAAGAAGAACTAAGAAATTATTAGACCCTCAGAGACCAGGATAGGACACCACAGTTAACCCAAGGGAGCACCCCAAGAATCCAAAAATGCTCCCAACACAGAAGTGCCAAAAATTGCAGTTCCACCCTCATCTGCTAGGGACTGGTACCAGAAGTGAGCAAATCCTCATTGACTCCCATGTTAAAAATGCCAAATCTGAGGGGGGTGATTTTATTTTGTAACTTTTCGATTTAGGTGTAATTAAATGCTTGAAAAAATGAATAATTAGATGTGATTGACAGGTAGCATGAGCGTCAGAGCTAGCGTAAGCGGCTAGCTGAGGGGCGGGGAAGGCCTCAGCCAGATATCACTAGATGCCTTAACTGGGAGTCGACAGCGTCCCTACACAGCGGCCATCTTACTTCGGACAGCTTACGTTCCGTTCTCAATGGTAGCAGATGGAAGGTGAGTGAACAACTTAAACAAAAACACTCTTAACTCAATGAAATATTAACAGGTTTACAAGCGGATTGCATTATTACAAACCTTATAACACATAGACTTGATAGGACATACTTGCACATTTTTAAATTAATGGGCCAAATCCGTGATATTTCACAGCCACATCTCTGGCGTTTGAAAATCGGTTGAAAATTGAGCAAGTTAGAGTTATTTAAATATGTCAACAAGTCTAACATCCAACTGTGCTGATTCCCTTCTAAATCATTTCAACCGCAAATCTCTAGAGATTCTTGACACCATTGCCCCAGAAAAGTCCAAGTTCATCTCTAGGAAACAAAAAGCTCCATGGAGGTTCACTAAATCTGTTACAAACCAAAAGCGAGAATGCCGCAAAGCTGAGCGTAAATGGAGGAAAAGTAGCCTGCCCGATCATTATGAGACCTACAGACTGCAGCTCCACACCTACAACTCTGAATTAAAAAAGGCGAGACAAGCCTTTTTCTCCAAAGTCATAAGTGATAATATCAACAATTCCCGTGTTCTGTTTGCCACTATTGAGAGGCTAACTAACCAACCAACACAGTTAGCCCCTGATTTCAAGTCCCAAACTAAATGTAATGAGTTTGCATCCTTTTTCGATGATAAAATACTAAACATCAGATCAGCCATTCACTCCTCCCTGTCAACCAACACACCAAGACCACCCCTACAACCACATAGCAANACTTTAGCTAGAATGCCAGTCTTTGACATGATTAATGCTAAAACACTGGAAAACATAGTTAATAGCTTAAACTCATCTACCTGTTGTCTTGATATACTGCCAACAAACTTCTTTAAAAAGGTTTTTAATTGCTTGAAAGATGATGTACTGAAAATTACTAATTACTCCTTAAAATCAGGTATTTTTCCTACTTCATTAAAAACTGCTGCTGTCAAGCCTCTTCTAAAGAAAAGCAAACTAGATCCCTTAGAGATGAATAATTATAGACCAATCTCTAGTCTTCCCCTCATTGGGAAAATTGTTGAAAAAGCAGTTATGATCCAGCTGAACAACTTCCTGGAGACAAACAACCTCCTGGATGGTTTTCAGTCAGGCTTTAGACAACACCACAGCACTGAGACAGCACTGATTAAGGTATTAAATGACATCCGTATGAATACAGATTCAGGCAAAACATCTGTTTTAGTGATGCTCGATCTCACTGCAGCTTTTGATACTGTGGATCACAACATACTATTAGATAGACTCATAAACTGGGTGGGACTATCAGGTACAGTCCTTAGTTGGTTCCAATCATACCTTGCTGACAGGGGTTATGTTGTTTCTATTGGTGAACATAGATCAAAGCAGATCACTATGACATGTGGTGTCCCCCAAGGCTCCATTCTTGGGCCACTGCTCTTCAACCTCTACATGCTCCCACTGGGTCAGATCATATACAACAACAACATTGCCTATCATAGTTATGCAGATGACACCCAGATCTATCTAGCTCTATCACCTAATGAATCCGGTCCCCTAGACTCACTCTGTCAGTGCCTAGAGCAAGTCAATGACTGGATGAAGTCAAGTTTCCTTCAGTTAAACAAAGACAAGACAGAAGTTATTGTCTTTGGGAGTAAAAAACCGAGGATGGAAGTTATTGCTCAACTTGGCTCTAGAGGAATAAAGACTAAGACTCAGGTTAGAAACCTTGGTGTTACCATTGACTCTGAGCTGAGCTTCACTGGTCACATTAAGGCTATAACCAGATCAGCGTTTTATCATCTCCATCAATTAGCAAGACTCAGAGGTCTCATGTCGAAACAAGACCTAGAGAAACTCATTCATGCGTTCATCTCCAGCAGACTAGATTATTGCAATGGTCTCCTGACTGCTCTTCCCAAAACAGCCGTAAAACAACTGCAGCTTATTCAGAATGCTGCTGCTAGGGTCCTAACGAGAACTAAGAGAACTGAGCACATCACCCCTGTTCTAAAAACTCTGCACTGGTTGCCAGTAAACTACAGAATCGATTTTAAAGTGCTTCTACTAGTCTATAAATCACTCAATGGTATGGGGCCTAAGTACATGTTGGATCTCCTTCCTGTATATACACCTAGCAGAGCTCTCAGATCCCTAGACAGCAGTCAGCTGGTAGAACCTCGGGTCAGAACCAGACAGGGTGAAGCTGCTTTTAGTCATTATGCTGCACATAGATGGAATCAGCTTCCTCATGACCTCAAACAGGCCCCAACTCTAGTAACTTTTAAATTAAAATTAAAAGCCTTCATGTATTCATTAGCCTATGATTGAATGTTTCTTATGCTGCTCCTTCTGCACTGTTTACTGCTAAACTTTTTTGACTATGCCTTTTATCTAATTGTCTGAATTATTTCTTTGTGTATTTTGATTAATGCTTTTGTTGCTCCTGCTCTGTAAAGCACATTGAATTGCCTCCATGTTTGAAATGTGCTATACAAATAAAGCTGCCTTGCCTTGCCTTGCCTAAATAGTACATGCACCATTGACACCAATGTTACAAAAGGGGGAAGCTATCCGGAGTAAGATGGCTGCCGTGTAGGGACGTTCGTCCAATTGACGAACAGCGCGGGTAAGGCATCTAGCAATATATATGATATCTATGGTGGTGAGAACCTCCCATTTTGTGGAATTTTATACATTGAATGGGCGGGCTATGTCCAGTAGCTAAGTAAATGTCTATGAGTTCATTGAACATGAATTTATAAATCTATTTACTTTTACTGGACCCGATTCAAGATGGCTGCTGACAAGTGGCTAGAACTCAGTCCAATTTTTGCTAGCTAAAATAGTATTTTGCTCGTTGTGTTGAACATGTATTAGAAATTTCTCTGCATATAGGGCTTGTAATCACACGTGATTATGCGTTGCATTCTGGGACGTGGCGGACATGTTGGAAGCCTCACGGGTGTAAACAAACCATAGAAACAAACAGTAAATCGCAGAGAAGAAACAGATTTGGGGGAAAGAATGTGTTAAACAACATGTTAAAATCCCGAAAATGGTGCGGAATATACAGGGATACATTAAATAAGGAAGCCAGGGACCGGTATGTGGACAAAATCAGGATTATAAATGGTTTGGATCCATATGAAAGATCCAAGACTGGAGCACCGACGACAACTTGCTGCTGCCGCAGCTCTGCATAACAGATATTTTTGGCTTTCTCGTTTGTGGTGTGAGCGGATGTAAACGTCCGGATGAGAGGTATATGTTTAATTTGCTGGTTTTTCTAGTAAAACAATCAAAATTGTCATCTCACAACACAGCAAAAATTTATCATGGGTGAATAATAAGCGATCAAACGAATAATAGATTAAATGAAGCCGCAAGACTGAACGCGCTGTTGTCTGAAGTTACAATAAACAAGTAACGAGGCTTCCAACATGGCGGCCGATGACGACACAATCACGAGCCCTATTTATGGTTTCAACAATGGCATCAGGCAATTTTAAAATAATTAAGTAGGCTAGGATATTGGTGTGTCAGACCATTTTCAAATGTCAGCAATGATTTTGATGTCTCTTCAAATGTTTGAAAAGGTTTTTATTTTCTACTTTTCTTAATTTATTCAGAGTAGCAAGATAATTATTCTCATTTCTGTGTGGAACGTTCTTTTTTCTGATTGAGACAGGTGTGTGATGTTCTGAAGCCGTGAAGGCATCATGTGAACAGTGCTAGGGAGTTGATTGGCTGGATGAGACTCTGCTGGACCCCTCCACCCCCCCTCCCACGGACAGTACGCAGCATAGATATATATGTCACTAGATGCCTTAACTGGGAGTCGACAGCGTCCATACAAGGCGGCCATCCTACCTCGTACATTACGTTCCGTTCTCAATGGTAGCAGATGGAAGGTGATTGAACAACTTAAACAAAAACACTCATAACTCGATGTAATATTAACGGATTTACAAGCGGGTTGCCTTATTACAAACCTTATGACACATAGGCTTGATAGGACATACTTTCACATTTTTAAATTAACGGGCCAAATCCGTCATATTTTAGAGCCACATCTCTGGCGTTTATAACAAATCAAACCGTTTGAAATTTGGTTGAAAATTGAGCAAGTTAGAGTGATTTAAATAGTACATTCACCATTGACACCAATGTTACGAAAGGGGGAAGCTGTCCGAGGTAAGATGGCCGCCTCGTAAGGACGTTCGTCCAATCGACAAACAGTGCGTGTAAGGCATCTAGTGACATATATGATATCCATGGTACGCAGAGTCGCAAACAAAGCAATCTGCGCGTGCGCAACCCACCCCCTCCCCCCACACCTGCGCCCCGCTCTCTTTTTGAATGGTAAGACTTTGAAACCGCTCAACCTCCTGGTGAAAAACTCAATTTTAAATAAAACCTGAACTGGAGACCGAGGATTGGACCTTCTGCTACAGCTGCAGGGGACAGGAGAACAGAGCCTGCTAGAGGAACGTGAAGGTAAGGCGGCCATTTTAACTTTGTGTTTTGAACACACTTTGTTTAGTTTAGGTTTTCATGTACAAGGTCACCTGGTTTGTTTCCACATTCATTTTGGAGATCATTGTTGATGTTTATAATTACTCATTTTCTGTTTAAGGTGATATTAAGCCTGCAGGAGGTCATTTAGCCTGTTTCGAATCTGAATTTCCTGTTTCCAGTAACACAAGTTTGTGACATATTTACGTTTTTTACAGTTGTTGAGTCAAACTTTTGTGTTGTAATGGGAACAATTGTACAGTCTTGTTGAGGTCCAGAGTTATTTTTTCACTATTTGAAGTAATCATGATTCATGTCTTTGAGGATTGTTCCCTTTCTTAGTTTCTTCGAACTTTTTCCCGCTTCTTTTTCTGCATTTTTTTTGTGGTATTTTTTTTAACAAATCACATCTGAATCATTCAGCTTGTTCAGGACTTTTTGGTTTTATATTACATATGTTTTAAAAATGTTTTATCCATTTTTAAAAGAAGAAAATCGTAAAATGACTTTAAATATGTAGAATTTTATTATTTTGGACTGTTTCTATGGTTTAAATGTTTCAAAACAATTGCACTAAACAGCTCAGCTTCAGAATTTTACAACCTTTTTCAGCATTTTTGTAAGTAAATGCAGTTTTCTATAGTTCGTGACTTTGTTAGAGATGCACGCCCAAGCTGATTTCGGTGTTAAAATACACAGCAAAACTTATTTTTATTTTGAACAATCAAACATAGGCTATTGGTGAACACTCGATTAAAAATAAATCACAATCTTCCAAAGTTGAAAAAAGCTTTGGATGAAGTTGAACACTTCTAGTCCAAAAACCTTAGACCAGGGTGGGGAACCCTGGTTCTCGAGAACCGGTATAGAGTATGTTTTAGTTGTTTTCCTGCTCCTACACTCCTGATTCAGTGGTTGAATCTGTTCAGCAGCTCATGAAGCTCTGCAGAAGCCTGTTAAAATCAGGTGAGTTGAAGCAGGGAAACAACTAAAACATGCAGAATAGCGGCTCTCGAGGAACCAGAATTCCCCACCCCTGCTTAAGACCATTAAAACTTAAGTTAGATTAAAATTAGAGGCAGAACGTTCATCAAGAATAAAGCACATTATTCAGTATTTCACTAGTATTTTACTAGTATGTAAAAATGATAATGAACAAAATACATACATAACATAATAAGTCTTAATTACTTTATACATTAATTATATCATTTATCTTTAAATTTTCAAACGTTTTGACATTTTTATGTCTTCACTGCTGTACTTCTTTAACCGGACCCCTCTGGTCGCAGTACAGTGAAGTTTAGCATGAGTTGGTATTATCAACACATTTGTTCCTCTCAAACAAAATTTGCTCTCCTTTGCCAGCTCCGGTGGCCTAGTGGTATGAGTGTCCGCCCCAGGACTGGGAGATCGGGGTTCAAATCTGGTCGGGTCATACCAAAGACTTTGAAAAAATGGGACCGAATGCCTCCTCGCTTTAAGGGGTTGGATTGGGGGGTTAAACCACCAAATAGTTCCCGAGCGCGGCCACAGCTGCAGCTCACCGCTCCCCACCACGGGGATGGGTCAAATGCGGAGATGTAATTTCACCAGTGTGTGATGATGACTTGGGACTTTAACTTTAAATGGAAAAGCTTTTGGACACTGCTTGGTATTTGTTGAACTTGACTAAATTATCACAAATTAAATGGGAATGCAAAACTTTAATCTAGTTAATAAGCAGTTGTGTCTTAGCCATCCTATATATATGTGAATATATAGTATGGCCAAGGTCCATTGACGGCTCTCAGTCGTGGGGCAGGATCTACTGTTGTCTTTCAAACTGTCTCCACATGCTATTGGATAACTAACAACATGACGTACTCACGGCTACAGATGTCAGACAATGAGCCAGTCTGCTATACTCTGTCAAAGAAGACAGAAATACATCTTTTTTTCTAAATTAACTTAAGTACCTCTATTTGCTCTTGACTCAAAGAAAAGCCCAAGTCTAAATAGTCCAAAGTTGATGCCAAAACTATTTCAAACGAGTCACCGCCATCTTTGTTTTTTAGTAGTATCCCACCCACCAATAGAGCGCTGTCATTGGACAGATGTCAGTCAACGGGGCAGTTTGCCATTACATCGTGGAAGAACTACGTAAAACATAAAAAAATATAAAATAGTACATCATTTTTCTAAAGAAAAGTGCTGTGATTGGCCAGCCACAATATGGCCGGGGCTGCAAGGTTCCAATGGAGCGTTGCTAGACTGTTGTTTTTGCTTCAGCAGATGACGGTCTAGATTCTAGGCTAGTCGTGTCTTTGTGATGAGAAAACTTACCATTTTGACAGAAAATAAAACAAACAGAACATTAGAAATGTTAACTTAAAGTGGTCTTATCTGACATGGAAAGTAAACATTCCAGCACCAAAACTTCTGGCTGTGGCGAGCTTTAGGATGAATTGTGTTAAAATCCAAATCATTTCGTGTGTCCTGTATTTGAAATCATCAGTTATGATCTGTTTTAATACAGATATTAAATATTTATATTTAATCTGTGCACATCTTGTTATGTATTTTGAATATTTTTGTGTGGTGGGTTACACTTTGAATCCACTATTCTACAAAAAGGTTTACGCACAATTCTAGGCACTGAAATCATCATTTAATAGCGTGTAAACCACTAAATGGAGCCCTTCTAAAAGCACGCTTTAGTGTTTTTACAATATTAATGCTGAGTAGTAGTTGTGCATGAAAATTACAGAACATGTAGCCCAGTTTGTTTAATACAGATAGATTTTATTCTCCTAAACGTTTGATCGCCTTGTTTAAAACCTCTCTGCTTGGAGCAAAGGTCCCAACTTTCTCTTGACATTTTGCTTTGATGACTGACAACAGAACGGCATGTTTCCGAGTTAATGAGATTTATCCATAAAGGCCAATCTGCTGATCCACAGCGACGCCGTGACATTTCCTCCTGTGTAAATCGATAAGTGGTCACACCGTCCTCATGGGACAAACGTTAAAACAGAGGCAGACAGTCGGGGAGTGGCGGGTCGGAGCAGCACGAGGAAAAATATGTCATTTTCAAAATGATCTAATTTTATTTTACAATAAATACTACGGATGATTTGCTCAGTGATTGCCAGACTTTAATTAAAACTACCCAAAAGCTTTCATGCTGTTTTGAATATAATCATTTTTAAATTAATTTGCTTAAAATAATTTTACTCTTCCTGATTAATTTGCTCTTTTCATTCTGTAAATTAATAAATCTCCAGTTGATAAAACATTCTCCACCATGCACCAATAAAACAAACGTTAGATTAAATTTTTATTAAACATTTAAACTTTTTTCCATGTCGCCCACGCAGCCCTTAATTCCATGCATTTAATCTTTATATTGTTTACATTCAGCATGACCTACCAAGCTAAAACTCAGATCTTTTTCTAGATCCATGAATGCAACATCGAAAACCAACTACAGTTCATCTCGATAACGATAAATGGACGGTATCTACATGTATGAGCAAAAACAAAAGTTGTCCACTAGATGGAGCTGTCGTAAGTATTACGCTGAGTCACGTTGTCATGTGACTCGAGGTGGTACAGCTTCTTAAAGGGACATGAACGTCGCCAACCTACACACCTCTTCATTTTTTTACTACCAAATTTATTGACATGGGAAAAATGATATCTATTAAAGTCAGAGATTTTGATAATGATAAATTTTCAATTTATTGCCCAGCACTAGTCAGTCAAGATTTTTAGCCAGACTCAAAAGTGGGACAGAATTGAATGTAATTTTTTTATTTCTTCTTGCCTTTCCATAAACTTCCCCCTCATCATGGCACATGAACCACTTCAGTATTTTATCACACGGCCTCAGACCTGAACGACACGTGGTTTTTCTTTGTATTTGTTGTGAGGAGATTCTCCTGCAGACACACAGCAGGCATAAGGGCTGGCGTCAGTCTGAAGATGTTTGAGAAAAGTTTTATTAGGAGAAAAAAACAGATGGAACAGGAAGTAAACAGATGTAAAAGATCTGAAGCTCCCAACAGTTGCTATTTTGCTGAGAAAACTGCTGTGGATTTTTGGATGACAAATTATCTGACTGGGGCGGTGGCACGAAGCAGTGCTGAAAGTCTGAGTCGTGTGTGTGTGTGTGTGTTGAGCATTAATCCAAAATCTATCTTCAACATGCCTGAGGCTGCAGCTGTCTCCATCAAGGACAAATGGAAGCAAATAGGAGCAGATTAGCATAAAGTGTCGAGAATCAGCTCAGAGATTTGTCTCCTCGCTGTGTGTGAAGGAGAAATGGGCGGTATAATAAAACTAAGTTAATTTGAACTCTTTTTAGAACTCAATACTTCTGCTTCTGTGTTAAAAGGTCAACTTCACTGAAAAACCATTTTTTAATTATTATTACTATTACTGATTCTAATGGGTCACTCTGAGTTTTTCATGCAGGCTGAACATGAAAATAGTCTCCTCCACCTATCTCCTGCATTAGCTTCTGATAGAAAATAGATGGTGAAACTCTAGGATTAGAAAATCCTGACAGATCTACGTCACACTGTCACTTAACATTCATGGTCTCACCCATCTTGGCTCACGACGGGGAAGGCTGTTGTTGGTCCAGGAAACAGCAGAGAAAATCTCGGCTAGTACAAACTAACGTTAGCATTAGCAACTCCACCACACAGCAGAACTCCTCCAGGCTTGTGTTATTTGTGTGTGTAAAACATCAACATTACAGAGCAGACAGTCAGTGGTAGAGTCGTGTTGCTGTTAGCCAATCAGAGGTGAGATGTCCAAATGTCAGGAAATAAAGACTCCAAATCCTGTCGTCTAAAGCTACTTTCTCCTCTGAATGAATTCTCCGTCCACAGGCACACTGGAGCTTTTTTACTCCTGAGTATGACTTATGACGCATTCATTCCTATACTAGGGATGGAGAGATTCACTGATCTGAACCGATGGTTCGTTCATGACGTTGGCGATGTGACTGCACCGATAACTTCAGTGTGTATCGGTTATAACTGACGCCTATATTGCAATGTATCTTCCCATGCATGTCTGTTGTCGGTACTGCTGCGGGACCCAACACAAATCTCGCGGGAGCGGGCAGTACAAACTTTGCTGCGGGCGGCTAAAAGAAACAGTGCAGGATAGGGATGAGCATGTATGGCGAGTGATTTCTGCCACGGATTGCGGATTACCAGTCGAAGGAGACCCTAATATTAACGTTTGAGGAGAAGCCCTTGGAGAAGCATGTCGTCTCTGTACTGTGTTGACAGTGCAGATGTTCACACGGAGACATCACCTTCAGCTGCGCGGCTGCGCCTTTTGCAGAGTCTGGTTAGGCTTAGTCGTGGCAGAAATCACTCGCCATAGTGCAAGGAGACTCTGATCATATGTGCTGCGGCGTCACATGGTGTTAAAGGGTTAAAAACTAAATCAAAACTAAGTGCAATAATCCTGACCAATGTGTCAAAAGATATGCAGGCCTGAGAAACGAAACAAAGAGATTCATGGTTTCTGTATTAATAGCCTATAAACCAGGCCTATTCAATTACTTTCTCTACTGGGCCAGATTTCTAAATCGTGGATCATTATGCGGTCCAATATAATGTGTTTACAGTTTATTTTCAGTTTATTTTGTGCTTTTTTTTGTATTTCAGAGACTTTTTAACAAAGACACATTTGTCCCTCATTCTCCACCTCTTCATTCGCTCGCCACCTCTAAACCCACGTTTCCCGTCATTTCCGTCCACGAATAAAACGCTGCTTTGGCCTCAGATTCCAGCTGTGGGTCTCCTTTTCCCGTCTTCCAGCTAAACAACTGATCTGTCTGCTGGACATCCATCCTTCTCATCCTCCTTTATACATAAAACCACTAAACTACAGAGAAGTAACTATCTATCAGTCACAGATCGCTCCAATATCTAAAGTTTTGCCGTCAATGTCTGTCTCAGTGTTTTCACCGCTCCGTGACAGCGCCTCAGCGCACCTTTTGACACCTGCTGTCAGATCACGTAGCAGCCATCCTCTCCCTCAGCAACAAAACGCTACTGAACCCATTCTTAGTTTAATTATTTTTGTATAACTCTGGTTTTTTTTGGTCTGTTAACAAAAATAAAACGGGTGTGTATTTTGTAATCCACATTTTAAGCATCAGAGAGTCTTGCTGCTGTGGCGTCCCAAAGGTGTGTTTTTATTGGTCAATTGCAGACCTAGACATGAATACGTAGATGGGCAGCTCCAATAGGCAGTGCCAGTCCACGGGGTGTCTGTCTACGTATATATGTCTGTGATTGCTAAGATGGTGTTGCGTTCAAGTGCAATATCAGTGTGGGAATTTTGAAACTCGCTCGCAAAACAGTTTTTAACTGGGTTTTTTCTGTTGGTGGTTGGGGGATAGGGTCAGGAGGGCCACCTGGTGAGGGCCCGCGGGCCACCATTTGAATAGCCCTGCTATAAAATGACATGTTTTCTCCTGCGGGACCAGAGAGGACACAAAACCAATGCATCTCTTTTATTGTGCGGGAATAATTTCTCCGAGTTTTGCGGGTGCGGGCGGTAATGGTCAGAAATTCAGCGGGAGCAGGATGAAGAAAACAGTCCCGCACAGGGCTCTACTTCCTGTCTTAACTTGTCAAAATAAAACTTCCTGAAGTCCGTGATCGGTTTCTGCAGCAGCGTATTCTTCTAAGCATTATCTGCACACCTGAAGCTTTGTAATTTAATATTGTTCCTTATTATTGTCACATTTGTCCAGAACTAAACAACAGAATGACTTTTTGGTTCAGAGAAGTCCAATAAACGGCTGAGATAAACTCACATCTCACCTTGAACTTTTCTCTTAAAGGAACAGCAACATTAGGCTACAACAGCTCTTACAATAACCCCATATGGATCATTACAGTATTTAGAAATATTTTCAGATGTTCAGTGTTTCATAATAATTCCTAATAATTATATGATGAACTGTAATAATTTTGGTTTATTTTTCTGAGCAGAGTGACTGTAAACATCATTGAAACCCCCTATTTCAGCAGAGTATAGCAATAACAACATGTATAATATGTAAATATCACTGATGAAGTACATTGTCTTTTCATGTTGAATTTATTGATTGATCAAAAACAATAGAGGATCAAATACATCATTCACAGAGGAGAGGGGAAAATAATTATATTTAAAAATCAGATGTGGGCTGCAAACTCTTTTTAATGTGTTGAATCGTTTAAAATCGCATCATGAAATGTATCGAATCGAAAATCATTAAAGAATCGTCAGCAGGGATGAATCGAATCGTATCACCAGAGGGTTTCACCATATCGTTAATGTATCGTATTGCTGGTAGCGTATCAAGATACGTATCGAATGGGCCTCAGTGGTGGAGATTCACATCCCTAACTCCTACTAGAGACAACTGTAGATGTGTTAAAAATATGAGTAATTTTAATCTTAAAAAAACTGGACCTGTCTAAAAAATGAGATTAAATCCTGCCGCGTCCGGCTGTATCCTGGAGCTTCCTGCTCCTCTGGGGGTTTCTCTAACACACGTGTCGTTGTTTTACATGCTCTGTTAGGTTTGTCCAGCGTGTCGGCTTTCAGCTTCTCTGTCTTGCCTGATTACCTCCAACAAGTTCCACTTCTTTGGCTGTTTGGCGTCGACATGTTCCAGCGGAAAACATTTCTGTGCCGATTAGCATAAAAGCTGCTTTCCTTACGCCTTTGACCCAGCTCCCCGTACATCCTACTGTGATTGAAAACTTTAAAGTGTGGAAAACGCTAAACTACCTTCATTTCTTCTGTGCTGCATTTAAACATAATTGGCAGGAAATGGGAAATGAAGGTTAGTAAATGGAAGTTTGTCATCGTTGATCTGCTTTTAAACAGAAGAAGTGTGTTTTCTCCATGTTTCCATCACTAATCTGTTTATCTGAAACCTACCAGAGAGCAGCACAACACTCCTGGAAATCACACACAATCAATTAAAGTGAGGGAAATCCTTTGGCTCCATGAAATCCAAGTGAACAGGTTTAGCTGGGAATAACGGCGAGATGCTGCAGAGAGGAAACTAAAGAGCTGAGAGGCTTTTGCTGTGAGTTATGTAAATTTCCAGAAGCTGTTTCCAGTAATCTTCTCCATTGTAGTTTGTGGTGTAATTGCTGTGCTGTTTGCTGCTGATAAACACGTGGAGGAGTCCGGTCTCCTCTGGATTCTATCAGGAACCCGTCAGACTGAGAACGCTGGCTCGTCCAGGCAGCCAGGAGGACGTTTTAGGAGCTGAACTTTGTTGTCTCTGCAGCAACAAGATGACGCAGCGTGTGAGGAGACTGAGGCAGTGGTGGAAGAAGTACTCTGTTTTTTTTTTAATCTGAGTTAAAGTACAGATAAGGGGGTAAAAAAGTTACTTTGGGAAAAGTGAGAGTATCCAAGAAAATTCTGACTTTAAAAGTATCAAAGTATGCAGTTTCAAATGTACCTAAAAGTAAAAAAGTACTAACATTTAAATTCATGTTGGATTTAATTTTTCTTGGCTATTTTTTCAAATTAGTGCTGATTTTGAATATAAATAAAAAATAATTTATTTAAAATTGGAATGGCTTCAAGATATTCTGTTTGCACTCTTATAATTTGAAATTAGCAATATTTTCATCTTCATAAACTTAATGACTAAAATCATCTCAGCACTAAATGTTTAAGCCTCTTGGAGTCGTGAAAACTTTCCGGACGTCCCAAACAAACAGCTGGGAGACTCTCAGGATTTTGCTGAATGCAGAAAACTTTGACAAAAGGTTTGAGCTGCAGAAAGACAACAAGGTCGTCGCGTCTCCGTTACAACAGGAGGTGTTTCTGTCCGATGGGACGAGGATTTGTTCAGTGACTGAAGCTTGTTGAGATGGACCAGTGTCCTTGGCTAAACTCCAGTTTCTTTTAGCAGCAGTGAGCTCAGCTGTTAAAACTCTGGATTTAAAGTCTGTAGAGAGTTACTTTGGGCTTTTTCTAACCGTGGATTATTGGGGGAAAAAATCAGAATGCCAGATTGTTTTAATCCACATTCACTTCAGACTCCTGGTTGCAGTAGATTAAAACTATTTGTTTAACACAAGAATGAGGACTTATAGAAAGCCTCGTTCCTCGTTTGTAGTACGAAGTACATGATCTACTTTTGTATATTTTTAAACTTTTGTGTCAGTCGACGTTTGGGACACCTGGTTGGACTCGTGTCAGTAATGGTCCAGACAGTTGTAACTTTTCTCAGTGATTAATGTTCTTCTGTACATACTTATCTTTCCTTACAAAGCAACTTGCCATCAGGAAATGTTGACCTGTAAATTAAATAAATTAAATCTGTCAATTAAAACAAGGTATTAGGCGAGGTTCTTAAGACATTTAAACATCTCCAGGGAATAAAAATAAGATATTTCTAAAATTAAAGACACTATACATAAATCCTTGCTTTGGTATCCTAGTCAGTCTAAATATTTTAAAATCATAATTTGAGGGGGTGTCTAAGTTTTCACTTTGGAAAAAATAAAGAACTAAAGATTTGGAATAAAATTAAAAATGTGAATAAAAAGACAGGTAATCACGGGATCCTGAATAAGGCCTTGTCCACACATAACAGTTAAAAAAAAACTGAATATCCGCCCTCCCAAAAAGTAGCGTCCACACCACTTCGTTTTTAGAAAAAACTCCATCCTCACACGTAACCACATAATGAATGTTAAGCACATTCATAGGCATGCCAGACCTGTAGGTGGCAGTAGTTCCACTGAATCCTATCCATTTCATCTTCCTGCTCAACTTCAACAAAACTTGAAACATGGCGCCTAGCTTGCTTGTGTGGACCGATAAGGAGGTAGAATTGCTCTTAAATGTAGTTTTAGAGTATAAAGTCAAGAATAGTCAAAAAGCGCTTGGACGATTGATAACGCGAGCACAGCTCTGAGGGCATCCATGTTGTAGTGTAAACACAGGTCGCACATGGGCCATCAGCATTTTTGTCGCAGATGGTGACGTGAAAGTTAAAACTCCAGTTATTTCTGTCCACACAGAAATGCTGAAAACAGAGAAAACACAAATCTCCACTTTGGCCGGAGTTTATAAAAAAATTCGTTTTCGTTGCGGAAATCTGTCTTTTTGTGTAGATGACAGGCCGAATCCTAGAAAAATATCTTCATTTTGGGAGATACCCGGCTACCTGTGGACGGGGCCTAAGACAGAATTGGCAGAAACACCAGCATGAAAAGAAGCCAGTGAGGGAGAAGAGGAGCCTGGTGCGCTGCACAACCAGTATAGGCTTTGATCACCAATGTATGATGGTGCTTGTCCATGTAAGGCCCTAAAAACCAGAACCAGGATCTTGAAATGAACCCTGAAGTTAACCGGCAGCCAGTGAAGCTGGAAGAGGAGCGGGGTGACGTGGGTGTGTTTGGAGGACTTGGTCAGAAGCTGAGCACAGGCATTCTGAACCACCTGAAGGGCTCAGAACACAGACCTGAATAAAGCAGGGTAACTGAACATCCTCCCAGAGGAACTCCTCCAACCATCCGAGAACACGTTGGTGATGGACGACGTCTTCTTCAGCATGGTGGCCCTCTGTGCCGAGGGAAAAAGGTCTGAACTATCTCCAGGAAGCTTCCCAGATCTTTGTCCAAGACTTAGAGGTCAATCCTTAGGAGATGGGAGGGAAAACTAACCCACAAGGACAGTCTTGTAGAACTGGAATACTTATGTAATTATCTTAATATTTAATATTTACATGTCTACCTTTAAACCTAACTAACTGTAAACTATATTTTAAACACCAAAAGAAGAAACATTTGTAAAAAACAGCAACTAGATTTAAAAAATGTTGACAACTATTGATCCCACAAGAATAGATGAATAAATACAAACCTTTCTGCATTAGTCAACCAAAGAAAATGTAATTTACTTTATTAACTTGGCTGTGTAGCTACAGCGCTCAGCCTCTCGTTAGATTTCTCTGCTGGGTTTTTGCTTCCTACTGGGAACACGTGTTCTACAAAATTTACAAAAACTTTACATGAAAGCTCATAAAAACAGCTTTCTTGTTCTTTTTTTATTTTCTCGCTCATTCGTTTCCCCATCAGGATGTAAGCAAATGGGAGGAAGAAAGGAAATAAGAACAAAGGAGGGGTAAAAGAGCACGGCAGGAGGTGAGAATAGAAGAAAAGCAGCATGTCGAGCACAGCCCACTCGTTGTAAAGGTCGTCTACGGTTCTCGCCTCCAGACGCTGATTAATATCATTTAGATGGAATAAAAACATTTAACCGAAGACTTCAATTATAGTTTAGTGAAAAATAAGGTCATCAGAGAAAACCCCATCATCAGTCAAATTAGCCAAATTAACACATTTTAATTAGTAAGTCTTTGTGAAACTTAAATACCCAAAGCTTCAAGAACAAAATCCACAAATACAATTTTTTTTTCCCTGTTGATGGAAAATTAATTTTCTGTTTTCATGTTTGTCCGTCACCTTCTGTCTGAAAGCATTAAAAAATAAACCAATTATTTATTCAGTCTCCACTTTTCATAACGATCTAGTTTGTCTGATTTTATAACCCTGTATGACTCGTTCAGCGCTGCACCTGGCCCGGTTTAAAATTTAATTTCTCCTCCTGGCAGCATTCATTATGTGTGTAATTGTCCTGTTTCTTTATTAGCTGACTTTGCCTGCAGCTCAGAGAGTGGAACAGAGCTGCTGCCGGGTTTTTAATAAGTTCACAACCACAGAGTCGGCCTGGAAGATCAGGAGAGTCGCTGACAGACTGCTGCTGCGGCGCCTGCTTCATCCATGATGTCGAACACACTCGTGTCACAGTTTGTCACATAATCAAACTCTCAAGTGTTTCATCTACCTTTAGCGTTCGTCTCAAAGAGCTCAATGCTCCTGGAACTAGCATAGCACTACTATGCACGAGTCACTTCTAAATTTTCAGTCAGGTGTTTAAAATACAGTTGAATGAAAAGAAAATTTCAAACAAAAGGAAAGGAAAACCATCCTTTAAAGCACAAACAGGAGAAAAATGGCAGCTTTCCCCTCTAAAACCAAATTTGAACAAAATTTAATCAAAGTTTGTGTAGACTTTATAAAATATTCAATAAGGGGTTCAATATGATTTAAAATCTTTAAAGAGCAGGTTCACTGGAAAAATCATTTTTTACTTATAATCGATTTTTTATCATTAAAAACACACACCGTGCTGCGGTGGTGGTTCATCACCTTTTCACCCATGACCCATTTTCACGTCTGTAATATGTTTCCCAAATTTGCTATAGCAGGCTGAACATGAAAATAGTCTCCTACACCTATCTCCTGCATTAGCTTCTGATAGAAAATAGACGGTGAAACTCTAGGATTAGAAAATCCTGACAAATCTACGTCACACTGTCACTGAACATTCATGGACTCACCCATCTTGACTCACGACGGGGAAGGCTGTTGTTGGTTTAGCGTCCAGGAAACAACAGAGAACGTCTCGGCTAGTAGAAGCTAACGTTAGCATTAGCAACTCCACCACACAGCAGAACTCCTCCAGGCTTGTGTTATTTATGTGTGTAAAACATCAACATTACAGAGCAAACAGTCAGTGGTATAGTCATGTTGCTGTTAGCCAATCAGAGAAGAGATGTCCAGATATCAGGAAATAAGAGTCCCTTTTCTGCCGTCTGAAGCTCATCTGTGATGTGGCTCACTTCTAGTTCCTGAAAATGGTGCACCATTGTTTTCTTTCCCCAGAGTACGACTTACAAGGCATTCTTTCCTACTAGAGACCACTGCAATTGTATTGATTAAATGAGTGTTCAACACTTTTAAGTGAATTTAAAAGTAGCTAAAGCTGAAAATTCACCTTTAAATGAAACATATTCATTAATTAGGAGTTCAAAATGTGTTTTCACATTTTTTGATGCTCAAAATACCAAATTGTCACTTCAGAAAATTTAGACTGAAATATTTAATATTTTTCTTCTAATGACCGCTAAGGTTTAAGTTTTTCTCTAACCCACAAACTTGATCTAAACCAGCTACCAGCACCAATAACTTTAGCCTGGACCTCTCCCTCCCCCACACCTCAAAACCTGCCAGCTGAGCTTTTTTCTTTGTAGTTTCCCACTCAGATGATTTCATTAAGAATCTGACCCTTTCCAGGTGAAGGGACCTGTGCTGCTTTTTAATGAAACATCAGCCAGAGAGAGAGAGGAGTCTGCAGAGACAACAGCTCTCCTCTTCCACTTTAACTGTATCACCGGCAGCGCGCTGCAGGCGTCCTGCTGCGCACATCTGAGTCTCGGATCACGCAGAGAAGAGATGGAAGGACAGGGATGGAGAGAGTCAAACGGGGGGAGAGGTAGAGACGTTTGTGTTCCAGCGAGTGGAAGCGCCTCACTTCAGATCACCAGTTCATTTCTGCTTTCACACCTCGTGTGAGATTCTCTCGCGTCCCTGCGCTCAGTTTAAGGCCTCCTCAGTTATCAAATCATTGATTAAGGCTCCATCAAATCTCCTCCCATGGAGCCCTGTGTGTGTGTGTGTGTGTGTAAGCAGTGATCTTTCTGCTTTTGAAAAATCTGTCAGGATTTTAGAGTAGGAAAAAAGCGTTAGTGAAATTTTTTTGATAAATAAAAAGAGCCTGAGAGCATTACCACCACCTCCTGCTTTTGTTTTGCTGTTAGGGTGAGCTGTGTGTCTTTTTAACGGTGCTAATTCCAGTGTGAAGGTACCGATCCGTGACCAGTGAGTCCAGCTGAAGGACTGGAGGTCGATTGGATAGGCACAGATCTCTGGAGTTTGTTGGAATGGGCTGCCATTTATTAGGAATCATACTTTCTCCTGTTTTTGTTCACCAGGAAGGAGAAAAATCTGTTTTTTATATATAGTGAAAATAAAATTTTAGGCTAGGATTGTTTTGTTTGTATTGTCCTTAAGCTCACTCTTAAGTTAACCCACTTCATGTAACACCTCCACAAAAACCTGTAAATAAGTTTCTAATGTTTAAATCATAACATCCTATTTAGGCCTTCTCCCTGCTCCAACACACCTGATTTAAAATGGAGGCTTCTGCAGAACTCATCATGGGGAGGAGGTGATTAATCCATTTCATTCAGGTGTGCTGGAGCAGGTAACTTGTAAATCTTGCAGGTTAGCCGCCCTCGAGCAGCATTATTAGAGCATTGGTTAAATTTATTCTGCTGCAGAGTCACCAGTTTATAGCACTGATGTAAACAACCAACCACTGATTCCAAGGGATGTTTGATATCAGCTTTTTTTTACGGATATCCGATGTAGTCTAACTTAACGGCAGCTCGTCTATAATGTCTCCATCATGTTAGAAGGAAGGTTACATTGAAACAGATTTCCTTCTCAGCAAGTTGTGGGGTTGACGGAAGTCTTTGTTTACAATCTGAGCCATGAGGTTGCCAAGTCAGCGCTGCAGCGCCGGCATTTGACATGCAAAGTTTATTTAGAATATACTTTATTGTAGTTGCTTCAGGAGCATCTAAATTGCAGGTGGTCCACCCACAACTGTTTTTTATGTGCCCAGTGATATGCACGTAGTATACACAATGATATTGTACACAGAGTAAGCTACGCAGCACAATAAGAAGTAGATTGTTAATTAGTTCTGTTTATAAAGCGGTAGCAGTTACGCGTTTGGGGGCTGGGGGGTGGATGGTATTTGAGTTGCGTATGGCCCAGGGGAAGAAGCTGTTTGTGAGCTTGGTGGTGTGCGATCTGATTGATCTGTAGCGCCGTCCCGAGGGCGGCAGCTCGAACAGGCTGTGGGCAGGGTGGGAGGGGTCATTGGTTATCAGCTTGTTTTTTTTCCAGCAGCTAGATCTTGCGATGTCTTTCAGCAAGGGCAGGGGGTGGCCGATGATCTTCTGGGCTGTGTTCATGACCCTCTGCACAGTCTTCCTGTTTTCTTCTGTAGAGCCTGGGTACCACACACATAGTGAGTATGTGATAATACTCTCTACTGAGCACTTGTAGAAGGCTAGCATCAGCTTCCGGTCCATGCCACATCTCCCCAGTAAGCGGAGGAAGTGCAGCCGCTGCTGGGCTTTCTTCACTAGGGCCCTAGTGTTGGCAGACCAAGTGAGGTGGGAGGAGATTATGGTTCCAAAGAATCTGATGTGGGTGACACATTCAATGTGTTCATTGTTGATGAAGATGGGGACGTGTGTGTGGTTTTGTCTCCTGAAGTCCAGTATGAGTTATTTTGTTTTCTGTGAGTTTTGGGACAGGTTATTCTGTGAGCACCACAGGTTGCACATGTCTGCCCTGTACGCAGTTTCATCGCCTTTTGTTATGAGACCAACCATGGTGGTGTCATCCGCAAACTTGAAGACTGTGTTGGTTGGGTGTAGCGTGGTGTATTCTGATATTGTACAGGGTAAACAGAAGGGGGCTCAGTACGCAGCCCAGCGAAGCGCCAGTGCTGGTGTGGATGGAGCTGTATTTTGTTTATTTGACGATTCTTCTAGTGAACTGTCGTGTGTGTGGTTTTACACTTAACACCATTCTCTTACAAAACCATAATCTAAAGCTGAAATCTCTCACAAGGTGAAAACTGCATCTAGACGACATTGTTCTGACGTGAGACGGAGGGATCAGTGAGCTGCTCGCTGCCTCGGAGCTGATTCTGGCTTCAGGGTTTAATTTGTTTTGGTTAGAGATGCCGTCTCTCTGATGCGACTCCCACTGTGGCGAATTGCATCTTCAAGGATGGAATTTCAGAGAAATTAAGTCGATGTAATGTCCTCCAAACAACACCCTGTTGTCTGTGTGTGCACTCATTCCACTCCTCTCGACGACGAGCTGGAATTGTTCTAATCAGACTCTTTGGAGGAGAATCTTGAGTTCACGCTCGACGCTTCTGTAAGTCAGACCCACTGAAGATTTGTGTTTCTGAAGTGTAATCAGAGCTGCGTTTGAGGAGCGCTGATTGGATGAGCATCTAAAGTGACAAAGAGCCTCTTCTCTCTTCGAGGACAGGCGCTGAATGCTAAACTGCCTCTAAAGGGCTTCAACAGCCATCCGACACGGAGGGAGAAGGAATTCATCTCCGATACGGCTGGGAACCGCTTCCAGTCTCCTCATTTTAGACCCACCATCATCCATCAGACGGTGGTTAGAAATGACAAAAGGAACTAGTGTTTCTCGGTCGTCGGCTGACATTTCAAATGAAAGTCTGAGTTTTACATACAGTCTTAGTGGAGGCCCATTTTTCAGGAAACGGCTGGAGCATCCTTGTCTTTTATTCCCACTCAAACACCTCCTTTATTCACTGTATGGAAAGCTGATGGAATCTCTGCTGTCCTCCTTTCATTGTCGTTTATCATTTATTACACTCCACTCTGGTCTCTTTCGCTGTAGTCAGTCGGAGGTCTGTTGAATGGAGCCATATTAACCTCAGCAGTGAGGGAATTTACCGAGGTGCAGCCAGACATCTGCAGCAATAGAAAACCACAATGTTCATTGATTCACCTTCATTTTTACTTACGAGGTTATTGAGGGGTGACCATCTTTTTCAGTGATATCGAATCAGCTGCAAAAGCAAAAGAATAAAAAGAAAAATAACCAAGAAATGTGCAAGATGCATTTAGCTGTTGGGTTTCTCTATTTTTTCTGTTCCATTAGAAGATAAAATACGTTGAATTGTGTTTTAAATTTTTGTGCAAAATGATTGACTGCCTAAAGCAGGGGGCGACAATTCCCTTCCCCAAGGGCCAGTATCCAGCATGTTTTAGTTGTTTCCCTGCTCCAACACACTTGATTCACCGGTTCAGCAGCTCATCAGGCTCTGCTGAAGCCTGTTAATCACCTGCTGATTAAAATCAGGTGTGTTGAAGCAGGGAAACAACTAAAACATGAAGGATAGCAGCCCTCTGGGAAGGGAGTGGTCTACTCCTGGCCTAGATGATAAAAAAAACTTTATGATTGGAAGACAAATTCCAGTGAATTAAAGTAAACCTTGAAATTTCTCCTATTTTGATGAATGGATGAAAAAAATGATTTCCATTAAATTTAATTTAGCAATGGATGGATGGATGGGAGGTCCAGTCGAATGCCGATATGTAGAGGTCATGGTCAGCCGATGGCTGATATGTGCTGCTGATTTTTTTGGGCTGATTTTCATGGCTGATACCAACGGTTTCCAACTTATCTGCATTACAATGTCACTAATAACAGTTGATGCACAAAATTTCTGAAGTTGAATCGGTATTTGAACTCTGAATTTAGTTCAAATCAAACGTCTAGCTAAAGTTGATCAAACAAATCAATTAACTGACCAAGTGTTAAATATTAAAACTGGTATATAAAAAGAACTTTTAGTTGAAATGACTTTTTAGTGCATTTACTTTCCAAATGTTATTCAGAAACGTAAATATACATATAAATTAAATTCTGCAGCAGCACTGGGCTGCCTGGGGATGTGCCTGACTTTAAATTGGCTTTTCTAAGGAACAGACATGGAAGTCCCTCGACCTTTCAGCGAAAATGGGTCACCTACGTGATTCTTGGAGATCCAATAGGGAGATATTTTGGAGGGGGATGATAGTTTTATACACAAGAGCAAGGGTTTCACGGTTTAACCATTTTGAATATTGACCATGGGGTGAAAAATTGCATAGAGTTTTTAAGACGTTCCCAACACCACCAGCAGTACAATAAATCTACCGGGACCAGTGGTGTGCGACCCGCATGAACGCATCTCACCTGGAGGTCTCCTGTGTATCTCCAGGCGAGGGGAGCCTGAACCAAGTAAGCCCGACTGGTCGAGTCAGATTTGGGTCGATTTATTATTTGGGTGGACTGAATTGCGCTCGGACAGCAGAGAGAGAGAGACTGGCCGCACAACATGAGGACGCTCCTCAAACCAGACATAGTGGAAGCATCATTATTCCTCTACGGTGGTAAGGAAATGCTAAAAACTTAGGCTATGTGATGTTGGGCGAGCCGGTTTTGGGCTTCAAGTCTGTCGGATTGTTACAGTTGGTCTTTGGGGCTTATTGGGACCCTACTGTGCTGCTCCGGGGGGACAGGTGGGGGTGGGGGGGAAGACATGGAGATGATGAGCTCTGAACAAGAGAACAATCTGAGAGAAATTGTGCTGCTGTCTCACCCTGTAGAAGTTCTTGCTAAACTTCATTATTTTGGTTCATGAACCAAGGTGACTTCAAATTATGTTAAATGCAACTTAAAGAAAATCGGGAGTAAGCTTTAGGTTACCTTTTAAGATGGATGGTTTTTCTTGTTTGCTTTATTCTCCTCCCCAGACACGATGGACATAAAGAGATAAGTCAAAAAGTCCCCAAAGGTCAGATAGTGGAAGGGTTGGTTAGCTGGTTAGTCAAGAAGATCCATCAGCTAGGTAGGATATCCTAATGATGATCCATCTCATCTTTTTCACCCTTGACCTGTTTTCATGTCTGAAGGCAGCATATCGGCCATTGCTGATAAATGAAAAATGGTAAATATCAGCCCGATGTATCAGCCAACCGATATATCGGTCTACCCCTACGTTCCACTTTCATTCACTGATAGATTTTAATCTGATTTTCTTACATTTGAAATCCAACTTCTTTATGAAAAGCATAAAAACAAATATCAGCTAGAAAGTCCTGAAAAGACAGAGCTGGACTTTGGCACAGCTGTTGCTTAAATGACATTAATTTAGTGCTAACGTGTCTGTTTGAAGGTCTGATTTGCACTAAGAGTCATTAAAGGTCAGGAAGAAAATGGCAAACTGCCTGGACCTGCTTCCTCGTATGTGAGAAACAAATTCCCAGCTGAGTAAACAATGAAACTCTAAACATACACAATCAAAAATCATTGCACTTTAATTAGACTCATCACTAAAACCCTGAACACATCAATAGAAGGTCTGGGCTCGTGGCCAAATAGTCTCTACAAAACAGGAATGTTGGTGGATATTTAACATTTTCAGCAGGAATTCACCTTTTCAGCAAAGTCGGAGGATAGAAGGAAGCAAAGTGGGACTAAATGCGATAATTGTTGTGTGTTAGCAACGTCTGATGAGGACATTGATGGGATTCCAGGCGTTGCTAATTCCTTCAGGTACAGAGCTTCAGCTCGCAGTGATCTCTTTATTTTTAGCTTCTCGTTTATATTCCAGACGAGACTCCCGGACTGTGTCAAATGAGCGATAATAACCGAGCTAAGAGAGTCTAACTGACCGAGGGAATGTGATGCTGGAGCTAGGAGAGCTTCGATGATGGGAGAAATGGTTTGGTACCAGCAGCTCATCGTGTCAAGGTCAAGGTGAACTTTATTATCCTGCCTGAGGAAATTCAGGTGACCCAACATTGCACATCTTGTGAAAATACAGTAGAAACACAGATTACAAGACAGACAGTAGACATGATAGACGTAACAAAAACACGTTTGTCGTAACACGGTCAGTGGAATAGAGATGAAACGATAGGGAACCTCATAGAGGTTGCGTAAATGTGCAATGGCGTCCAATTAAAATCCCACTGATCTACCTCATCTGTTATTGTGCAGTCTGGTTGCTGTAGGCACAAATGACTCATGGTTCCATGTAGTTCTAATTGTCCTCTGAAGAAATCTGCCATTTGACCTGCTGCTTTTTACAGACTTGGGGAACGGAGGTCCTCAGCATGCATGTTTCCCAAAGTGCAGATAAGCCCAAAAGATAAAACTGTAAAACAGCTAATTGGAGAATGCTTCTATCCATCTTTGAGGAAGAACTTCCGCAGTTATTTTGTTCACAACGATTCGAACAGTTTACTGTCTGTCTCCACTTGTAAACATTTGTAAGTTGAGATCCTTTTTTACATGTTCACCATTAATTTTTATGGGAAGATTTTTATTCCTGCCTTGCTATAATCTAAGAGCATTTCTTTTGTTTTATAATGTCGACCTGTAAGAAGTTGTCCTTATTGCAGGAAGTGTTTTGCTTCAGTACAAAACACAGCGCGATGGAGGAAAGCGAGTATAGTAAGGCATTAAATGGACTGGCACAGAGGCGATATTGCGAAAAAATACATCTTCATGTAGGTTACGACCCATATAGTTTAAAAAAGAATGCGTTTTCATACTCTCTGGAGGATTTACCCAGCGTTGAAGCGATCCACATAACAAACTACTTCGTGCTGCATACCTCATATTATACAGCAAACCAAATGAAAAGCCAGGAAGCCTACAACTATTTTATTTCAGGTTGGGTAAACCATTTAGTGATCCTGAGACGCTCTAAATGGCTGTCGTCTTGTTTTTGCTCAGGTAAGTAGTGAGTTGTGCTATTTAGCTCAAGATAATAATGATATCGCTATTACTAACAACGAGTATGTTTATGTGCTAGAATCTACTTGTAAATAACTTATTATGCCCATTTAAATCTAAATTTCTGGTACGTTAGTTTGTTTTTTATATAAAAGCATTACAACACTAAGCTAAATGCTAACAACATTAGCACTCTGAAAGCTATTTGCGGTACGGACACAGGAAAACAGTATCAAACTGTTTACCTTCAGTTTTTATGGCTATGTTCAATAAAATGCTATAAAACATTTAGTAAACCCTTACCTGTTAGAAAGTGATCGCTGCAAACTTTAGCATTGTCCGTTTCAGCTCCTAATGTTTGTAGCCGGAGATTACTGATTCATTTCAGTAAGTTTTTTAAAAATAAGTCCTTTGTGGCGCACTACTTTCGGGACCCCAAGAAAAGAAAAAATGTTGGTCTTTGTCCCGATTAGAGCAATTGTAACAACCATAGACAACAAAGAATTTGAGCATTTTAACGCCAAATAAACAGAATAAATAGGCATCTGTACAGCGGCAGCTACCGCTTGCCCCATTATCTGCATTTGTTTACGTGGACTTCAATAGGAGAGGCAGGGACGCTACGTCATGTGAAACCCAGCAATACCACAGCAGGAAATGTCTTACCTACCTTTCCAAACATTCCACAGATGATTTTTCAGATTGCAGAAAGTCCACTGGTGTCGTATCATCATCATGCTTAATAGGTGTGAGCTGGAGAGGATGATTGGCTTTCATTTGTGTGTCATGTATAGAGGATGGGTGAGAATACACATCCCTGTGGTACCCCAGTGTTAATGTTTCAGGTCCTTAGAGGTGTAGTATGAAATATTTTATCTGGAGTATCTTTTGTCATAGTGCTTGGAATGCTCTTCACATACTAATGGCAACTAATTAAATAAAACTTTCATCAAAAAAATAATTGTAATAACGTTTGACTTGTACAATCCTGGATAAACCTCATCCAAGGATTGTGGACGTCCTGTTCTGAATGATTGGATCCTGATCCAAGAAAGGACCTTTGAACTGTTTCTAGAAGAGCTTTAAGATGGTTTCAGAACAAACGTCCATGGTTACAAAAACCTTATATATCCCTTTATAGGCTTTTTATACATTTAGAGAGCAACAGGAAGAAAAGTGGACTCAATTTTTTTTTCAATATTTATAGTAACAGCATGAAAACCTAACCAAAAACATTTTTTCAGTTTGATTTTTAAGTCTTGGTGACTTCATTTGAGTCCATTATTATTTTGTGTTTGACAGAATCATGAATGAGAGTAGATCCAGTCTATTAACCTTATCAAGAAGTTCAGATTAAGGGTTTATTCTCCTGTAATGTGTTAGAATTCATCATTTCTGTCACTACTGTGAAATAAAAAAATCTAAGACCTCTGAAATGTAAATTTAGAGCTTTACAAGTTTGTTTAAACCAGTTTATTACAAGTCAGATTTTATTACACAGCATTTATTTATGCGGTTTTTTTTGTTGTGATCTTTCAGCACAGTAGTCAGTTTTCATTTCAATATTTATTCATCACAGCTTAAAAGCAGATGGTAGAGTGATTTTTGCTTTAGTTGAGGTCAGAGTAGTAATGAATTTTGCTGTGGCTAAAATGGGAACATTGAGTAGTTAATTCTGGCAGAGCTCAACTCCATATAATTAGAACTAAATGACCAGATTAATGTCTAATATTTAATACAGCAGAGAAAAAACCCTAAAAGTTAAATACATTAGGTGGAGATTCAAAAACCCTAAAAGAATAGAAGATCTTCTCTCCTCTTGATTTGTTTTCCCATGTTGTGAAGCAGAAATAATCTATTAACCCTTCAAACCTGCAGCTACTGAAGCACAGAAAGATCCACTCAGAGTCATTAAAGTTCCCATTAATCCCACTATCAGCAGTTCAACTCCCTGGGATAATTTAAAAAGTCAATGGTCTAAACAAGTGGGTCTGCAGTTAGTCTGAGGCATCATTACCACAGATTCACTCAAATCAAATAAATCAAAAAACACAAAAAGAGTCTACAATCTAAAGGGTTATAATATTTTAAAAGCATATTGGAAGTTAATTAAAAAAGATATTTCTGATATTTTTGGAATCACACTGGATGGAAACAACCATTTTTGTTGTTTCTAAAGACTCCTAATACAAAACAACAACCTCATCATCCTTCTGCATCCCTTTGATTGAAATATACTTTGGAGTTTGTTTTTTTCTTTAAAGGAGTCATCACCTGAAATCTTCACTTTTCCACTTGAAAACATGTCTATAATGGCTTCCTAATGATTTTTCACTGGCTGAGAAGCCGATATTTAACATTGACGCGTTTGTTTAATCTTGCCGTCTTCAACCAGCTCACATGCACCCCACGAGCACGCGCACTCCAAAACGAGAACTTGAGCTCTGGCCCTATATGCCGACACAAAGGTAGAATATAAACAAATATGAACCAGCAGCGAACAAACAAGCACAAACAAACAAAGCTCATTTCATAACGTGAAACGCATAAATTATGTCTTACCGTTGACGACTCATGTTGTAATCTGTGTTATGGGAGACAAAACTCGGTTTGTGTATTCCATCTTCACAACAGCATAAGAGCCGATGCCTGGCTGTTAGCTTGCTTTGTCCCAACTCAACAACAAGTGAGGGCGCCATTACGCACGAGGCGAGTGCTCGTACATACACGGTTGGATCCCGTAGGTCACTGCCAGGTCGGGTTCAGTTATAACTTTTGTTGTTTTGGAGCGAGACGCTGAAGCCGCGTCCTGCTTCCTTCCACCAATCAATGTGCTCCTCAGTCCTGCGCGCGTCCGAGACAGCCGAAATATCGCGTGTGATCTCGCGAGAAAATAGGCCCTTCACAATAAAGAATTAAAAAATCACATTTTTAATTTATTTTTCCAATACAATTTACTTTAATGGTCTAAAAGACTATAATAGGACGTAGATATCCACAGTATTATACAGGTCCTTCTCAAAAAATTTGCATATTGTGATGAAGTTTATTATTTTCTGTAATGTACTGATAAACATTAGACTTTCATATATTTTAGATTCATTACACACAACTGAAGTAGTTCAAGCCGTTTATTGGTTTAATATTGATGATTTTGGCATACAGCTCATGAAAACCCAAAAATCCTATCTCAAAAAATTAGCATATCATGAAAAGGTTCTCTAAACGAGCTATTAACCTAATCATCTGAATCAACTAATTAACTCTAAACACCTGCAAAAGATTCCTGAGGCTTTTAAAAACTCCCAGCCTGGTTCATTACTCAAAACCACAATCATGGGTAAGACTGCCGACCTGACTGCAGTCCAGAAGGCCATCATTGACACCCTCAAGCAAGAGGGTAAGACACAGAAAGAAATTTCTGAACGAATAGGCTGTTCCCAGAGTGCTGTATCAAGGCACCTCAGTGGGAAGTCTGTGGGAAGGAAAAAGTGTGGCAGAAAACGCTGCACAACGAGAAGAGGTGACCGGACCCTGAGGAAGATTGTGGAGAAGGACCGATTCCAGACCTTGGGGGACCTGCGGAAGCAGTGGACTGAGTCCGGAGTGAAAACATCCAGCACCGTGTACAGGCGTGTGCAGGAAATGGGCTACAGGTGCCGCATTCCCCAGGTCAAGCCACTTTTGAACCAGAAACAGCGGCAGAAGCGCCTGACCTGGGCTACAGTGAAGCAGCACTGGCTTGTTGCTCAGTGGTCCAAAGTACTTTTTTCAGATGAAAGCAAATTTTTCCATGTCATTCGGAAATCAAGGTGCCAGAGTCTGGAGGAAGACTGGGCAGAGGGAAATGCCAAAATGCCTGAAGTCCAGAGTCAAGTACCCACAGTCAGTGATGGTCTGGGGTGCCATGTCAGCTGCTGGTGTTGGTCCACTGTGTTTTATCAAGGGCAGGGTCAATGCAGCTAGCTATCAGGAGATTTTGGAACACTTCATGCTTCCATCTGCTGAAAAGCTTTATGGAGATGAAGATTTCATTTTTCAGCACGACCTGGCACCTGCTCACAGTGCCAAAACCACTGGTAAATGGTTTACTTACCATGGTATTACTGTGCTCAATAGAGCTTTCTACAGTAGCTAAAAATAGATTGTCGCAAAGCACTCTGGGGCGGAGGGTCATACAAGTAAGCTAGCAGTTATAATGGATTCCTATGGGTCTGAGTTGCTCTGATCTGACTAAAGTTATTTTTTCGTCTCCTAAAGATTTTCAAACAGCAAGGAACTTAACGCTGCTGCTGGGGGAGGTGCTAATCGGACTCTAGACGCCCAGATCGGATGTTGGAGAGGACTTTTTATCCCTTTTCCAAAGCCGGTAAAGTCAATAGTATAACGCTGCAGACCCGGAGACGCCAGTTTCAGGCCGACACCACGTAAAACAGCTGGAAAGCTACATGGGCTAAGCTAAAGACAGAAGAAGCAAAGCGGTGGTAGTTTTTAAGTTGGACGAGCGGATTTTAACTGTGTGGAGCAGATCAAGAAAAGCACGTATATTTGTTACTTACATCTTCCTGGAGGGGAAAGTCCTACATCCGAGAATGACCAGCCGCCGGTCGTAACGACGCTCTCAGTCGTGGGGTTATCCAGGAGGAGCAGCGGAGGAGAATTAATGCAGGACGAAGCGTTGTTAATGGAGAGTGGAGGCAGCAGTGTTACCGGAGGAGAGTTAACAAGGAGGCAGCGGTCCAGCTGAACGTCTGGGCCAAACAGCATGTCCGCCCAAACGTCCACGAAAAAGGCTTTTGACCAGAGGTGAGTGGAATATAAAAAGTAGGGACACAAATGATAACCTGACAATTAAAAAACTACCTTGAGAAAATATTACTTGAGCACTGTGAGTAATGAACTTATTTTTATATTACTCAAGAAGGAGCCGTGATGGGAATAATGGCGTTTAAAACAACAGCGCTGCTAGCGGGGGTTAGTTTTTACTTTTACTTTCATTTGAGCTAGCGCTTCAGTTCTGGTGATCGATAATTAGCAGGGTCGCCATCAAGAAAAGCTCTCTGGTATGTTATTTTTTGTCAAAACAACTTCCTCCATTTTATGCCTTCATTTCGATGTCAAAACACTCTGAAACTGTATATTTAGTTTGAATGCTTGGTAAAGCATTCAAAGTATTGTTTTTCTCCTCCTCCACTTTTTCAGTTTCCGTACGTTTTTTGAACTGTATCTCCTCCTACAGTTTTTCAGCTATTTCAGCAAGTTTGGTATCAAACCGTTCAGCTCTTTCCGGCTATATCTCTTGGTATTGATATCTTCAACCGTTTCTGATTTATTCAGCTTTTTCTGCGATTTTTCAGCCCATTGAAATGAATGGAAAATGCTTAAAATCGCTCAATTTTGCACAAAATCGTTCATCTTTTTGACCTCTTACTTGCCAGGGTTAACTTCAACCTAGAGACTTCATTCAACTTTTAACAAACTCAAAAGACGTTCAACTATTTCAAATTTTTTCAGCTTCTTGATATCTTTTACGGTTTTTCTACAATCACAGGTTAAACTTGAGGTACGATTTTGTAAAGTTCAGGAACGTCTCCTCCTCCCCCCATTCAAAAGAATAGGGCCAAAAACAGACTTTGCTCGACTTCAGGAAGTGCCATGAGAGAACCGTAGAACCGATGGAAATGAGACTTGCGCTGGATGAAAGCTGACGGATTTTCCTCCGTTATGATGTATAATTTATGGACGTACTCCAAAAATTGTGGTCGTAGCATTATTTAGTTTGGAAAAGGTTTAAAATATTTCTCCTTCCAGCCACTGATGTCTGCTCGTCCCATATATGGTCATGCCATTCCCACTGTGACTGACAGCTTCAGATCAAAATCCAGAATGGGAAATTCTGCTACGACCACATCTTTTGGGGTAGACGCGTAATTTTCTCAAAAACAGTAGGTTTTTTTGTCTGCTTCGATGGGATGGTCTCGATTTTGCTGTAGCTGCCACGGTTTTTGCACTACGAGGCTCAGAAGGAGGAGTCAGCCAGATTTTCTCACATTGGCAGCCATTCAATTTTTTCTCAGCTCAGGTGCTTCGATCGCTGTCTTAGAGCTGAACTGTACTCATCATATCTCCTACAATATTAAAGATAGGCACACAAAAATTCACACAGAGCACCATCAAAGCCTTCGGCCACTGACAGTTTTGGAATTTTTCGAATCGGTGTAATACTTTTCGAATGGTGATGAGACCTTCGAGGCCTGCAATTTGACGTTTGGAGCTGCAGATCATGAAATCGCCAGTTTGAGACAATTTCTCTAAAGAAAATTCTGCTACGACCACATCTTTTAGAGTTCATTCATAATTTTTCCAAAAACAGTAGATTTGTTTGTCAGGTTCGATGGGATGTCTTTGGTTTACCTGTAGCTGTCACGGTTTGGGCGCTACGAGCCTCAGAAGGAGGAGTGAGCCAGATTTTCTCCCATTGATCAGCTGCAGTCTCCGATGACTTTCTCTAAAGAAAAATCTGCTACGACCACACTTTTAGAGTTAATGCGTGATTGTTTTTAAAAACAGAAGGTTTTTTGTCAGCTTCGATAGGATGTCTTTGTTTTAGCTGTAGCTGTCACGGTTCTTGAGTTACAAGCATCTGAAAGAGGATTCAGCCACATTTTCCTCCCATGAAAAACAGGCATTTTCTGCTCCAGACAGTAGAAATATTCTCATCATTTCTCCTACAAATATTCTAGGTAGGCACACAAAAAATTAAATACAGCACCACCAAAGCCTTCTGATGCTGACGCTTTTGGAATTTTTCAAATCGGTGCTATACTTTTCGAATGGTGATGAGACGTTGGAGGCCTCTGATCGGACATCTGAAGCACAGATCCAAAGCCTTCCTCATTAAAGGGACTGCCTGCTGCGTCTAACAGCAGCAGAGCAGTGGTGTGATAATGGAGCTTTCTGATTGGTTCAGACGTTTCCCGCTATTTTACTGTCTGAGAGCTGATATACGGAAAAGCAAAATTCTACTGGAGCCTGTCTGCTTGTTTCAGCAAACCAGTATCAGAACCAGCATTTGGTTTGATACCAGAACCAGGGTCAGAACCCCAGAACCAAAGCCAGAATCAATACTCTCTCTCTCTCTCTCTCTCTCTCTCTCTCTCTCTCTCTCTCTCTCTCTCTCTCTCTCCCTCTCTTTCTCTCTGTTTCTCTCTCTCTCTCTCTGTTTCTCTCTCTCTCTGTTTCTCTCTCTCTTTCTCTCTCTCTCTGTTTCTCTCTCTCGCTCTCTGTTTCTCTCTCTCTTTCTCTCTCTCTCTGTTTCTCTCTCTTTTTCTCTCTCTCTGTTTCTCTCTCTCTCTCCCTCTTTCTCTCTCTCTGTCTGTCTTCCTCCCTCCCTCTCTCTCCCCCCTCTCTCTTTCTATCTGTCCCTCACTATGCCTCCCTCTCTCTCTCTTTCTGTGTCTCCCTCCCTTCTGCTCTCCCTCTCTCTCCCTGTCCCTCACTTTTTCTCACTCCCTCTCTCCCTCCCTTCCTTCCTCCCTACCCCTTTCTCTCTCTCTCTCTCTCTCTCTCTCTGTCTCCCCCCGT
>SSNS01000226.1:301795-331690 GCA_006937985.1 Aphyosemion australe
CGCCCCCGACATCCATGCTCTGTGATTGGCTGAAAGAGTTCAAGCTTCTTATTGGTTAACAGAAATATGCACCCGCACATATTATACATCAAATTGATCGGCTTCATCTAAGGAACCCATTGACCCCCCAAACATCCCTGCTCTCTGATTGGCTGAGAGATTTCAAGCTTCTTCAAGGTTAATAGAAATACGCACCCACACGTATTATACCTTAAATCGTTCAGCTAGGTCTAAGGAACCCAATGCCCCCCACCCCCAATCCCTGCTCTCTGATTGGCTGAGAGAGCTCAAGCCTCTGTTTGGATAACAGAATTATGCACCCACACATATTATACACATACCAGCTCCGGTGGCCTAGTGGTAGAGTGTCCGCCCCGGGACTGGGAGATCAGGGTTCGATTCCCGGTCGGGTCATACCAAAGACTGAAAAAATGGGACCCAATGCCTCCTCGCTTGACACTCAGCACTAAGGGGTTGGATTGGGGGGTTAAACCACCAAATAGTTCCCGAGTGCGGCCACAGCTGCAGCTCACCGCTCCCCACCATGGGGATGGGTCAAATGCGGAGATGTAATTTCACCAGTGTGTGATGAATACTTGGGACTTTAACTTTAACTTTATACATCAAATTGATCAGCTTGGTCTGATGAACCCACTGCCCCCCCCCCCTCCTGCCCATCCCTGCTCTTTGATTGGCTGAGAGAGTTCAAGCTTCTTCTTGGTTAACAGAAATACACCCCCAGACATGTTATACATCAAATTGATCGGCTTGGTCTCAGGAAACCAGCCGTCTCCCAGCCCTGCTCTCTGATTGGCCGAGAGAGTTCAACCTTTGTCCAAGTTAACAGAAATACGCACCCAGACATGTTATACACCAAATCGATCAGCTTGAACTCAGGAAACCAGCCGTCCACCATCCCTGGTCTTTGATTGTCTGAGAAAGTTTTGAAACCTTAAAGTTCAATTTCTGCTCTTTCTAACAGTTTATTTTATCTCATTCTGCTAACTTTGACAATTGAACTCATTTTCAACTTCACTTCAGTTCTAATGCATGTTTATCTATCAGTTTCAGCTGCTAAATTCATAGTTCAGCTAATTGTGAAAATTTAACTATTAAATTATTCCTACTCAAATACCAGCTGTTTAAACATTTCAGCTGTCCACTTTTTTAAACTGTGTACTGAGATTTCAGTTTTCTGCTGTTTAGATTTCTTTTCTCTTTTCTCCACTTACTTATTTGGCTTTATTACACTTGTTAGTGATTTTTTGCTCCTACATCTTTAAATCTTTTCAGCTCATGTTTACAATTACGTAAAATTTTCGCAGCAGAAAACTGCTTATTTCAGTTCAGCTACTCAGCTATCAGTTTCAAAATTCAGCATATCCTGCTAACTTCACAATTCCACTATTTGTGAAACTTTAACTACTTGTACTCAAATATGAGCTGTTTAAACATTTTAGCTGCTCAGTTTTTTAAACTATGTTTAGAGATTTCATTTTTCTGCTGTTTAGGATTTTTTTCTCTATTCTCTACTTACTTTTTGGGCTTTTTAAAACTTTTTAGCAATTTGTGCTCCTAAAACTTCAAATACATTCAGCACATTTTGACAATTAAGCTTAGTTTTAGCTTTAATTCAGCAGTTTCAGCTATTGTATTCAGCAATAAAGCATTCAAACGCATTTCTGCAAGAAATGCAATTTATCTAGTTTCTATTGTTAATGCGGCTTATCAGTATGACCCTTCCCAGCAGCCTTTGCGTGGTGACGTCAACTGTAGAATACCCAATTGGCCTGCCAACTCTCCTGACCTGAACCCCATAGAGAATCTGTGGGATAAAGTTGAGAGACGCAAGACCCAACACTCTGGATGAGCTTAAGGCCGCTATCGAAGCCTCCTGGGCCTCCATAACACCTCAGCAGTGCCACAGGCTGATTGCCTCCATGCCACACCGCATTGAAGCAGTCATTTCTGCAAAAGGATTCCCGACCAAGTATTGAGTGCATAACTGAACATAATTATTTGAAGGCTGACCTTTTTTGTATTAAAAACATTTTTCTTTTATTGGTCGGTTGGAATATGCTAATTTTTTGAGATAGGAATTTTGGGTTTTCATGAGCTGTATGCCACAATCATCAATATTAAAACAATAAACGGCTTGAACTACTTCAGTTGTGTGTAATGAATCTAAAATGTATGAAAGTCTAATGTTTACCAGTACATTACAGAAAATAATGAAGTTTATGTTTATGAAGTTCTTTGCACTAAATCCCTCTTGCATGAAGCGATTTTTCAGCAGTTTTATTTTTAACAGTTTCAGTACCATCCTCAATGAGCCGTTTCAGGGCTCTGTCATTTTAAGGAAACAAGCTGGAGCCTGCCACGCCCACTTATCCCCCGCTCAAACTGATATAAGCTGAGAAGCTCTGATATCCATGAGGGGCTCTGAGTAGAGCTGCTGCTCCTCCAGCAACAGCTCTCTTGTGAGAAATGAGAGAGGTTCTATTTTACTTTCCACATTTGTGACATCACAAACGGGGACTTTTTCAAATGGATTATTTTAGGCACATAATTTCTAAAACCAAACGTTGATGGAAAACGGATGGATGGGTTTATTCACATTTGGAATGTTTATATGTATATATATATATATATATATAGAAAGAGAGAGAGAGAGAAGTAATATGCTGGAAACTGAAAGTATATTATTAAAGCAATTATATCTATTTGAAAGTTTTATTAAACATCATAAAACATGCAAAACACACACACGTTCTCATCTTGCATCTGTTGTGAGGAGTGCCATTGACTTCCATTAATTTTAGTGACTGGATTGTGCCTTCTTCTTCTAACCCAACCATAACCAATCTATTCCTAACCTAGCCTTAAATAAAACTTAATTTACACCATACCTCTAAAACTAATGAGTAGAGCTCTTGTACCAAAGTGAGGACCGGGCAAAAGGTCCTCACTTTGCAACTTATGTCCTCACTTTACAGTTGAAAAGTTTCTTTGGTCCTACTTTGATGTATAGACTAGCACACACACGCATGCACGCACACGCGCGCGCACAAACACACACACACACACACACACTCAACCCTTTGACGTTGTTTATACTGCCGCTCAGATGCAAAAAAAAGTCAAAATCTTTGTTTTGACACTGTTCTGGTCCAACTTTTGCCCAGAAAGAACGTACTTGTTCAAAGACGATATTTCCCCTGCGGCCCAGATCTGCTTGTCGGCTCCAAGCTCCTGTCTGTCTGCCTTGCTCCTCCAGTGCTCCTGACTGTCTGCTCTGCTCCTCCAGCGCTCCTGTCTGTCTGCTCTGCTCCTCCAGTTTCTCCATTCTGCTGCTCCTCCCTTGACCGCGGTTCCCTGTTGCGCGGATGTGCTCCGTGCCTGCAGGTGCTCCATCCTCCTCACCTGCCCGGTGTGTCAGTCAGCAATATGTCCAACTTCTTTATAGCTGATTAAATAAATTCTGTCAGCTTATGTATTTTCTGTCTTCTTTGTCTTGAAGCGCCTTCTCATGAAGCGCTTTCCGTTTCTGAGCACCGCTCTCAATTTTTTCCGCCGACATTTCCCCAAATTTCTTTACAACTAGAGGACCACGCCCTGAAATCATCTAAATTGTTTGATTGGTGAGCTCATGGTGCAATGGGCCTTTAGAGGTCACGTGGGTGATGTAGGTGACTTGTAATTTGGATCAATCAGCAGCCTTAAATTAGCATCTAAGATGAATGACAGAAAACCTGACAAGTCATAAAACGATGTTTGTTTGTTTTTTTTACCTGAAATGATAGGCCCCTAAACATCATAGGCCCCTGGCCACGGCCCCGGTTGGCCTGTGTATTAAGGCGGCCTTGGCGCCGCTGACCTGCACCTCCCGATAGGCAGAACACACGCTACAAGAGGGGCCACAATTTGCGCATTAGGATGCATTCTCTCCAAATGTGCAGGCGCATTTGGAGAGAATGTGCGCCACTAGTACAGCTCCGTCAGCTCCCGTCAGCCCAGGCAAGAGGAGAGAGAGAAAAAAGACGAGTTATCCGACACCGTGCACGTTCCCTCAATGACTGACAACACGCAGCATCTGACCAGCGTCAGATGTGCCGACAGACAGGTGGATCCATGGAGGTGGAGAGGCACAATAGACCAGGAGCACAAGAAATAAAAAGTCATAACCAGAGGAGTGTGTTGTTGGAACAAAAAAGAAAAACTTTGTGGGCATAAACATCCCAGCTTCTGTTGATGAGACAGAAGATAGGATAATTGTGTCTGGATGTGGAGAATAAATTATGCAGCAGTCCTGGTTATCATTTATGAGAAGTCTTGGTAAATGCAGAAACATGCAGAGCTTTTATCATTTGATTCATAACCTTTGTTTTTGTAATTGATGTTTTCTGTTTGTTTTTGTAGCATCAAATCGATGGAGCTGAAAAAACTCTTTAGATGAGGAACAAGCCAATAGTTTGGAAACAGTGTGTAAGTAACAAATTATTCTCATAGAAATGCAATGGCTATATGTCAGGATATATAATCATGTTTTGCTGCTGTTTTTACTTCCAGATTAGAGCTGGAAAGAGAAGGAAGGAGCTTTAGACCCGTATGATTCAGATTATGTATCTCCAATATCAATAAGGTATGTTTTATTATTGTTTTGTTTTTAATACCGTAGTAACATCCCCACTCTCACTTTCTATTCACTGATTATATAAAATTTATTTGTCTTGTGCAATAGGTGTGCATCACAGGATGAGGTTGACCAACTTCCTTGCATTGGCCTGGATGAAGCTGAAAATTATAACAATTATAATTATATAACAATTATAATTATTATATAGGCTAACAATTATATGTGCTATTTGAGTTTCACTCAATATGCTAAAATTCTGCTTACAATAGTGGCCTACACAGAACCCAACTAATGCTGCTACTCTGTGTGTATATTTACACATATTATTGTTGATTTTATATTTATATTATTTCTGCATTATTTTTTGTATTCTTTTACGTTTTGCACCAAAGGGAGTGGCACTCCAATGTCACTGTACCCTGTACAAAATCAATAAAGGCTATTTTATTCTATTCTATTCTATTATATTCTGGACATTGCTGATTGTGTGGAGGCAGATTTGAAAAACAATTTAGAAGAGACATCAGCAGCAGGACTGACTCAGCTGTTGTTTTCATTCAGGAGTACAGCATGCATGCCTCGTGCACGAGCTTTCTATTGAAGCTGCAGTTACACGTTTGGCCTAAGGGGGCAATCGCGAGCATAAAAATTTCAAAGTCCATATAGTCCCTTTAAGATGGAGAAAAGCAAGATCAGACTTTTTAAAGATGTTTTATTTCATATCTTAACTCTGAATGCAAATTCAGACCAGAAAAATGAACAAGTTAAATCTCATGCTTCTGGATGCCAGGAAAATGATACCCATCTTTTGGAAATGATAGTGATGCAATGGGCCAAACGATTATGAGACATTTCTATTATGGAAGAACTGGCTGCACAGTTTAAGCTGAAAAAGGAAATTTTTTTACAGGGGTGGTCACTTGTCAGAGAAATGAGATGTATTCTTGGTTTGTTGTGTTCTTGCATGTACCGTGTGCTTTGCTTTATGCATTGGTGTGTTTTGTTCACACAGGTGAAACTTGGAAATGTTGAATATAGTACAAAAGTGAATTTGTCGGTAACTCAACGTAGAAGGTGAAACTAATGAGACTTGTTACATGCAAAGCCAGATATTTCAAGCCTTGATTTGTTTATGAAAACCCCACATTATGGTATATTTTTACAGTTTTTCTCGATTGCTAAGACACATTTCTTGAAAGCTGCTCTCTCTTTCTCTAACTTGTGAACACAAAACCCAATTTTCAAACTAAATCCCGAAAACTTCAGACTCTTCTTGCAAAACCAAACTTTCACCTCAAAACAGTTCAAACTGCTCAAAACTGAACTATGTTGTCAAATCGTGCCCCGAGTCAATCAAAATGACAATCACTACTGAACAGTCACTAAACACTACGTAGAAAAATAGAAAACACAATGATCGGGCCATGAAGATGGAGAAATAAATGTTTATTGTTCACTGTAGACGAAATGCATGTTGCAAAACAAAAATAACTGTGCATATACAGGGTTTCCCCCAGCGCTATATTAGCCTGGCGGGCCGCCAGGCTTTGTGTGCCCCCCCGCCAGGCTAAGCGTCACTTATTTATTTATTTTAAAGTTTTTTTAATACACTAAACTAACATTTAAAATTTTACATTTAACGCTGAAACAAATACTTGAATGTTTCGATTAAAAAAAATCCTCAAATCATTATTATTTACTGACTCGAGGCTTTGGTAAATGCGTACCGCAGTCGGACTCTAATTTACACAGACACATTTTACTGGCGCACAACAGTGGATATCACTGGTGATGGAGAAAACGATAGACAAAAACTCTCGCAAAAGGCAAAAGCGGTCTAAAGTTTGGGACCATTTCAAACTCAGAAGAAGTGAAAACACGGTCGAGTGTCTCCACTGTAAAACGGAGTTGTCTTACCATAACAGCACAACTTTATGCCTCAACAGGAAACCGCTTCAGCCAGCCGAATCCACGACCAGGTAGGCTAATGCATAGACATAGGCTAATACGTAGCACGCAAGCTAACTTTCGCGTCAAGTAGGGACCAGGAAAAACACGTTAATCGTGTTCACGTTAAACTAAGACTGAATAAACTCTACAACTGAAAGAAAAATCCCCATCATCCTGTTTATGTAGATGGCTGCAGCAGCTCCAGCGGTGTGGAGCAGGGCTGCAGCTGCTGCAGCCATCTACATAAACAATTGGTAACATTTCTACTTGAAGTTTTATTTTGAAACACAAACTCATTAGAATTTTTTTCCTCCGTTTTGAAAGGTCTTCAAATATAATATTTGATAGTATTAGAATACTAAAATATTAAATAGCTTCAACCCCAGTTAATGCAGGAGATAGATGTAGGAGACTATTTTCATGTTCAGCATGCATGAAAAACTCAGAGTGATCGATTGTAATCAGAAATGATCATAAAAAAATGTTTTTTCAGTGAAGCACACCTTTAAAATGAATAGGGGTCTTTAACCAGCAAGTCTGACTATAACAGCATCTGGTGATACAAAAGCACAATAGCAATATCTTACAATGGATAAGTGAACAGGGTGAGAGGTCAGGTGTATGTTTCCTTTATCTAAATAGTATTTTTTTGTGTCTGGTAAAGCCATATTTCAAGATTGTGCCTTTTTGTAAGACAAATAAGTATTATTAGTTTTTTTCGATTGCTAAAACGCGTTTGTCGAAACTGTACGTTTCTTTCAAAACTGCACACACAAAACCCCAAACATCACACACAAATTGCTGAAACCCTGGCATCCCTTTGCAAAACAACTCTGCCATCAAATCTTGTAACATGTTAACAAAATGGAACACGTGTTTTCATTTGGTAAACACAGCCATATTTTTACATGACACACACATACCATTCATTGAATAAACACAAGTAGCATTTAGCAGAACACTACCAAGCATGGAAAGAACACTGAAGAGCAAAACTGAAAACACAATTAGAGAAATGGAGCACACTGAATCTATTACACATAGAATCTATTACAATGCCCACTTTTTTCATAGACGAACATTAGACACACACAAAGTTTGAGACAAAATACTTTATTTTTACCCCCCCCCCCCCCCCCATTCAAGCATAACGGGGCATCATGCCTCCGGTCTCTGTCTGGACAGAGGTCCTGGTCAACATCACAGGCGATGCACTCCTGGTCCAAACAGTGCTGGAAGTACTGCCTCGAGTGCCTCATGAAGCCCTGACAGGCCTCAAAGGCCACATCTCCACAAGCCTCCTCCATGGCTTGAAGCAGTGGGACCTGGCTCTGTGGATTCCTTTTGTACACCTTCCACCTCCAGGCTGAGAAAAACTCCTCAATGGGATTGAGGAAGGGGGAATAAGGTGGAAAGTATAAAACGGAAAACCGTGGGTGGTCCTGAAACCACCAAATTGCTCGCCAGACCCAAAAGTTTAGAGATTTGAATATTTGTGTGTTGTTGATTGCAGCTTTGAGGATTTATGTGAGAAGTGTGTGTAAACCTGATAATTGTGTGCTGTGTTTTGACAGCAAAGTAATGTGAAATTGACATCGAAGTGTAAAGGAGGAAAATCAGAGTTCTAAAATGATAAGGAAGGATATCTTGAGTAGTGATAAATTGAGTCAAGCGATTGGGAACAGAAGTAGAGGTTGTGAAAATCGTGCCTCAATTTTGCTTTTTGAGTTTTAGCAATTGAAAAAAACTGTAATAAATGGTTAATAACACCACATACTAGTCATACTTTTAAACTTCCTGACAACTTTTTTTTTTTACACAAAAACACAGTGGGTCGCCCGTGGGGCTTGTCTAAAACCGGGCTTTGCAAATTTTCTGGGGGAAACCCTGATTTAGCACTTGTACAAATAAACAGAAATCTTGTGCGTTTGACGCTTGTGTACAGTAAGCCCATGTACTAAAAATAAAGAACAAAAATATACAAATACTACTGTAAGTGCAAAGAGCAAAGATTCCAGTACGTACAGGTTGACATATCATCCAGACACATTCAGTGTTGATTACGTAGTGATATACTGTAGTGGCCTAAATCACTTTTACTGTATCACTTACAAAACTAGATCTATTTCTACAGAGGGGTTTTCAACTGGATGCAGTGGAAAGACCCCATGAATACATCTATAAGGATGAAGAACTGTCTATGACCCCTCACATCATTAGACACAAGTGTGATCAATTATTAGTTGTTGTGTTCAAGTGGTGAAACCTGTGCTTTATTTGTGATTGACGTTTGTCACCTGTGCTCACCATTATGCAGCACAGGTGCATCACAATGAAAATGTGTTGGCAAGTGGTGTCTAAACAGGTGAAACGTGCTGATGGTTTTGCCAAAAAAGTGATTGATTCAATCAGTGGGTTCAGGCAACTGAGCATTTGGTTCAGACAACAGGGTTTAGTGTTTTAGCAATTGAGGAAAAACTGTAAAGCAGTCACCTAATATGGGCTCAATTTATTTTAAAGCAGGTTTATTTTTGGTTTTACACCAGAGGGAGGGAGCTGGTAAAATGTTCCTCTCAGTTGAATTGATTCAGGTTCTCTTTATCTCAGTTCAGTTGTTGTCACCGTATCTGCTGCTGGAAACCACTGATGCTCAGTTTGTGTAATGGGAGCGGGCTGCTGCGTGGAATCACTCTCACCTGTTGCAATATTGAGGTCAAAGCTTTCAGAAGGTTTGTTTTGTTGGAGATGCAAACACCTCATGGCATCTTACATCCCCTCAGCACCTCTCCGCTGGTGGTCAGTAATGGATGTTTACTATGGCAGAGAAATAGTTTGCTCAGATCAGCTCTCAGGCTGTCAGCAGGAGATTGGTGCAGGGGAAACAAGTGTCAGCGGTGACGGCAAGAGACCCTGCAGAGAAAAATGACTGGCAGAAAGATGGAAAGTGGAGAGGAAAGGGGGAAAGAAAGAATGAGGTGGCTGATGAGAAATGCTGAGGAAGTCAGGCAGGTGAAAGGAGACAAACAAGGAGAGAGAAGCAGCAGGAGGAAAGGCTGAAGAAGAGGAAATATTTGTGAAGCAGAAACTTAATTTGAATGGACACCGTAGCCCGAGGCTCAGAGTCAGTGAAGAGCAGGAAATTATTACCAGCGAGTATGAATCCGGTTATTAGGAATGAGTAATTGCTTAATGTACATGTGGGTAATGTCTTAAGAGGTCGGAGCGGCGACGCCGGTGCAGCAGCAGCCTGCTGCTATAGAAGGAGTCGAACCAACCTGAGACTAAACAGTTAGAATCGTGACCAGTGATAAGGAAAGATGCCCGCTGTGGTCTGAGGTTAGAAGAAGAGTAAAAATGAGAATTAAAATATCTGACTTAGAGGTCATTAAGAATTTAACCCAAAAAACTATCAGATGTGGTGATAATACAAAAGTAAAGATTTTGGTCAGTTTGACACTTTTATCACTGATGATGATGATGCATTTTATTTATAAGCACCTTTCAGGGAACACAAGGACACTTTACAGCAATAAAACAAGCAAAGAAGAAAAATAGCAAAAAACATATAAACTATAAAAGTACAAACTAGATAGAAAAGTGCAACTATCAATATTTGTTTACATCTGTATTTATTTAAAAAATAATTTCATTTCACACCATTAAAATTCTAGATTTTTTCATATTTGTTTTAAATGTTTTATTAGATTTTACAAGAAAGTTTAAATAATCTGATGTCAAAGTTATTCTATTTAATTGTCAGTATGAGAAAAAAAACTCTCCATGCTAACAAATATTGACTCTTTATACCTTTGTGGCTGATCTTAATTTAAATGGATTTTTAATTAAAATATATTATAAATTTGCTTAAGGTGTTTATGTTCTACTTGCATGTTTTTAACAGGGACTGAAAATATTGTTTTCTATGAAGATAATCCCATAATAGTTGTGATGTAACTCATTTTGTTCTTTTTTAGCTTTCTAGCAATAATGATATAAATTAGCTACCCCCCCCCCATTACTGTGCACCATCAACTCCCACTTTCCTCCTTGTTACTTGTGTGCATCTTGTGTGCATCACAAAACAGCCCATTTGAAATAAGAGCTACGAGGCTACTTTTCTGTATATTAGTAATATTAGTATGTTATCAGTGTACCTCCTGATTGAGTCATGTTTTCAGGCAAAAAAACAACACATAAATGATCATTTAAAAAACTTACTGGAAAACTTGGATGTGTTTTTTCTTATTTTGATGCACTGCTGAAGTATCGGATCATGACTTGATATCAAATGACTTGGACTCGAATCAAGAGCAACATCGGAACATCCGTAGTCACCGCTCTGCTATAAAAGCAGAGAAGAGCTGCTGTTGAGGTCCAGATGTTCAAGCAGTCATTGACCATAACGTTTGGGTTGTTTTCAGGTGCATTGATGCTTGCAAATAGAACTGGATAGAAAAACATGGAGATGATTTAAAGCCATTTTTGATTTTTAACTATCGCCTGAAGTAAAACAAAACGATGCCTTTTTTGAAAATGCTTAGAAATGTATAGAAACGGTTATTTGTTTCCACAAATTAGCCCATATTTTTGGATGTAACAACAAAGCACGTGGGGGGTGAGTCATGATTTGCTTTCAAGTGCATATCAAATGTTGCCATTGCCTTTTGCCCTCATTCTGCCACAAGATGCACGTTTTTCCCCACAGCTGTCTGAGCTGAAGCAAAAACGGAGGCTTTCTAGAAATCAAGACTTTTCCAATGCATAAAAACGAGATTCTTTTTTTCTGGTAGGTGAAGAAAAACTCATCCTGGCATTTTTGTCATAAGAACAATTCATGGTTTTTGGTCCAGATCTCCAGCTAAAGAATGGAGTCACTCTCGGGTAAATTGCTGTTCTGTCCACTGATCTGTGTCTGATGTCTGCTGTCCCAACAGCTTCACTAAGTATCATTTAAAGCTGTCGGTGTTTTCAGTTTATTCAGCCATCAGCAGTCACTTTGTCCTAACAGCAGGTTCAGTCCACTGACCTTCTGCTCTTCATTTCACACCATTGAGGTGGTGGTCTGTTCCATCTGTCAGTCACAGCTGATGGGTCACAGATGCTCAAAGGCTGTTAGGACTTTCAGGCCTCCTGCTGTGAAACTCAGGGTCTAATATCACGCTTCGCAAAGCTCCTCAGGGCCTCCCAGTGGGATACGAAGCACTGGTTCTGACAAACTATCACTTGGTAGTTCTTCAGTCGACATTTTAAACACCGATCAGGAAAATTAAAACGGGTGGTCTAAAAGAACGGAAATGCTTGAAAGGGAACCGAGAATCATGAAATGTACAAAGTGAGCGTGGCATTCAGGATAAAACCCACTTTACTTCATTTTCTGCCCTTCAATTTGGAAAAATTTCCCAAGGATAAATCTGAGCAATTTGAAGTATACCCAACAGCAACAAGAATGGCAATCATTTTAGTTGTTTTTGTATTTTCCCAGAACCTGGTATCCTTGGACGTTCACATCGAGGTCGGCTTGTTCAGTTCTTTCAGAAACGACTAAAATCACAATAATCACATCCCAGAATCTGCTGAATAAATACGGTTTGTGTGACCAGATCGACAGAAAAGCTTTTTTCCACACAAAAAAATGTTTCTGCTAAATAAATTACAAGATTTGTTTACCCACTCGTCACTGTATTAGGTACGCATCTTCATTTCTTTGTTAAGACACATTTCTAATCAGCCAATCACATGTCAACAACTATGGGCATCCATCCCTAGGGCTTAGAAAAGATGGGCTACAAAGAGAAAATATCAAGTGAGTTTGGTTGATGTCTGAGAAGACTGGGCAGACTGGTTCTAGCAGTCGACTATAGAACCACTGTTTCACAGCCTGAGTGTTGTTGCTGACCATGTCCTTCCCTGTATGACCACATAGACTTCTCTTCTTCTGACGATCTGCTTCCAGCAGGACGATGCACCAAAGCTCAGATCATCTCTAACTGCTTTTTGGAACATGCTTGGTGAATCAAATGTCTTCACGGCAGTGGAGGTGTGATGATTTGTGCTTGTAGCACACTCTCAGAACCTCATTACTTTGTAGCCATTGACACACAGGTGCAGGTGGCGGCACAGTTACCTCAGCAAGAGGGTTGCAGGTTCATTACCTGGCTGCAGCCTTTCTGAGTTTACATGTTCTCTCCATCCTTGGGTTTTCTTCTCCCACAGGCCCAAACTTTGCATGTTAGTTTACTGGTGACTCCAAATCAGGCTAGGTGACTCTGGTCCTCAAGGGCCACCATCCAGCATGTTTTAGTTGTTTCCCTGCTCCAACACACCTGATTGAATGGTTGAATCACCTGATCAGAAGCTAATCAAGATCCAGAGAAGCACCTGCTGATTAAAATCAGGTGTGTTGAAGCTTCTCTTCTCCAACACATCTGTTCCACTGCATCTGGACCCAAATTTATGTTTGGATGAATGGAGCATTTAAATCAGCCTTCAGGCCCTGTCCCAATACCTGCACTGCACCCTGCCGGTCGCTGTTTGTGCTACTTTTTAAAAATCTTTGTTAACGTTCATGGACTCACCCATCTTGACTCACGACGGGGAAGGTGGTTGTTGGTTTAGCATCCAGGAAACGTCCAACCGGAAGGAGACCTAAAGGAAGACCCAGGACACGCTGAAGGAACTATGTCTCTCGGATGGTCAGGGAACGCCTTGGGATTCCCTGGAAGAGCTGGTCCAAGTGGCTGGGGAGAGGGAAGTCTTGGCCTCTCTCCTTAGGCAGCTGCCCCCGTGACCCGACTCTGATAAACGGAAGAGAATGGATGGATGGATAGTTATCATTTGCTGAACTACATTCTGATAAAATCTAAGAACTGTTCTCACCTTCTCCACCATAAATGTTTAATGTAGCAACATAAAAACATGAGAAATCCCTCAGATGTGCTTGTTCTAAAAATAAAAAAGTTAATTTCGTTTTAATTAACCTGCTTTTTAAACAATAACTCTCAGTATGCTAGAAAGAAAATCCTGTTGTTTTTCTCCATCTTTTAGTCTTTTGAGGATTTCAGACATTTCAGAAAATTGCCAGTTCTCTCATGTGGTCAGTGTGTTTTCACACTGTGAGAAGACTCACAGCAGGAGGATGTGGTGCTTTCCTTTCCTGCTGTGATGGTTCAATCACTTTTTTTTTCTTCATTTTTTCGATCTCGTCTCCTCCAACCTGCCTCTCACTTCCTCTCCTAGAGCCGATTCTGACATTTCTCACACAGGACTGGTTTTACTCGCCTCTTGTTCTCTGGGTGCCTGAAAAATTTAAATAGTACATTCTATAACACAGCTGTCAGTTTAAATCTAAATACTGAGTTACATGTTGGGTTAATCTGTATTATTATAACTAATAAGTGAGAGTTTAAAAGCTGAACTCTAGAACAAACACTGATTATCACGCAAAGCTACATTTTCAGCATGCAGCTTATTGTTTCTGGGGTTTTTTGTGTGTTTGGTGGTTTAGTGTCGTGATCCAATCGATGCACAGCGATGCTGAACAGATGCAGAGTTGGACGCCAGCAGCTGCTGCTGCTTTATATTCACAAAGCGTCCAAAGCTGCGTTAGCAGCATATGTGACCTGACATGACAAACTGAATTTCTCTTCTCGGGCTTCAAGGTGACACATTGTTTTCACCTGTAAAAATTTCCATTTTTCTGACACATCTGCAGTCCAACAAATCAAATTCACAAACTTGAGATTTTTTCTTTTTAAGTGTAACTTCTCTGGGGGAAAACAGCTGTTTTTAAGTGGAACAAGTTGTCTTGATGTGATTGCAGATGCTAAATCTCCACTGACGCATTTGTGTCATTTGGAAGCCGATATTTAAAATTGGAGCGTTTGTTTAATCTTGCCTTCTTCAGCCAGCCCACATGCACCCATGAGCACGCGCACTCCAAAATGAGGTCTTGAGTTCTCGCCTACATGTCGTCACAAAGACAGGATATACCATATATGGACAGCGCAAAGCAATGCTGCTACAGGCCGCACTGCCCCTCTCCCCCTCAAATTCAGCCGAGCACCAGCATTGCTATAGCTGGCAAAATGAAGAAGTGAGTTTCACATGTGAGATGCTCAGTAGTTGACTGCCAAACTCAACACATAAATGTTTTTGTTCTACCAAAATCAGACCAAGCGACCAGGGACCAGTGGATTACTTTCATTTTTAACGGTGCTGTTCCGGAAACCCTCCCCACTGGTCTCGGTGTCTGTGCTAACCATGGAGGATTCGTCTAGGAAGAGGGGTCATTCCAACATTATAATGACCATCCGGCACAGCTGAAATATCGCGTGTGATCTCGCGAGAAAATATGTCCTTTACAAAAAAGGGTCAGAAAAGCACCTTTTTAATTCATTTTTCCAATACAATTTATTTTAATGGCCTAAAAGACTATAATAAGACGTAGATATCCACGGTATTATAGGTGATGACTCCTTTAAATAAGGACACTGATTATTAAAGACTTACCTGGCTTTACAGTTGCAGTGAGGATCTATCTGTTTACTTTGGCAATCACCCACAGGTGATGTGAATAACGCTGAGACTGCTGGCCAGGGCTGTCTCCTGCTTTCAGCACAACCATGAGTTTCTGGTTTGCAGAAGAGATCGGCCCAACGCTGATGAAGGTTCCCAGTCATCCAGGTCATGGTAATCCGAAGGGGTTCGAATGAAGGCAACTGGACTTCTTTGGTGTCTTGAAGACGATTCGCTTCTCATCCGAGGAGCTTTATCAATAATTCTGACTAGAATATGGGAGAGTCAAGCTTATAAACTTGTTTACCTTGAAACAAAATAATTGTAGACCTCCAGACATTTGAAAGCCTTTAAACAAGACCCACCACAGCGCTGCAGAGGGAACGATAACAAGAACACAAAGAAGTAAATCATAAAATAGATAAATATTAAGAGTAAATCCATACAATTAACCAAGCCCAGCACTGTGACCAACTACACAATAGAATAAAATCCAATGAGAAATCGCTATGAAAGAGACTTAAATGTTCATAACACTTATATCTCCAAATGAAGAAAAAATACTTACGATAATTGTTTTTGATCTTTGAGTTATAAAACCCTCCAAACATTAGATTAGTTAATGGATTTGTGCAGAGCAGGATTATTTATCAACCTGTTCAGGAATCAGACACAGACACTCCAGGGCTGCAGGACTCAAAAAAAACAGGGATGTTAGCATCCAAAATGATCCAGATGACCTCCGTTTGCCCTCGAAAGATTTTTCCCTTTTCTGTTAGACCTCTAAGAAAACAAATCAGGTGTCAGGAAGTTGAAAGGTCCCAGAAAATCAGTTTAAGGTTGTACAGGTGCAGATTACAGGTTTTCTATAAAACAGTCAACAGCACACCATCACCCAGCAGCAAAGCATCGTCTGCACCTCACACCGTGCAGGTGATGCTGCACCACAGCTAGATGTGCTCGCTGCTGAGACTCTGCCGATGGTGAAACCAGCTCCCAGGCAGAGCTGTGTTTGATTTAGAAAACCCTGAGAACGCTGAAACACAGAGGGAGGAAACACACAGCCAGAGGGGCCGACTGACAGCAACGCAGGCAGAGCGCTAATTAACCTGCTGCTTCAGGAATGAGGCCACTAATGGGAGGATTCAGAGATACAGTCAGACTGGGAGCAGCCAAGAAGGACTGAAAGCCAAGTTCTGAACTCTGAACACAAACTGGAGTCAAACCAGAAAACCAGTAACTGCATTGGAAATCTGTTCTGTCTCCTCAATCCTGCAGTGAATAAAACAGTACACGTCTATCTAATTGTCTCAAAGCATCGCGTTCATGTTTTAAACCATGTGAACTATGATGTGTCACAGAGTTAACTTGGCTAATATTTCCCTCACTGAGTCTCCAGATCAGGTTTGGAGGCTGTCCCCAATATATGAACACTTTAACATCTACAGACAGGAGGAGGTTTAGAGAAAAGCTTAAAAGACAAAATGAAAGTTATTTAAAGCCCGTATGAGCTCTGGGACGATGAAAAACATTGGTCCAATTCGCCGGTGTTTTCTCCACAAATCTGCTGGGGAAACATTTATACCTATTTAATAGGACGCCCTGGACCCTTCACTCATAACAAATTAAAGTGCTCTATAGATAAACTACGGTAATAAAGTTTTGTAAACGTTATTAATATTGTAATAATGTATGTTAATAACATTAAACTTTTTTAGAAACATGTCCTTATTTTTTTGAGAATTATTTTAATTGAGTAGTTTTTTCTTCATTGACTGCATATTTTCATATAAGAACAAAAATGAGCTCTACCAAGCGCCTGACCTAGTGAAGAGTGGAATTCTCACTTATAAACTCATCTTTTTATTCTGCAAAGAGTCTGTTAGTTTTACCTTTTATTGGGTGTTTTTATTAATATCCTGGGACACAACTGCAAAGAAATAATCAAGCTTTGTGCTTCTGCTCAAAATTTTCTTTAAAACGATTATTTAAAACAATCATAATGGAAATCCAAATTAAACAGAAATATTCTTCCTCTCACCATCCGTCCCCATCTGCTCCTTTCTTCTGCCCGTCTGAACATTCTCAGGGTAATTTAGTCCTTTTGTTGTATCGATGTTGGGAGGAATGGCACAAAGCAGCTGTGAATGAAACCAAATTACATTCATCTACACCGAAAATACAAAAGCTCTCATGTCGTTTCAGACTACATGAGTGATTCTCTCAAACTCAGCTGATAATTTAGACAGACGGATTTTCTTTTTCATTAAAAATCCTAAATGACACTTTAAAAGAGACCAGTTAAAATGCTATTTTCAGCCTTAAGGAAGATCTTTTTCTTCATTAATGCACAAAAGTGGTGAAGCTGTGGAACTCATTTGATTTTTACAAAGCTTTAAATGATGCATTGATTAATTCCTAATCGTCTCTTTTCAAAAGTGAAATGTTAAAATTCTTCCTGCACACTGAGCTTCCTGAACATTCATGTTGTGACGTCATTAATATTTCCACATGTTAAACAGTTGGTGGTGTTTTTAGTTGAGGTAAAACCTGAACGTTCCAGTAAGAGTTGGTTAATTATCATCTCCTACTCTGGTGTGAAGGGTGAAAATAATCCTTGGAAAACTTCTCATTAGTTATTTATACATCTGGTACATTACATTTGACCCTGGCTTTTAATTCATTTTGAATTAAATATTCTGATCTTCTGTTCATGAATCCTTCAGATGAAGTTTAAATAGGATGGGTGGCAGATCTTTTAGTCATCAGGCTCCTCCTGTGGAAGCAGCTCCCAGCTTTAGTCCGTGAGGCAGACACCTCGTCTACGTTAAAAGACTAGCCTTAAAATTTTTCATTGGATAGAGCTTATGGTTAAATCTGAGTGGGGGAGTAGAGGGAGGTGGAGATTGTTTAAGTTATTTGATCTTTTGTAACTTTATTTAATAAAATCCAACAAGCCTGTGGTTGTTTTAACTTCAGCTCCAGACTCGCTGCTAACTTTTCCTCCTTCTGAGGAGGCAGTCGTTATTCAGACATGTTGCTTCAGACGGTAAAGTCAGCTCAACTAAAACCTGATATTTTGGGGTTTTTTCTCAGATCAGATGAAATGCAGCTCCTCACTTTGTCCACCAAGCAAGAAACGAACAAACTGTCCGTTGGAATCGGCTTCTGTTTTCATCTGATCTAGAGCCTGAAGGCATTTCACCTCATCTGTCAGGTACGGATTAAATACCAGAGTATCTACACCTGAGATCACTCACTAATAACATACACACACACACACACACCCTTGGTAAAGACAGTGGGTGTAGTTAGCAGCAGGTGTGGAGGGAGTTTTGAGAATTTTATTTTTCCAGTCATTATTTCTTATTTAACTTGATTAAATCCAGACAGCTACGAGTCATTAACGTGTTTTACTGGCAGGTGTTCGTCCGTTCCCGTTATATTTCACATATTTTTAGTTCTAACTTTGTTTTTGATGGAACCCTTACCCCTTTAGGGTGTCTAATAACACGGTGTAAAAAGTGAAGCTGTGATATCTCCTGTAACCGCTGCTGCTGCTGATGTCTTTATAACATGTAAGAAAAACAAATGTCAACAAAGAAAAATAATGCATAGAAAATTTAAATTTGAATAATAATCAAAATCCTGAAAAGAAAACTTTCATATAGTTCAAACAGGAGTAGGAAGAAGCTGATCCACTGTTCTCCTCGTCACAATTACGTCCCACATGTTGTTAATCAGCTGCAGCAAACAGAAGGATGAAACACCCAAACGTAGTCAGTTCTCAGTAAAATAACATTATTATGGCTTATTTACACCTTTTGGGCTTTTAGTCACTGTTTTGCTTGCAACGTGTCATCAGTTCTGCTTCTTGCACATATTTTTTTAAGGAACTCAGCAGGCAGGTTTCAAACCATCTAAGCATAGATCTTCTGTACATGGACCCTCATGGAGCCTCTGATCCCACACACTCAGTTCATTTCAGGACCTCCTCCTTGTTCCTGGTTTGGACAACACTTTAGAATTTCTACAAAGTTTGATGCTTCTGTATCAAATGTTTCTTTGGTCTGTCCATGATCATCTTCTTGGAGAGAACGGGCTTCTTTGCTGCCCCTTCTTGAGACGAGGGCGTCTTCCAAAAGTCTTCTCCCAGCTGTCAGTGCAGATGCACTCCCACCTGACTGCTGCAATTCCTAAGGAATCCCGATCCCACAGCTGGATCAACTTTAGAAGATTTTCCTGGTGCTCGATGGACGCCCTGAATTTGTTTTTACAAACGCAGTGAAAAGTTGAATTTGTGGGATTAAGAAGGATTCTGTGAATGAATCTGATTTATCTTCAGAATATTCTGCAGGTTATGCAAAACGTAAGCAGCAAATGTTTGTCTATTAATGTTTGTGTCCATCTGAAAACTAGGGTTAGGTTTAGGGTTGATCCTTTGTTTGGGGTTGTTGTTCTGCAGCAGACTTCATTTAAAGCCAATCAGAAACAAAATAATTGCAGGAGGACATCAGTTATCCTGACATAATCCCCAGGTTCTTTTGCAGAAACCTCCACTATGCATCAGCTGTTTCTCTCCAAATCTGTCATCAAATAAAATGTTGGAGTGTTTCTGAGCCCCTAAATGGAGGCGTGTTGGAATCTTTATCAACTGAGGTCCTGGGAGGAGGTCCCAGCCCTTATAGCACACATTTTTTACACTTTTATGTTGTTTGTGTGCAGAGTTGACTAAAGTAGCCTTGTTCCTGTGTCGGAGACTCTGCTTTTGGCCACGATTCTTCCATGAAGACGCCAGATTTCCTCAAATGGTGCACGCATCTTCAACAGCCTCTCGCCAAACGACATCTTCCTGGTGTCTTGTTGCTTTGGTCACTCATAAAACTATCTCACCTCTAATGCAGCAGTTTGGCTGTTTCTCACCTTTTGGCCTCCTTCACAGGTGTTTCTATTTCTGTTAACGACTAAACTTGTATATTAATAATCACACACCTGACTGTAATCCTACAAAATCCCTGACGTTTTACAAGTCTGCCTAGAGGAAGGAGCTGTTGAGAAGGTGATGTTCTGAATAAATGTTCATAATGTTCACATTTATCTTCTGCTAAATGACTTTTTATTTTTTTAAAAGCAATAAAAAAGATTAGAATGAATGTTTATGAAATCTCGTTACGGTGTTGCTACACATGCTGATCGATCATCATCTTCATATTCCTGACAGCAGATTTTGGGGAGCAGTCTGGCTCGTGTTAACCCCCCATCACACAGAGGTCAGCAACTGGGTGAGTTGCCATGGTAACTGAATGTGACACTAACCTGCTTCCTGGCACATTTGTAGGCAGCAGACTGACACAATTCACATCAAAGCACTCATCAGAATGCATTCATGTGCACAATGTCTCACCTCTTTTACCGGTTTTTTAAAATGCACACAGCCGTCTGCTCAGCTAAGATTTTATTAGAATAAAATAAAAGATTCTGGGTAAATTTACAGCAGTTCCCATTTCAGCTATTTTATCTGAATAGTGTTATAAAAATAATCTAATCTTCTAATCACACAGATGAACATATTCTATAAGATATTGATGCATGCACACGCACACACACACACACACACACACACACACACACACACACACACACAAAGAAGCACACTTCTGCAAATGTCCTGCCTATTTGTTGAGTACTGTTGACCCTCCATTCCCTCTCTTTCCCTGTTTGTGTTGTACGTCCCTTTTCTCCCTGCCTGTCCACTCTGGTGTGTAAGTGAATGTGAATTCCTCCTGCTGTAAAGTAAAGCTGCACTGGCATGTTGTGGCACCCAGATCAACCATTCTGTCTGTCATTCAAAAAAAACTCCTCAAGATCTGGCTGCAGACGTGAAAACCCTGCAGCGAGGGAAGAGGGTTTGCTGTTACATGAAATAGCCAATCGTAGGAGAGCCCTTCCAGCCAATCAGAGGCAAGAAAGGCGGGACCTTCCCTGGCCATCCTACGATTCCAAATCACGCCCCCAGGGCAGCTGTAGCTACGATGTAGCTCGTCACCACCAGGGTGTGAATGTGTGCGTGAATTACTGATTGTGTTGTAAAGAGCCTTGGGGGGTTCTAGGACTCTGGAAGTCCTATATCAAATACAGACCATTACCATGATTGAGACATTAGACTGTTTTCTAATTATTTCACTGTAGAATTCTTACATATTGCACCTTTAAATTAGAGAAATAAAATGTAATTCATCATAGCAGGAGTAAGTCCAAATAAGCACCTCTGTAGTCAGAGCCTGGATGTGTTGGATGTTTTTTTCTCATATATAAAAAAAAACGTCTGTCCAAATTTTGACTTCCTCATAAAGAAATTATTGCAAACTCATCAAAATAATTAAAAATGAGGGAAATACAAGAGGACACAGAAAATGGATCGCTGCTAGTGGCAGGACGTGATTGAGAGGAATTAATTTGAGGTATAATCTGCTGAGTTTGTCCTTGCAGCTATAATAAGGATTGAGTTTATTTTGGAGAAAACAGCTACAAGCTGGATGCCTGCTTGAAAAGCACAAGGGCTTTAACCAATACTTTAAACTAGTCTGACATCAGTTTGCTTTAGATGACATGATGAAACTGCCACAAAATACATTCTCTCATTTTCTTTCAGATGAAACCACTTACTGGACGGTAATTCCTTCTAAACGGAGTGGTCAAAAGCAATGGAGCGTTAACATTAGTGCTAAAGACAAGTTATAAAGATAGTCATATCTTAAGAAACACGGACAATAGTATCAGTTCAGACAAGCTGCATCAATGATAAACCTAATCTAATAAAACTACAGAAGAAAACACGTTTTAGTGATTCATTTCAGATAAATTAGTTTATAATTGTTGAATCACAAGTTCAATATCCTGATGAAATGCCTGCAGGAATGTTTTTGATGGTGTCAAGGCTCTGAAAACACACGATTACACCTCCGTCCTGCCCATCCACCTCCATGTGTTATTTATGAGGCTGAAGGCCAAAAGCAGTGACTTTTCACGGCTTTCTGAAGGTCATGAACACGGCTAATCTACCAACAAGCTCCGGGGGGAAACCGGCTCCTCTGGATAACTTAAAAACAAAACGGGAAGAAAAACACACACTTCTTGGTAATACTTGTAGCTCACCGACAGTTTAAATGGGAGCTGATGTTTGGAGTCAGAAATAATAGATTAACTTTGCAAGAGCTTTGATCGTGGATGTTTTTCGAAATCCTGCTTAATTAAATATTTCTGATATTGATAATTATAAAAAATCAACTCATCAGACGTTAAAACTAATCTTGCATTAGCTGAAGGACGACATCTTTCCTTCTGCTTTAAGTGTCGGATTTTAAATCGAATAATTTTAGACGTTTTAGTCGAATCTTGAAAATAACAATAAGTACAAACTCAAACTGCAAGAGTCACATGATCTTGCTGCACTTTGAGTACAGGCTGTAAATGACTGTCGGCTACTATGGTACCATATTTCAGCAGGATCTCCTCTAATTCATTGAGTTGAAACCATTTCTGTGTTTTCTAAGACCCTGTCCACACGTAGCCGGGTATTTCCCAAAACAAAGACATTTTTCCAGGATTCGGCCTGTCATCCACACGAAAACGCAGATTTACGCAACAAAAATGAATCTTTTAAAAAACTCCGGCCAAAGTGAAGATTTGCATTTTCTCAGTTTTAAGCGTTTCTGTGTGGACAGAAATAACCGGAGTTTTAGGTTTCACGTCACTGTCTGCGACAAAAATGCTGACGGCCCATGTGTGACCTGTGTTTACACTACAGCATGGATGCCCTCAGAGCTGTGCTCGCATTATCAATTGTTCAAGCGCTTTTAGTCTCTTTGTTTTTACAAGCAGAATTACAGATACTTGTCGAAGACCACAGGCGAAGGAGCTAGGCTCCATGTTTCATGTTTTGTTGAAGTTGAGCAGGAAGATGAAATGAATAGGATTCAAGGGAACGACTGCCACCTACAGGTCTGGCATGCCTATGAATGTGCTAAACAATGCACTTATGCGGTTACGTGCGGATGGAGATTTTTCTAAAAACGAGGTGGACGCCATTTTTTGGGAGGGCGGATATTCATTTTTTTTAAAAACCCGGCTACGTGTGGGCAGGGTCTAAGACCAATAGAGCTTTCTACAGTAGCTAAAAATAGATTGTCGCAAAGCACTCTGGGGCGGAGGGTCATACAAGTAAGCTAGCAGTTATAATGGATTCCTATGGGTCTGAGTTGCTCTGATCTGACTAAAGTTATTTTTTCGTCTTCTAAAGATTTTCAAACAGCAAGGAACTTAACGCTGCTGCTGGGGGAGGTGCTAATCGGACTCTAGACGCCCAGATCGGATGTTGGAGAGGACTTTTTATCCCTTTTCCAAAGCCGGTAAAGTCAATAGTATAACGCTGCAGACCCGGAGACGCCAGTTTCAGGCCGACACCACGTGAAACAGCTGGAAAGCTACACAGGCTAAGCTAAAGACAGAAGAAGCAAAGCGGTGGTAGTTTTTAAGTTGGACGAGCGGATTTTAACTGTGTGGAGCAGATCAAGAAAAGCACGTATATTTGTTACTTACATCTTCCTGGAGGGGAAAGTCCTACATCCGAGAATGACCAGCCGCCGGTCGTAACGACGCTCTCAGTCATGGGGTTATCCAGGAGGAGCAGCGGAGGAGAATTAATGCAGGATGCAGCGTTGTTAACGGAGAGTGGAGGCAGCGTTGTTAACGGAGAGTTAGAGGCAGCGGTGTTACCGGAGGCGAGTTAACAAGGAGGCAGCGCTCCAGCTGAACGTCTGGGCCAAACAGCATGTCCACCCAAACGTCCACGAAAAAGGCTTTTGACCAGAGGTGAGTGGAATATAAAAAGTAGGGACACAAATGATAACCTGACAGTTAAAAAACTACCTTGAAAAAATGTTACTTGAGCACTGTGAGTAATGAATTTATTTTTATATTACTCAAGAAGGAGCCGTGATGGGAATAATGGCGTTTAAAACAACAGCGCTGCTAGCGGGGTTAGTTTTTACTTTCACTTTCATTTGAGCTAGCGCTTCAGTTCTGGTGATCGATAATTAGCAGGGTCGCCATCAAGAAAAGCTCTCTAGTATGTTTTTTTTTTTGTCAAAACAACTTCCTCCATTTTATGCCTTCATATCGATGTCAAAACGCTCTGAAACTGTATATTTTCTATTGTTAATGCAGCTTATCAGTATGACCCTTCCCAGAAGCCTTTGCGTGGTGACGTCAACTGTAGAATACCCTATTGGGTTTGTGGAAGCCATCTTGAACTGGGTTGACTCCAAAAGTTACAAGGGTTATTAAAATCCATTTGTTTTACTTTTTTATATAACTTTGGTTTATTTTGCTAACAACAACCAACATTTACTCCAAAGGCTAATGTGAAAGTTATAATCAACAGTAAATGTATTCCTTTAGCGCTCAAGGTGATAACGCTCAAACACAAACGCAACAAATTTCATCTGAATATCTGCGTAATTAACTGAGTTACAGCTGTGGCAGCCATCTTTAATCCAGGTTGATGTATTGGGTCGGTACATCCAGTAAATACTTTCTGAAAGTTTCACTAAAACTCAACCAGAAAAAAATAAAAGCTGAAATAAAAATTGCCTCATAATTAACTTCAGTGAGTTTGTACAAGTGAGAGTTTTAGTCTCCAGCACAAAACAGACCTCTGAATAAAAAAAGCAGATTTTGTGAATCCCAGCAGCTTGATCTCTGCTTTATTCTCCTCAAAAAAATCTCTTCATGTCTTTTTCTCTTTCATCCAATTGGCCGTTCGCTCGGGCAGCAGATTTCCAGCAGTCTGCAGCTGCTGCTGTGAATACAAAGCAGAGTCAGAGTGCATTGATCACCAGCTTTCTCCGATTCACGAGTGAACAAAAAGCAAAGCTGACTCTTCAGGTCGGAGACACTTTCAGCCTCCAGTTTCTGTTTTAAGCAAGTTTGTAGAAATTTGACACATGGATAAAATATAGTAATGAGGACTTCAGAAAAAGCGTTTTCGATCTCCAATGCTGTAAATGACTAAAAAAACACCCATGAAGACGATACTCATCAATATAACAGTTTGATTTAAAACAGTTTCTTACATTTCTCACATTGGTTCAAATGTTTTAGAGCTGCTACTAATGATTCATTATTCTATCAACTAAGTTATTGATGTGTATTTATTGATCTTTTCAAAATTTGCACTGAAATTAATAGAAAAATATATGAAACAAAAAATTTTATTAAAAAATATGGGGACGTTTGAATAAAAACATCTTGAAAAGTTTGGAGACTTTTGCCTGATATCAATATGACAGTTTAACTTTTTAGATACAAAATAAAATAAATCTGTGTGTTGATTGTGGGTTAAAGGGGACCTAGAACGTAAACCAACATTTTCCTTGTTGTTGAATAAGACAGCTTGGGTGGTCAACAGTAGCATGTTAAAAAGTCAAAGCCGTGTTTGACCTACTTCTTATGTAAATTAGAAAGTTGAAAAAGGCGAGAGAAAACCTCCTGTTCTGAGAAAGCCTTCCCTAACACGTCATAAGGGGGAGCCACGCCTCTTCAAATCTGCATGTGTCTGAGGCCTTCTGGGGGAACCAACCAATCAGCATTTCCTGGCTGAGTGGGAGGGGTCAACAGCTCTTTTCACTGAAGGTCTGAGTAAGGGGGTTTAGAATGGCCTGTATCAGGGCTCCTGAGACAGATGAAAGACAAAAAAAATGTTCTTATGATATTTGGAGGCTCAAAGCTCTGTTTTAGATTGTTGATTCATTGCATTTTAGGACACCTTTAATGCTTGATAATGAGTGGTCCAATGAATGAACTTTATATATTTATTTTTTTTACAAATTTTTATGTTAGCTTGAATTTTCCTTCTTCATTTATAAGAAAAATGCTCCCATAGAAATATTCATTTTAAAAAAAGATGAACGTGAAAACCAAATAGTTGCTGAGCTTAAAGACTCAGCGGGACAGATTTTGTTTTAAAAACTAACTACATTGTTTTACTCTTACTTTCAGTCATAATTACACCTAAATGAATATCTCTCTGTCTCTCTCTCTCTCTCTCTCTCTCTCTCTCTCTCTCTCTCTCTCGCTCTCTCTTTCTCTCTCTATCTCTCTCTCTGTCTCTCTCTCTCTGTCTCTCTCTGTCTCTCTCTCTCTCTCTCTGTCTCTCTCTCTGTATCTCTCTCTCTCTGTCTCTCTCTCCGTCTCTCTCTCTCTCTGTCTCTCTCTNTCAGAAGTGAATTAATGTAAATAACCATGCTCTGAAGCTGTCAGCGGTGTAAAGATTCATAAAATATTAAGGATTGTTTATGAACTTAGCAGTAATCAGACTAGCCGTTAGCATATCGGTCCTGATGGATGTTTTCTTTTACACATACCTCTATTAAAAACACATATTTCAGAAGAACTAGACGTTTTTTTATTAAGTATCACTTTTTTCAGCTATAATAATGACATGTTTTCACATTCCCACTTGATTTTTATTGCCGTTTTGCCCGATCTTTCACAAATTCTGCGAAAAATTCCCAGTTTTTTCCTTGATAATAGTTTGGAAAAATTAAACTTAAATGAGCAACTCTTTTTTATATGTACTATTGTTTTCATTCATTAGGATGGAAAATCGGGGCGCTGCGTTTGCATCTTTTGGGCGTTCATTCTGTGCGTTTTGTTTAACTATTGTCACTTTTTTCTTTTTTTAACACGGATCAAATGCGTCTCACCATATTGACATCATCGAACCAGACACAAAGAAGAAAAAGGCTGTGAGTTTAGCGAGCTTTGACGACAGAAGGAGCATTAAACGTAAGGAAAACCACCATAAATCTGGCCGTGTGGTAAGTAGCAGCTACGCTGGGGGAGAAGAGATTCTGCAGTGACGTCATATATGCGACGTCTGAGTTGTAGTCAATTTAATTACGAATTTTTACAAGCTAATAAATCTCAAAGTACATGACGTGGTCCAAAATCACATAATGTCTTGTCATTTAAATTGAAGTACAACATGTGTGATTCAGTGAGGCAAAGCGGATTATAAAATAGCTTTTATGCCTCGTTCAGGGACCCGTGAGCCGACCGGAAGGGGAGGAGACTTGGGCTCCCTACAGGTGTTTTCTTATAGGCTGATGGTGTGGATGGTGTACTTTCACATAAGCCACCCAGAGGAATCTGGTGTCCCTCCCTGCACTGCCACCTAGTGGTTAAGTGTGGATAGACAATAAAATCTTCCAGATGAGTCAAAATGCATTTTTTTAACTAGAAAAGGAGGAAAATATAAAAGTCACTATTGATGCCTGAAACTAGAATAAAATCCTGGATGAGGTCATAAACCAAAATAATCTCATGGTTTGGATTTATTTGACTTTTTTATTGGAATGTGAACTGGACCATGTGAGAGTCTTCTGCAGCTAAAATGTCCTGAAAAGATTTATTGTCCAAAAATGAGAAATTAAAAACAAACATATTTAATCTTGTCCTGATTCTCCTTATTTGTTTCACTTTGCTCAGCCTCCATCTTTCTTGAAACGCTCACATTTGTTCAAATTGAAGCCAAAAGTGTATTTTTCTATTTAATGGACGCAGTTCTGCAAATCACATCATCATTGTATCTGTTTTCATGATGCATGATGGAGGTGATGGTTCAGAGGAGGAGGTGCGCTGACTCCGTCCCCCATCCTCCCTCCCTCCCCTTCTGGATTTGAGGAGATCTCTCGGAGCTGGAACGGAGAGGTCCACCGTCTTCACTGCTTCTCTGCAGCCTCCCGCCGCCTCACCATGGATCTACGGACTACCGGAGCCGCTCGGATCACCGCTTTGCTCGCCCTGCTGGTCTCCGGTCTGAGCGGGACAGCCGCAGAAGGTGAGCCGCCCGCCGGTGCGCTTTTCTCACTTTTCCCCGCTGGAGACGCACCGAGTCCGGTCAGCGCAGCGCCGGATTGCGATGCTCCGTCTCCGCAGCCCGTCCCGGTCCATGTTGTCTCTTCTCTGGAATCTCATGTTTGATACTTTTAGATGCAAACATTGAACAGGGTTCTTTTGATGCGGTGGTTTTTGCGCGTCTTAGTTGCGCATGAAGGAGTTCGTTAATGGATTTCATCTTAATCCTGCAGGTTTTCACACCAACTTTTGGCTCACTTTCATATTATCAGCAATCTTAATAACAGCTGCAATTAAGAGTGGATTTTTTTCTGTGCATTAAAGGTTTCTGCTGCAGAGATTCAGGTGGAAGGTGTCAGATATTAGAGGGTGTCTCCAAAAATCTGTTTGCTTTCTGGTAAATTTGGTGCTCGCTGCAGCGAGATGAGCATCCTGAGTTTCAGCCTCTGGCTGCTCCAGCTTGAGAGAGGGTGGGGGGTTTGGGGTTGGAGCAGAGGTGGGTGGTTTGAGTCTTAGAGGTGCCTCCAGATTCATGTTTGACCTCAGCATCAGACTGTCTGCTGCCTGGTGTGAAACTATGAGAATCTGAATCTCCTCAGCCTGAGAGGAGCTGAAAACCACGAAGGGAGGTGGACAGAGAAGCAGAGAAATAAAGATGACGTATGTTTGAATGTGTTTTAAAAGCAAACAAACAACTTATCTTTTTCATTTCTCTTCTTATTGTTCAGACTTTCATCCTCACCTCCTTCTGTCCATCTGCTCTTCACCATCTTTCCTCCTCTTCCCTCTCTTCTAAAACTCTCTTGTGAGTGACTGCAGTGAAGGTTTATATGTTCATAAAAATAATCTGCTTGTGTTGAAGCATCTGTGCTTTATTCCGAGTATTAAACACACACACACACACACACACACACAGCGGTGGCATTAATCTGGAATGAACGAGTCGACACTTTTATGCTCTTACAGTTTCATTCATGGGCTTCAGACATTTAACACCTGATCTTTTCAGCACAATTACTGTAAAAAAGACGCATCAGCTGTTTTTTCCTAAATGTTTGTGCCTCACCTTGAACAAAATCACATTATTCACTTTCTCCTTAACTCCATCTTGTTTGAATAATCATTTTAAAACTAGAGAAAACCCTTTAATCTCCTATTTAAAACAGCATCTGCACAAATTACATGCATTTTAGGCTTAGACGTTCGCTTTCAGACTCCAGTACATGACAAAATCATACGCTTCTATCGATGTGACTATTTTTTTTAGAAAGAACTGCATGAGCACATGTTTTTGCAGCACTTCAATGGTTAATTTTTTGATACCAAAGTGTTTTTGTTGACCAGGACAAACACCGATTTACAATTTTTATCCAGCTCTGACCTGCTGAAACTGATTTCTGGCCAGATTTTGAACTATAAATACTATAATTAACAGTATATTTGTTTTCTTTTACTTCTGATTAACTTTAAAATTATGATTCTGAATGCTGGGATGTTCAGGCTTTTGTCCAAACACTCCATTTGGATAAAACATCTGGACATCCCCACTCAAAAACATATCTAAGACAGCCATTCTTTATGCCATCGTTATCAAATTTAAACTGGTAATAGTAAATTCTTTATTCTACAGCCTTATTTGATTTTCCAGTCCATACCACTAGTCTATATCTCCAAATCAGCAACAAGAAGAGATAAAGAAAAAGTCAATAATTAGTTATAGTTACAGTAAATTTGATGGCTGCAATAAAAAATTCATAGTGTTGCCTTTACAGAGAAACAAAGTTCATGCAGGTACTCCAACGGGTTCAAGAACAGCAGCTAATTTAGTTCGATTATGTGCTTTTCAGGAATGTTTTGCATTTTAGGAGTGACTGTTT
>SSNS01000226.1:335877-414805 GCA_006937985.1 Aphyosemion australe
AAAGAGCAAGTCACCCCTAAATCAACCCATTTTTGCTGATAAACGGCATAAACGAGTGTTTAGCAGTGCTGTAGACGTGTGTAGTAATTTTAGTATTTTAGTGTGTCTAATTTAAAATATAAATATTCTGCATAAAACCGTCAGTGTGGCGCCCTCTTTAAATTTTAATTGGCCATTGTTATTGGCTCAGAAGTGATTTATGACATCATCTGGTATTTGTGATGTGCTTACACTGCTCTGCGCTGTACTGCAGCCAAGTATAGGCCACGCCTCCGGCTGCCACGGGTCGGTATGAAACGATACGACTCAGGGTCACTCGCCTCCTTCAAAACATTGTCCTCTCTTTCCTGTGTTGAAGGAGGTGGAGAGAAATCCTCCAGACTAGGATGCTTGCTTCTGGTTCTCCGTCGTAGCAGTGTGTGTGTGTGTTAGTGTGTGTGTGTTTGTTAGCGGCTCATTTAGACAATGGTGGGGGTGGGGGGTGCTGGCAGTCACTGCCATGCCACAGCTAGGCGGGCGACTTGCTCTGTAAGTGTTAAAGACATGGAAGATCTGCTATTGCGGTTTTTCCTCATGTTGGAGGTGAGTTTAAGCCCCGCCCCCTTCATGTATACATATGGGAACAACTCAAACTATGCCTCAGATCATCTTTTTCTACATGGTTGTTCTTACCTTTGCATGATCAAATATTATCTTTTTCAACTCATTTAGTTTTTTAAAGCCCAAAAACATGATTGTGTCAAGTTAAGTGGGCGGGGCTTAAGAATCAAAATTTTTGCTGTTTTACGAAAATATTTTATTTAAAATAATCAAACATTTTAAAATATTTTAAGTACCTGATTACGTCATACCAATCACAGTGAGTAGTCTGTGTCCAGATTAACTTGGTTTTTTGATCCAGAACCAGACTGTTGACCAAAACCTAGAGATAAATGTGGATCATAAACTTTGGTTTTATAATAAAATGCTGAATTATTATGTTTTCTTCTTCAGTAAACACCATCCAAGTGAACGTAAACATGATCTTGAACTAAAGGTTTAATCTGGATTATATGTGAAGCATCTCTGTCAGTTTGTGGGGGATTTCCTGGTCTTTGGGGGTATTTTTATGTCCTGGAGCCTCTACAGATTAATAGATGAGGTGAATCTGGAAGTTGCCTGAATGCAGTTAGAGTTGTGTTTCTTCAAATTTCCCAGTTTTTTCCCCTCCTCCTTAAATAAAATATCCTCAGCTTCACTAAAATGTCACTGTCTCTGCTAACCCCTCACTCCTCCTCCATGACTCCTGCTTCTTGCTTTTTGCCCTCAGATTTTGTTTTTGTTTTTATCCAACATTTTTTTCTTTTTCTAGACTGTATTCATTTTTGTTGTCATTTTCATTTTGCAGCACAGTCCTTATTGTTCTATTTAATTTCCTTCTGTTTAACGTCCATCTACTTTTCTTTTCCATCTATTCTTTATGCAAACGTACTTCCTGTTTCTTTCTGCTGATGTTTTAGGTTATGTGCACTTGTTTGAAGCTGCTGCTTTTTTATATATATATTTATACTTGTTAGATTTTCTCAAGTGTTGATACAAACAAACTTTTGAACCCAAGAATGAGATTCTATACAGCTCGGCCCAAAACAAAAGTCACCACAAGGTCACACACACTAATATTTCGTTGGACCGCCTTTAGCTTTGATTATGATACACATTCGCTGTGGCATTGTTTCGATAAGTTTCTGCAACGTCACAAGATTTATTTCCATCCAGTGTTGCATTAATTTGAAGGAACAGTGAATTACGTTGTTGAGGGGGGATTCCACTGTGATTTTTGGAGTTAGGAGTTTAGTAACAGTGATCTTATTTGCTTTTGCTTCCATTTTGCTTCACAGGCAACTCTTCTAATTTTACTAATGGTGGTTGTTTTGGACGATGTCTGCTGATGTCATTTCCTACTGAGTTACAACCAATCAGCGTGGGTTAACCAAAAGTTCAGCTACTCCACCGGGCCTTTCCGAGTACCTACCCCTGTTCAGGTACTCGGCTGGCCCAGTAAAGTGGAGACACGCATGCTGGGAAGTTCTGCTAAAATTACCCTGAAGTTCCGACAGTGAAAACACGCCTATTGATAGTCCATCAAAGGGACACTCACTCACACTTAGGGACCATTTAGACTCACATGTATGTTTTTGGTCCGTGGGAAGAAAACCCACAAATGCATAGGTAGACCATGCATGGAGAAAGGCCACAGCCAGGATTTGAACCTGCAACCTTGATGCTGCAAGACAACAGTGCTGGGCCACTTTGCAGCTCTTTCCAGGAATTCAAATTTCCCAAACCGATTAAAGATAAGAGTAAAGATAAAAAGTTTAATGATAAGCTGGAATCTGAATGTTTACACATGGAAACACGTTCATCACTATTACTCAGCAGGGTTTACCCCTGCGTTCTCTCAAAGCCAAAGTCCTTAAAGATGACAAGGTACTTAACTCCAAATGAGATGGATGGAAATTGTTCAATATTCTGAGGCGATCCCGGCCTTTTGCCAGGACTAGAATAAGATGTGGATCCAAGCCAGCAGAAAGATGAACCGAGGTCCTTTGAGTCTGAAAGGCTGAGAAGTCTTTTAAACTTCCAGTTTGTTTCTCAAAGTGCAAAACTTTGATCTCGTCCCATCGTGCTTTATCTCCTTTAACGGAGCAAAAAACCCACATTTTAGGATTCGGATTTTAATATTTTCTTTCGTTCTTTGGGGAGATGTTTTAAATACAAGAGATGCAATTATTCTTCAGGAAGACTTTCTCAGTAAAATGAGGAGGCTTTAAGTAGCATGGATCACAATCTGATGTCTGTCTTCATCTCCACTGGTAGATCAGTGCATCCTCTTGTGAAACTGGACAAACACACTAGCTACGTTTACATGCACCAAATTTCCCCAATCCGATTCAAATTTTGGTTGATCGGAAATCCCAAATCTCTGTTTACATGGACACTAACTGGAATGATCCGATCACGCCGCGATGCACGCACCATAGCTTGCGCATGCGCAGACTTGTCTTTCCCGGAAGAGAAATTGTAAACAAACGCCATCTTGTCCGCACGTCTTTTCCCTTGCATTTTATTTGCTTATTATCTAGCTTTGGTGAATTCCTGCTTCCTGCATCTTTAGATGCACTTTAGATGCACTTGAGTGTATAACTCGGCATTTTTAGCCGTTCGGCCATCGAGACGTTCAGTAATATTGAGCTCCCATAGTATTTCCAGTAAAAAATAGCGTCGGCAACAGATCACTTCTGTTTACCGCCCGGCGCCCGTTCACGCTGAAGTTGCACACATGCGCAGTGGGCATTATTTTACCCCAACGATCCAAATGGCTGTGTACATGGACGCCAATCGGATTGACGATCGGACAAAACCACCTCTCTCAATCCGAATGAAATTTCATTTGGATCAGGCCGAATCGGATCAGAATATTCCAATTGACATGTTTACATGATGAATTTTTGATCCGATAGGGCGTTCAATGGGTTCGATTACTTGTGCCCATGTAAACGTAGCTAGTGATAATCAACACGTTAGACGTGACACACTTCAATTCTTGCTTAATCGATTGTAATTAATTGGTAAATTTCTGCAATTAGTGAACTTTCACTCTTGGTACTTGTAAAGAAAAAAAGTATTAATCTTTGTGTCTAAATTTGAATTCAGTCCAGAATATTCTGGTGTTCCTTCTTTAAAAAAGTAAGAATTTTATTTCTCAGAAGAGCCTGGAAGCATTAAAAAATGTCTGAATCGCATCTGAACCAACCATCAGAAACCCAGGCTGACATCAGACTAAACTGCAGCCAGCCACTAGGGGGCACTTGTTGTGTTTCTGTCTATCACTATAAGTGTGAGTAGGCTAAACCTGCTCACACACCATGAGTGGGTGTCTTATTTACCTGAAATATGCAAGAGAATGAAGTCAAGCCAGGATTTTTAGCTTTTTATGGCCTCGATGTGGCAGAAGACCTAAAGGAGACAGGAACAGCCTGCATGTTTATAAAATCAAATACAAGCAAAGTGACATTGCAGCAGCAGAAGTGTCCAAATTTGGAAAGAAAAAGAGAGAATTTATAGATTTGATCAGCACATGTCAGAAGTTGGATGGTCAGAGGAAAGTCTTAGATCAGGGGTTCAATGGAGGGCCACCATTAAGAAACTTGCTCCAAGTCAAGAGTCATCACTGGCAATTCTTTTTAAAAGGAAGGCATACATTTGATTTGTTTTTACAGATGTCTTACCTCAAAATACTCATAGGGACTCGAGAGCTACTACAGCAGAGGACAGGGCAGCGGGGATTGTGACAATGCATTCTGGGACTTGTAGTACCCAGAAGCCAGTTATGATATAGATAGCATTTAATCTCCAGATGAAAATTGGTACCTGATGCTTTAGAATAACATGTATGGGTTAGTGGTCATTACTTCTACCTAAACTAGACTGTTGTTGGTTTATGTAACAGATTAAGCACATTTTTTAATCATTCCTAACCAGATTTGGTCCAGGAACCATCAGCAGACTGCCCGAGGAGACGAGTTTCAGTGTTTCGTTTTTGCACTCCAGTGTTATTTTCCTCCTCAGTCTCCTTTTGTCTCTGTCAGTGTCTGTCTCTTACTAAGCTTATCTGGTGAAGCGTGACCCAGCAGCGTTCTCATCATGCAGGGACCATAAACCGCAGCAGCATAATAAGTTCAGACTGCAGGGATCCCAGCTGCATGATTCAGACTGAGCCTGACGTCTTCACCCACCGCTGAGACTCTTCGCCGTTCACTGCAAACGCCGACTTAAATGACAACAAAGCAGAAATACATATTTCAAGAACCGATGGCGCTCTGATGACTTGTTAGCTGCAGCAGCGAGTTAATGTGTCACTGGATTTGACTTCATTAGATTCAGGGAAGTCCATGAGTGAATCAGATACCCGCAGGGCTCTAAAGTCACTGTGCGTTTAATCGCCTTCCAATATAACAGCATTAAAGAGTCGCCGTGGCTTCAGTGGCTCAGAAACAACCATCTAAATAACGGAAACGGAACCAAAGATCACCCTTTTATTCAGCCAGAAACGAGGATTTAATCCCCTTTTTGTTTGTTTTTGAAAGGCACCAATAGAATGCTAAAGTAAAGGTTTGAAAATATTCATTGTGATTATAAAAATTCATAGAGGTGAGCAAAAAAAGTGTAATCTGGTGATCAGACTCAGCCAATACTTAGTGTGATCATCCAGTCTGAAACTCACAGCTCAGATTTCTCCTTTTTCTCTGGTTTTTAAACACACCATGCAACATTTAAAGGTGTGGTTCACTGAAAAAAAATTTTTTTATTAATATTTCTAATTATAATCAGTGACTCTGAGTGTTTCATGCAGGCTGAACATGAAAATAGTCTGCTACACCTATCTCCTGCATTAGCTTCTGATAGAAAACTAGGATTAGAAAATCCTGACAGATCTACGTCACACTGTCACTAAACATTCATGGACTCACCCATCTTGACTCACGATGGGGAAGGCTGTTGTTGGTTTAGCGAAACAGCAGAGAACGTCTCAGCTAGTGGAAGCTAACTGTTAGCATTAGCAACTCCACCACACAGCAGAACTCCTCCAGGCTTGTGTTATTTATGGACATATCTTGCTAAAATCTTTTTGTTCACTTGACCAGAGTTAATCTGGTGAGTTTTCCGTTTCTATTTTCTAACATTAGAAAGTAAAAACAAGCAGCTTGTTTTCTCCACTTCATCTCTTTGCTTCAGGCTGAGTCACATTTTATTGCATGTTCTTACATTTCTTAATAAGTAGAATTATCTTTTCTTGTCTTGAGTGTGTCTCATCCGTGCTGAGGAGAGCTGATGGATCTTTTAGAAATGCAGCCAGACAGATGAAAATGAGAGGCGACTGGGTTCACTTTCCTCCTCCTCCACAGTTGGTACCAAACCTCATGATGAAGCAGGCTGAGGCTACAGGTGGAACAAAAGCTAGTTTGGACTTGAAGCCTGTTTGAAACTAACTCTAGTAAGGATCTGAAACTTCAGGAACAAACATAAATATTTGATATGTAAAGTTTCTTTTTGAATGATAACGTGCTCTAAACCATCTTTAAGCTTATTTTAAAGAAATCTTTGCAACTAAAGTATCACCTGGGACGTGCATTATTTATACGTTATTAAAGTTTAAGATGTAGTCTTAATTTATTCAGATCAATGTTATGAACACAGTAACCATGGAAACCACAAATCCCTTTTGCCTGATCAAACCTAAAGCAAAACAGAAACCAATATAACATGTGCAACCTGCAGAAGGAGGTTTAGAGAGGCACTGCTGCTGTTTTGATCGTCTGTTAGGGTATCAGTTTTAAATGATGCAAAAGGAAGAAACGCAGCCACAGAGGTGAGCAGAGCTCTCCTGAATAACAAAAATAACATCATTACGGTTCTCTCCTGTTTTATTCTTCACCTCAGCTTTCACTGCTTCATTTTTGGTTGTTGTGTCTCAAATCGCATTATTGAGAACTAAAAAGAGGTTTCTTTGTCTCACTGCAGCAGCACAAGATCAATGAGCATCTGAAAAGGAGGCACTCAGGGTGTTGATGAGTCTGCAGAAAAGACAAAGCAAACCAAAGTTTTTCTAGGCAGCAAACTACAGTTTATTAAGTCCAACATGAATTCAAGGCCTGAGGAAACTTTTACAGCAGAATCTTGACCCGTGTTTGACTGATTAAAGAGGAAACAGGAGATTTATTACAATCTACGTGTCATCCATGCGCATCACACCCATCGGCATGCATCTACTTCATAATTACACAAGATAATGACGAAAGATTATGATTCATTTTCAGGGTGAAGAAATTGTTGAACTTCATCAGAGGATATAAATAGCTGTTTTTATCTTTACAACAGTGGTTGTTTTTTCTTACTGGTGAGCTGGATGCTGTGTACTCAAAGCTAGAGTAGATGAGCCTGGGAAAGTTGTGCTAGCAAGCTACTTTTCGAAAAAAATAAACACATTTCAAAGGTCCAGCTAGAGGTGGACGATATATCGAAAATCTATACAAAAATGTCTGTTAGTGATGTCATTTTGCCCATGTTAATAAATTAGGTATTTATTGACATGACTTGTTCTTTTAAGGTGTTGTTCTACAAACTGGTAGTCATGTGACTCACGTGACTCCACCCCATCCGGTATGTAACAAGACGACGGTGAGGAAACGAAGGATGGTTCAAATGTTGAAGCAGTGGGTGGGGGCAGCGGCCAGTGGAAGCATCTGGTGTTGGTGGATGTGACTGAATCCAAAATTTTGCCCAACAATTGTTGAAGCATATTTGTGGGAACGTGACCAAATCCACCACCATCACCGCTCCCTATAAATACCACTGTACGAGTAGTTCTCATCCATTTATCGTTATCGAGATGAACTGCTCCATATATCATGATATTGGTTTGAGGACCAGCCCTAGGTCCAACCCCCTTTCTTCAGGCTCCACCCCAAGCCACGCCCCAGAGTACAAGAGAATGTAGGACACAACAGATTCTATCAAACAATCATAAAAACGTAACATTGTTTCATCTTTTTGACCCATTGTTGGCACCTTTTATTCCATAATTGCTAACGTAATGCACCTGTATAACAGCCAGAGAGCCTCCAGGCGTCTGAGGGCCTCCTGATAGTCCAGTGGCGGACAGGAGTTCCTTGGACTCCGTCCCCACTGAAAGTTTAAGAGAGAGAATCCACTGGGGCCTAGATCGGAGATCCATCAGGGAGGACTTGGCTTATGACCCTGGAAACCCACTCCACTACTTCCGCTTAGGCTACGTAACCATATGCCAATTTAGTATGCTAGCTAATATAGCTCGACTCTGTGTTCACGTCCTGCTTGAAGCCAAGAACAAGCAATTCGTTTACATAGAGGGGAATGTGCAGTGGGGGAGAGATCAGGATCCAATTATTAAAAATGGGACATTGCACATTTAAGAAATCATTCATGTTTTTGACAAAACATTTACTTTTGTGGTCGCCATCTGTATGGAGAGCATTTCAAGGAATATGGCGAAAAATGTTCCAGAACATCTCCTACTGCACCTTTAAAGCCTTTATAAAGACAAAAGGAATTTAAGAATGTCTATTGGAAGAAGAAAGTAGCTTAAACTAGTTAAAACAAGAATTTCTTGTAAGCTTAAAAAAAAGAAATGCAAAAGAGGAAGAATGATGCAACAGAGCAGGAAGCTTGTTGTTCCGACACAGTTCCTGATTAGGTTCTAAATGTTGCTTTAATGAGTAAAAACGTAGCAGTTTGCAGCCGGGTGGCTGGTGCACTGCTATGAAGTAATGGATGGAGTTTATTGGACGAGTAACAAAAACTCAGATTGAAGCTGCAAATAAAAACTAAGCGTTTGCTCACTGTGTGGAAAGAACCAAAACACACAAACAAATAAGTTGTCCTTCAGCTGTTTTGCTCCTCAGAGAACCCACCTATAGAACATCGCTCACTTAATAATCATCCTCACCAACTTTCCCCTCCACATTTCATTTGTTTCTGTGCTCCAGAGCCGGGGGCAAGGTCTGACGAAAGCTGTTTATCAGATTGACTGAAAGGGGCTAAAATACGTCCACTGGGGTTTGATTTTTGTGTTTCTTCCCTCGTAGTCCTTCACTATCTCAGCAACAGGATTAAATTACCTACCTAAATGCTTTAATCCCCTGTAAAAGCTGGAGCTCGGCTTATTTACTAAATCTACTGCAGGCTTCTCCATGCAGCATCCCTTTATTAAATTTAGCATGTGCCGTAAATGCTGTAATTGTTTACCATCTGATGCTGTAAATTGCTCACAGGTGTTGAACACAAACAGAAAACTGACCCTGAAATTCCACGTATGAAATTACCTTCACTTTAGATACTGAAAGCTTTTGATGATAGTAATTAAATATATTTGCATTTTTAGGAGATCCGATTGAATCAGTAAATATCAAACAGGCTCCTGGTGTCTGGCTGCGTCAAACAAACTGTTTAAAATGAGTCATTTAGTCTTTTCTAATTAGATTTGATTGTTTTAAGAAAATTCGTCTCAGAGCACAGAGATACAGAAAGGACCAGTTAATTTCGTGTTCCAGTAAATACATTCTAATTTAGCCTAATAGATCAGTTAAAGCCAATTAAAAATCAATTCTGCTCAGTTAATTCATAATAAATAGAGTCCAGCTCAGTTCAGTTTATTTAGGTACACTCAGTCCTGTAATAATTCACCTCAAACCAGAACAATTACATTTGGATCATTAGAATGCATTAAGTTGGCCTTTTTTAAGGGAAAAAAAGAAGACGTTACCTATGTGTTTATAAAATTAGCGAAATATTTGAATGTTTCTTTTTGGTGTTCACTCAGGAATGTTTAAACATTTCTTAGCTTCTTCTGCTGCTTAGCTTTTGTCAATCAGTAAATACCTTCTGTTGCTCCGCCCAGATCACTGAGGCATTCCTCAGGGATCTGCTTTTAGCCCTCCAACATTCACCGTATAGGTTGAGCTACTAAACTGGTGTTTTTGTTAAGGCTTCAAAACAGAAAATTTAAATGTTGGACTTTATCCTTTAAAGTCCAACTAAGAAAAAAAAAAATCAATGAAACTGATTTTTTTATTGATTTGTGACACACCACCACCACCATTACTACTACTACTACTACTACTACTACTACTACAACTGCCATTACTACTACTACTACTGCTGCTGCTGATGATGATACTACTACTACTACTGCTGCTGCTACTACTGCCAGTACTACCACTACAACTAGGCAAGGAAGCTTTATTCATATGGCACATTTTATGCAGAGTCATTTCAGTTTACTACCACTGATACTATTATTACTACTACAACTAACATCACCACCACCACCACTACTACTACTACTGCCATTACTACTAATACTACTATAACTAACACCACCACCACCACCACTACTACTACTACTACTGCCATTACTACTAATACTACTAACTAACATCACCACCACCACCACTACTACTACTACTGCCATTACTACTAATACTACTACAACTAACACCACCACTATGACTACTACTACAACTAACACCACCACCACTATAACTACTACTACAACTAACACCACCACTACTACTGCCATTACTAATACTACTTCCATTACTACTGCTACTATGACATCACCACCCATATTAACATTACTACTACTACTAATGCCATTACTACTAATACTACTAACTAACATCACCACCACCACCACCACCACTACTACTACTACTGCCATTACTACTAATACTACTACAACTAACACCACCACTATGACTACTACTACAACTAACACCACCACCACTATAACTACTACTACAACTAACACCACCACTACTACTGCCATTACTAATACTACTTCCATTACTACTGCTACTATGACATCACCACCCATATTAACATTACTACTACTACTAATGCCATTACTACTAATACTACTAACTAACATCACCACCACCACCACCACCACTACTACTACTACTGCCATTACTACTAATACTACTACAACTAACACCACCACTATGACTACTACTACAACTAACACCACCACCACTATAACTACTACTACAACTAACACCACCACTACTACTGCCATTACTAATACTACTTCCATTACTACTGCTACTATGACATCACCACCCATATTAACATTACTACTACTACTAATGCCATTACTACTAAAATTAACACCACCACCACTACTACTACTACCATTACTACTACTACTATTACTACTACCGTTACTACTACTACTAATAACAACACTGTCACTATTAACACAAATTATACTACTACAGGTTCAATGAAACGTTTAGGTGTTTTTGTGACCTGCTTGTTAGTCAAACTATACTTTGGTGGTCACGCTGACCCAGACGAGGAGTACTATTAGCATTGAGGTGACAGTTTGTTATGTAACAGAGTTTGATTTACCTTAAATTTACGTAACCATTGTCTATAAAAGCCACAACTTGGGAAGGCCAATTTGAATTTTTAGGTTGAAAGGCTGCTGATCTGTGTGCACCTAAATAAACATCCTGGGAAGATTTTACACGTGTTTAAAGCACCTGGGAGCGAGGGGAGAAGGTAAAGCAGGATAAACAGATGCAGCCTCTAACAGTGGCTGATTTCATGGGTGTAATCTTGTTGAGGCGTGAATCTGAGCTACCCATCCAACCCCAAACCTCCCCTTTCATTTGTCCTTCACAAAATTCTCCTTTATGTGTCAGAATTTGGCTCTTCCTCTTCAACACCTATTTTCTCCCTCTTTCATGCATTTTTATGGTGTTAGCTGGATCTTCTATTAAGTTGCAAGTGGATGCAATCGCCGAGTTTGTTCAGGTCAAACTGAAGGTTTCATTTCTCTTGTCATCTCTACTAAAACTCTCAGATTCATCATTCTTCCTTGAGGTTTTTATCTCCCCTCGTAGCTGCTTCAGACCCTCTGAAGTGTGCACAGTAATCAACCTAATGACAGATTATCTCTGGAATACTAAATGACTTTAATCCAAGCTTAATGACAGATAATACCACTACACTCCATCTGAGTGTGTTTGCGCACTTTCCTTTGTGTGTTTGATTCAAGAGAGTCACCGCAGTCTCACTTCAAATAAAAAAAATAAAAGTTTTAGTCAGTTAACTTTCTGTCTGTTTACATACTCTGTCCTGCCTAAATCTGTAAGGATGATTTCTGTCCAGCTCTGCAGACATGAAACGTTGGAGTTCTTGTATTTTTATTCAATATAATATATATCAAATATAAATATACTAACTAGCCAAATTATCATCCAATACCAGAAAATTTGGTAACGTGTTCCATGCCACCATCGCTCTGTTTATTGTCTTAAAGTAGTTCGACACACAGGCAACAAAAACCTGCCTAGTGACTTCTGCCTAGTGGAGTGAGTTTGTATATCAGAAAAAGATAAAAACTTTCTATAAAATAATTCTGGTACCTTAGTCTTAACTACTCTTTTAGTTAAACATAAACGTGAATATTTCATCCTGTAATCCACATTTAACCATGACAAACGAGAACTCATTATACATATGATAGTGTGGTATTAACACTGCAAAGCCAGGCGAGCTGCTTTATTCTGTAATCCATGTTACACATGGATGTGCTCGACCAGACTACAGAGCCATAATATAAATAGAACAGCACTAAAGCTAGGCATAGACTTCCTACAGTGTCTAATTAATGCTATTCATCTTCCCATTCACTGCAGTGTCTGTTCAACATGATTGTTCCATGACATTTGGCTATCTACTACAACCACCAATAAATTAACATCTGTGAGTTGTTCTATAGTTGAGTCACCCACCATAACGGTAACCTTGGATTTTCTTTTAGATCCTAAAATAATGCACTTTTTTCCCCTTTATTCAAAACTAATTGGTTTCTTGTCATCCATGTGTCTATTACCACTAGATCTTTGTTAAAAATTCAGTTCAATTCAATACATTACAATAGTGGCATGATTTATAATTAAAGGTAAGTCATTCATAAAAATGGAAAATAACAGTGGTCCTAAGGCACTCCCTTGTGGCACCCCACAGCTCACCGCTGCTTGTGCAGAATAACTTCCATCCAGCATTTTAAACTTAATTTAAATTTAATCCTGTGATCTTTCTTCCATCTGAACCAAACAAAACCCCATCCTAGTAAGTTACCAGACATACACATGCAATATTTTCAGATCAGTTCCCCCATATAACCCACATTGTCTCCCCAACAGTTCATTTTATGCTGTTTAAGCCGGCTCTATCACTACATTCCAGCAGTCTTTCACTTGGAGATGATCCGTGAAACTCTTAGTTTCTTCATTAAATGTTATAATCAGTGTTGCCGGGTGGATGATCTCATTTTTCACTCAGCTTTCCACAGTTTCTCTCTCACATTGCGGAAGCTTGCCCTCTTCTTTGCCATCATCTCCATCAGGTCAGCAGTAACTTGCAGCTTCAACCCACGTATTTCAAAGATGTGTTCCTTCTTCCAAATTTCCATAATCTCCTCCATTTTTCAGTCTCACAATCATGGCTCTGTCTCCAGATTTCCTTGCTGATCCAATCCGATGAGCGACTTCAACCTCGGGTTTCAGTGTTAGTTTATTTTTAAACATCTCCCTCAGGAGAGAAGCTGTGTATTTTGAAGGCTGTTACACATTGTAGAGTAACTTTCAAGATGATCAACCTTCTTTCTCAATTCACAGTTATCCTTGTGAAACAATTCATTCTCTTTCTCCAGTATTGTAATCCCACTGTCCATTTCACATAATGACTCTTCCACATCTTCAGTTTTGTTGCAACACTGAGATATATCCTGCTTTAAACCATTCAGTTGTGGCTGCAACGTCTCTGTTACTCCTCTTATCAACTCTCTTATTATCATTCGAATCATCGTTGGCAGATCCTGTTGCTGATCACCTTTACCTGCCTTTGTAGCTGCAGTCACCTGTTGCTCATCAGTCGCGCCCTGCTCAGGCGGTGGTTTCCTATTCGAGTTCCTTGTCCTTGACTTTTTTTAGCACCATCCAGGAGCTCAAAATATGTGACCAATAGTCCTTGACTATAAAAGTCAGTCCATGGGTCTTACTTCATCAATCTTAACGATTTTTACCCACTTTTTCATAATTCTGGCGTGCTCCTGCAGCGAGTTCAGCTCCTGCTTTCCTCGCGCATGCTCCGTTGGCTTCCATGATGAGAATCATTGTTGATTGGCTGTGGCGACCCCTGAAGGGTAAACTGAAAGAGAAGAAGAAGAATATTAGTATTTTTCGTCTCGTAATGACAGAGATGGTGTGTGAGTTAATTATGCTGTGAGACACGCATGGTTTGGTCATCCGTGCGATCAGCTCGGCTGCAAAGGTTTGATTATTGAATCGCTGTAGGCTGAAGGGACCTAATATGAGTTAGAGTAAATTATTGAGATGTTGAAGGCTGAATGGCAAAGTCAGGGGTGTTATTACTCACCCGGTGAAGGCCTTTAGAAAGACTTGGTTATTTAAGCTGTGGAGGCTCCAGGGGAATATTAGGAATGCCTGATTAAATCTCCATGCTCCTGAAGTATCCCTCATCTGCTCCAGGATTAATCTGGTAAACGTCGAGGATGGAAGGTGTAAATTTGAACTCGTAAGTGTGGCAGAGCCTTGTCTCATGGGGATTTATGGCGTTTCGGTGCACCAGACTGAGAGGAACAAAACCATAGCTTTGTTGGATGAATATATGTTGAAGATCTGTTGTTTGTGATTCATGAGGGGGCATCATCACCGAGAGCCAGGATGAAGAAAACGGGAAGTAGCCGAGGATAAATCCCCCTCATATTTCTTCTTTAGTGTCATTTATGGAAATGCACGCTGGCAAAGTGGAGCCATGAACGGGATCTGATGAAGTCAAGGTTACAGAGCAAATGAGAAACCACCGATCAAGGATGTGGATTTATTAACCTCGGATCTACGGGACTTTCAGTCCCTTCGTGTGATATTAGGATCCGCTGGATTGGGTGTGTTTGTTCAAGGCCGCCCCCAGAACGAGAGTGGCACCCAAAACAATGAAGCCATTTATCAAACGCTGCCGTTGTCATCGAAGATGACTTGTTGTCGCTTCAAATATCAGCTTTCATGTGCGGAGGTCATGATGCTCCATCACTCAGTGACAGGAGACTCAAACAGTAAATGGGTTTTACACTTAGAACTCTATTTGCAGCAGCTCATGTATTAGTTATGACTGTCGTAATTTGATATTATACTGGGGGCATTAAACTTACCAAATCAAAGTGTGTTAGTCACCAAGGTCACTGCGTTCTTTCATTCTCGACTATTCAGATTAGCCTTTGATGGGAAAAAAATCAAACATAACAAAATATCATAATAAATGAAGCTTCATCGCCTTAATCAAGCAAACTGATTGAAAAAGTAAAAAGCTGCCTTTTTATGTTTCAATAAAGTCACTATTCTGATTATTTAGCCTGAATTAGGCACAAAAACTACTGTTAGGTTCACAAAAGGTCATGATTTAATACAGAATTTGTGCATTCACGTATGTTTTATACACACTTGTTGCTGCTTAGCTAAACTAGTTTCACTCTGATGGTAAAACTGAAACAGCCTTCATCTTTTCTGTTAGATCATTCCTACGAATTGTGATTTTTAAAAAATAATTTAAAGGGACACTTTGCAATTTTTTCATATTTTTAAATCATTTTCTTGAGCCAGTATGTGCTAAAATTACTTTTTACAGGGTTAATGAAAGGCCACCCAGCCCCTATCGCCCTCTGTGGCCAGAATACCGCACTTGCAACTTCAGAGTTGTCGGTCCGGTCCAGAGCTGACATACCTGGAGCTGCAGTCTGCTTCCAGCATGTTTCCTGCATGTTTTAGGTCATGAACACAGCTGATGTGTTTGATTTAGTGATGAACCGCTCCTGTAGACACTAATGAAGGCTGAGAAGACATTTCAGCAGTTAGACTAAGGTGTTAAAAAGATGAACGCACAGCGAGGAGTTAAGTTTCACTTTTGCTTTTGCTAACGGACACTAGGGGGTGCTAAAAACAAGACAAAGCGGCCTAGTCTCTTTAATGCAAAACTAGCAAGAACAAAATATGAGAAAATAGAAAGACAAGGTATTTATTCTGTATAACCACTGACAGTGTCCTCATCTACCTTAGTGGTTCAGAAAATAAGCCTTACCCCTGCTTTCCACTGCAAGTAAAAGCATCGTGAAGTGGCTGCGAAACATACTACGCAGCAATTAGCTGCCATTATAGTGGACAGGGTCCTTTCCACCAGCAGCTATGTGTAACGTCTTGGACGCGTCCTAGAAGCGACGGGACGCTATCATTACGTCTCGAGTCTATTTTTTATGCGCTACGCGTCTGAAACACGCCAAACTACGCAGTTTAGATCAGGACACACCGGAAGTCAAACATGAAGGCAGTGTGAAACATCCGGAAACTTCCAAAATAAAAGGCAGGTGCAGTACGTCATTTCCTGTGAAACTCCCGTACTCGATGTAAACAAAGCAGCAAATAAACCACAGAGCTTTTGGATACATGCAGCTGACTTTCTCCTTGCTTGTCATTGTGTGGACTTCTTTAATCATGCATGGTGTTGCAATTCTCCCGTGATTTTGTGACCTCGCGGGATCAGCTGTGTGGAACGCTTTCGCTCCAGTTTCGCGTCAGAATCGCTGCCGGTTGGGAATGAGCTTGCGAGTAAAACGGCGCTGTTACGTTACGCGCCGCTTTCACGTCCTGTGGAAAGCCGGGGTCAGTTGTCAAGATGAGATTGTAGATTGATACCAAATATGGAGAAGACTAGCGATGAAGAGACTTTAAGATTTTATCTTCCACACCAAGAGATGAGCATTAATAAGGGTTAAAATATAATGCTTATTGATAATAAATACCATTAAATGAATAATAATTTGAGACAGTAATGTTTACCATCTTCAAACGTTCCTATATATTTTTAGAGTTTCGTTTGCTTTGTTGTTTTAGTTTTGTTTGTTTTTTGTGCCAGTTTAGGCCTTCAGTGAGAAACAAGAACTAAAATATTGGGCTCTACTAAGCATTTGAGCTGCCATAAAATAAAAGTTTAAAAACACAGCAAACATAACATAAATGTTAATTTATAATAAATAAACACTTTCCATAAGCCAAGTTATGAAATGCCTAACATACAAGAATTAAGAAAAAGGCTAAAAGTTTTATTTGTGAATCAAATTACATCAAAAACTAAACAGCATAAAAACTATTTAAATATAGGACTTTATTTATATTCATATATTTCTGTTTAGTATGTATTGGTGACATAAAACAAGAACACCCACAGAGCTTTAGATGTCACAGCCATTCATCTGCAGCACATTTTCAGTGATTCTCTCTGCCGTTTGGACTTTGTGACTGTCCTCGCTCCCGTACTGATACACCCTGAATGGGGTCAGCAGATGAAAATGGCTTTTTCTTATAGTCATTTGACCTCTTCTATCCCATCCAGAAGAGTCAACCTCATTCTGCTCCTCCAGTGTGAGCTGAATGTTAGATGGAGCATGAAGCTATATTTACATTTGACCGTTTAGATGATGTTTTTATCCAAATCGACTCAGATGTAAATATGCACCAGTGGGCACATTGGTCACGGCGACACATGGCAAACCGAGAATGAACACACCAATCTTCAAACTGCCTCATAATAATAAGGGCTCACTAAAGTCTGACTCAGCATAATCCATGGAATTATAGCTCTTTTGCTCAAATCTTCAAATCAGAAGATCTTGTCTGACCTGTTAGCCCTCAGAGTGTGTGATGTGGAGTCGTTTTATGTTTGCTAAAGGTTGGTTGAGTCATCTTGAATTAAATTGATACCAAAAAACTTAAAGAGCGAGTAACGCCTAGATCTACTGTTTTTTGCTGATAACCTGTATAGATAGTGCTGTAGACATGTAATCATTATTTTGACAGTTTAGTGCAACTTACCGGTACTTAAAATTTAATATTTCAGCCCAAAACCATAATTCTATCTCCATCTTCACGTTAAAACTCTGCTCCACACTGATTAAGAATCAGCCACAGCTGATGGCTGTAGAGGTGCAGGGTGACGTTTTCTGTACCGTACCACGCGGTTGTGCTGCATTGGACTCCAGCTGAGTCTCAGCCAGGTCCAGCTGGCTTGGCCACTCACCTGCCAATATAACACGTTACAGCTCCTTAAAAGAACATCTTCCTCCCTTTCTGAAAGTGATCGTGGTGGAGAGAAAATCCTCCAGCCTGCTGCAGGTTCTCTGTTTGCTAGTTCTCCTGAGCGGTGAGTCTGTTGTGTGTGTGTGTTTGTGTGCACGTGTGGGCGTGCGCACTTGTTAACGACTCATTTTTCTGACTGAGAAACATCGAGAACATGCGCCGGGGGGGGGGGTCTGTCAATCACTGCCTCAATGCTGATCTCTTGGTCCGCCAGGCGACGCCTCCTTTAGGCACATTTTCTAACAGGAAGTGTGGATGAAGTACGTCTCCACCCATGGTGTGACTCACCCTTTAAGCAAAGATCTTGTGTAGTGTGCTGCACCTAGAGTATATGTTGGAGCCGGGTCTTAGTAACTTCCACGACCAATTTTAGCTCAATATTTATAAAATTTGCTAAAGTTAGTCTGCTGTGGCAGCCATCTTGAATTGTATGTCATACAGCAGTTCATTTCAAACTTTGATGCACAGATCTTGTTCAGTGTGTGGTTCTCGGAGCATGTGTTGATGGGTTTTAGTTCCTACCACGTCAGATTTTAACACATTATTTGTAAAAATTTACAGAAGTCAAGGTTTGTTGGTTTTGGCAGTCATCTCCAATGGGATTTCCGGCAACACCCAATACTAGAAACATAAACAAAGATGGTCAATGATGAGCACATGGAGTTTGTCTTGAGCTCAAATTCACTTTAGCTCATTATCTGTAAAACGGACCGTATTTTGGGGATCTGTGTTTAATCGACTGTGGTAGCCATCTTGAACTGGATCTTGAATTGAAAAAGTTATTTCCATTTTTGTGCATAATTAAGGTTATTTGGCTATGGAAGCCTTAAAGTTGAAGCAAAACTCTTGTGAAATGTGTTACACTTGGAGTATGTCTCGGAAACGGATCTTAGCTATTACCACACCAACTGTTAGCCAAATTAAGATTTTGATGAGAAGCGAAACGTCTTCAAGAAAAACAAGAAAATGGTAAATGACCTGTATTTGTATAGCGCCTTTTTAGGGTTCTACGACCCCCCAAGGCGCTTCACAACACAATCAGTCATTCACCCATTCACACACTGGTGGGGATGAGCTAGCTACAGCTGCCCTGGGGCACACTGACAGAGGCGAGGCCTGCCGTACACTAGCGCCACCGGTCCCTCCGACCACCACCAGCAGGCAAGTCGGGTTAAGTGTCTTGCCCAAGGACAAAACAGCAGCATTCTATGGGGGGAGCCGGGATCGAACCTGCAACCTTCCGATAACTGGATAACCCACTCTATCTCCTGAGCTACTGCTGCCCGAAAGTCTAGTTGTTTCCAAATTAACCTTCAAGACAACTGACAGCATTTTAGCCATTTTTGTATTTGCTAATATTGCTCGAGTCAGACTGAGTGGGAGATTTAATAAACTGCACATTCAATGTTTACTTAACAGCAGGCGATAATAAAGTTGGAGTAGTACAGAGTACAAACATCACGTTATATTTTATTCTTCATGCGGCAGGTTTGGAGCAGTCGGTGTCTCTTTTTTATTCTATAGCGAGCTTTATGGGGTCCTCTTTACACAGGAGGATAGATGCTGATCACAGTATGGTGTGGTGTATTTTTTATGAAGCGAGAGCCACAGCTCTGCAGCAACAACACCACTGAGTTTGTATTGCAGTGAGGAGGAGGAGCGAGAGCTGAGTCAGTGATCTTTAAAGTAGAGAAATAAGGCTAAATTGTATCAGAACAAGACAGGGCTACATTAGAAGAGAGCTCTCTGAGGCAGAGAGGAGGATAGAAGAGAGAAAAAACAAAGAGGAGGCAGAAATTAAGAATGAAGATCAGGAGTCAGAGTCTCCGGGCTGTTTGGTCCTTTCACTCCACCGGCCTCTCTCTCCATGACTTCACTACAACATCTGCTCTCAGATGAGTTACTCTAATAAGATGGAGGAGAATAATGGCAGAAATGATAAGTAGATGAAGGTGAGCAGAAAGACTGATGAGGAGAAACCAGGTGGAAGCAAGAGAGCAGGGACGATAAAGGCAGCGCGTCGTGCTGATAGTTCCTCATGTCTTCCTCCTTCCTGTGACATTCTCGGCTGCTTCTACAACTTCACCCCTGCCGGCTGTTAAGGAGGCATGAATTTCTCTGTGTTCTATTCAGCTGGAAGGTTTTGCAGATCCCAGAGCGAAGCAGGTTTTCTGAAAAGCAGCAGGGCTGTAAATAGCAATGTCTGGGCCGACAAGTGAGCATTTAAAGGAGACTTTAACTCGGAGCGCTTTGATCCGAGGTTTTCTTTTCTGTGTCGCTCCTATATAAAGGTTTTCTCTGATTTAAAAAAACAGAATGAATTGTTGCATGTTTTCTTCTGATCTCATTAATTGTGCATTTTAGATGCGTCAAACCTAACTTTACTAAATTTACAAAGTGTGCTAGAACCTCACATCTGCATTTTCATCATTTTTCATATAAATCAGCTCTGTCGTTGCTGCCAGGAAGAGCTTGTGACCACCCTCAGTTTGTTTATTGTTGAAGAAATATTTTTCTTTCATTTCTTGAAAAGTTGCATTTATGCGGTTTAAGGTTTTTGCATGGAAGTGATGTTTAAATGTCCACGAATACTCAAAACAAAAGTACAAGCATTCCAGAAGGATGCATTTGGAAAATGGCCTTACTGACGGAGCTGAGGTTATCTTGGGTTGAGAAATGATCAGATTATACTTATTTTGGTTAAATCTTTCAATCTGAGACTGCTTGAATATTTGTTTATTGGTTCAATAGTTTTAATCAAAGATCTTGTGCAAAAACAGTGGATGAAGGTGCCCAGCGTTTCTCTTCAGACTTCACTGAACCCAGACATGAGTTGCAGTTCTGCTCGAGCTAAAATGTTTGTGGTAAAGATAAATATGCAAAAGTTTGAGATCATTAGAGGATTATTTGTTTTATCCTCATTAACAAATTAAAAAATAAAATGGCTAATTCAGTCAGCTCAGAGAAATGTGCAGCTAGCTCAGTTTGAAATATGTCTTCATCCTCTCTCTCTCTCTCTCTCTCTCTCTCTCTCTCTCTCTCTCTCTCTCTCTCTCTCTCTCTGTCCAACAACAGCCATTGTTTATGGAGGAGACGTCATCATGTTTGTTCAGGATAATTACCCCCATTTAATCAACTTAATTACTCATCATCCACAAATTAACTTGAATCAGTTATGAAACATAATTGATTTATTGTTTGCATTCAAACACCAAGGAGTGATGGATCTGTGCGCCTCTCCTCCTGTGTGAGTTATGAGTCTGTGCAGCTCTTCATGTCCTGACACGCTGCAATGTCCAAGTCACATAAACACAGAGAAGCTGTCCCGTGTGCACGTGGACAAGAGAAATGAGCGACTCTGATGCTACCCGGTTCTCTATCATGTGATTTAGCCCCCTGAAAAAATATACTATATTTATTATAAATTGATTAAAATATAAAAAATAAATACATTAAAAAATCTGTTTTGTTTTATTTAATTTAATTGATTTTAACCTAAACTTTGGATTTTTTAAGTTTGAATAAAATAATAAGCCCACTATAATAATAATAATAATAATAATAATAATAATAATAATAATAATAATAATAATAATAATAATAATAATTGTGTTATTATAAATACATTTATAAAAAAATAAATTACAACAAATTAAATTTACAAAGAAATACTTTTATTTATTTTAATTATTATGAACTTAACATTTAGAATATTTAGTATTTTAGAATGTTTATAATAATAACAACAATAATAAAGACAAAATTTATAATTGATTTTAAATTGCACAAACTTCAGATATATCCTTTGAAAAGCACATTTTAATTGATTCCACCCTTCATATAAATGGAACAAATACAGAAATGTAAATTAAAAAGGAGAATCTGTTGTAAAAATTGTAAAACCACCCGTTCGACGCTCGTTCTGTGGCTCTAAACCACTAAAGATTCTGGAGAATTCAACAGAAAACAGCAGATTTCAGCAGCTTTGATCTTGTCCCTTAATTTTATTATCTGCTCTGCTATTATCACCGTATTACAAAAATCACATTACAAGTTTCCCCGAGCAGAAGGCAGCAGCTGCAGGAGGCTTTAGGTCTTGATCGGTTATATCGCAATAGTGAGATAAATTCTCACCCCGGCAAGCAAACACCAAAAAAATTGAATTTCTGTATAGAGTCTTATCATCAGCTTGAAGATAAAAGACTTCAAGGCCCAACAAAAGATTACATTTTGGTCAGGCAGTGAACAAATGTGTGGTACTGGTCTGGAGTGACGCCACCTGCAATCCTCTGCACCGTAACCTCCAGCTACACCAGCAGCAGCTTCATGAAGAGGAGCTGGAGGGCTGCTTTGGTCCAATCAGCTGGAAAAGTCTCTCTTTGTGTTTGACATTAGCTGGGACGAAGCTTTATGCTTGGAATGTCAAAATGCAAACGTTGTGCAATAAAACCTCTAAAGTCCCAAGTATTCATCACACACTGGTGAAATTACATCTCCACATTTGACCCATTCCCATGGTAGGGAGCGGTGAGCTGCAGCTGTGGCTGCGCTCGGGAACTATTTGGTGGTTTAACCCCCCAATCCAACCCCTTAGTGCTGAGTGTCAAGCGAGGAGGCATTGGGTCCCATTTTTTCAAAGACTTTGGTATGACCTGACCGGGATTCGAACCCCGATCTCCCAGTCCTGGGGCGGACACTCTACCACTAGGCCACCGGAGCTGGTAATCCAGGTTGAAGGAAACTTTAAGCTACATTTAGAGCTACATTTTCTCAGTATAATGAGAGATTATCAGAGCTAATAATACTCAGCAAAACGTTGACGAAAAGTTTTGTTACAATTCTGGAAAACGACAAATTAAATTCCTTAGAGGGACAAGAAAAGGGATTGGACGTTCTATTGCAGGCGTTCACCATCTTGGTCCTGGAGGGCCGGTATCCAGCGTGGTTTTGTTGTTCCTCTGCTCCAACACACCTGATTCAGTGGTTGAATCACCTGTTCAGCAGCTCATCAGGCTCTGCTGAAGCCCGTTAGTCACCTGCAGATTAAAATCAGGTGTGTGATATCTGATATAAGATGTGGGCCGATATCCATATCCCATATTAGTATTGCTGTTTGGACCGATAACCGATATTTATCTCTATTATGATATCATGTTGGTTTGTTGTTGGACTGCCAGCATGTCCGAGGAGACCCAGACTCTTGCCCCATGACAAAAAACTTTTAGAAAATGAAACAAGAACCCTAGGTGTATTAACGTAGTGCATCTGTTGATTAAATACTTACAAACAGAAACCCATTGTTAGTTGTCAGTTATTTTAGTTTCCACAGTGACTGGGATGCATTTTGCTCTTTTGCCTTGAATCAAAGCAGGAGGTCTCCATCACCGCCGGTTTCTGACCCAGAGTATCCTTGTTCCCAGTGGTGTCCATGAGCATATGAAGCAAGTGGAAGTAGTGAGCCAGAATTCAATTAATGGATCACAAATTTCTGAGTCCTTCTGCAGAGAGGACATGGTGCCACTTTTAAAATCAGCAGATGATGAACAGAACTTCTCAGTGAGACTCTTATCTCCACATTTCTGACAGAAAATCTAAAATCCTTGGAAAGACGTGACTCACAAAAGCTGTGACACGAGTTCTTTGTACTTCCCTAATTTGAGTCAGAATTTGAACCCCGCTCCCTCACTGTTCCCCAGTCCCAGGAAGGTTTATAGCTCATACTTAAAGTTCTGCATCAGTACTTGTCACCATTCGTTTAGGAAAGGATAAAGAATTCCTGTTAATCAAAGAAACCCAAGGATCTTTTGTATTTCAGCCTCCAGGCAAGCTGAGCCGGGAGTGTTAGAGAAGCAGGGGAAGATGGGGAACATCAAATTATCTGCAGAGAAGTTTTTTAAAGAGCACTTATCTTTAATGTTTCCTGAGGGAGGATGGCTGTAGAGTTGAATTTAGTAGATGCAGCAGCGGCAGATGCTGTTGTGCTTCAGCAGAGTTCTGAAACTAACGCACGGCAAGGATTCATACAGCCTCTCAGTCGCAGCGTCTCATTTCTCTTCTGTGGAGCTGAGACAAAGCATTTGGTGTAACCGTGTTGGTGCTGTGGGGGGTTGTGGTCTCTGTGGAGCAGCTCTGTCAGGGTAAGGAGGCTGTCTGACTTTTCTACCAGCTGCACCTTAGTTTGCAGGGAACATGTTCCCCTTTATCCTAACACGAAATTCCAGAGAGCTCATCCCGAGTCTCTAAACAGCTCACGTTAACAGATGTGTGTTGCTCTTTATTACTCTAAAATGAGATGAATAAAACCAGCACAGCTTTGTGTGAATGTAGCAGTAAAGATGTTGTCGTTAGAATCTCATTTGCAGCTGTTCATTATGGATTTTTTGACAAATTGTTCTTTAAAGCACTTTATTCTTACAATATTAGTGCAAATTAATTTTTTCCTGTAGTAAAATTAAAGGCATAGTTTTGGTCAGAGCTTTAATGAACTGTGATAGATGTCTGTAAAAAGGGGTAACAGTTATTGTGGGGTTTTAATCCACTGTAAGCATAGGTTTACACCTCAACTAACCAGACAGCAGTTTGCTCTCACATAAATGAGGAATTATGTTTGAATTTAGAGGACAACCTGCCCAAGCTGATCTTAATTATTACCAAGGCAACAAGCATCTAATTCTGCAACAGCTGCGCGGTTTGCAACCTGTATTTAGCATGAAATATTTACCGTCTCAGGAGAAGAAACTGAGGAAGAGGAGCCACCTGCTGCACTGCTGCCCTAAAAGAAAAGGGCAGGCGTGTCAGGAACGTTTATTTCATCTTCTCTTGATGGGTGTCTGTTATTTTGTGTCAGCGTGAGAGAGGATGCAGCGTGCTACTTGTGCTCCGGGGTAGTAATCAAAGCGATCTGTATCTGGAAAGTACACAATAGCTGCGTTTACATGGACACAAGTAATTGGAAAAAAGCCTGATCGGAATAAAAATGCGTCATGTAAACAAGCCATTCGGAATACTCTGACCCAATTAAACTCAATCGGATCAACTTTTCATTCCCATTGAGACGGCCAGGCTATGGCGATTGTTGATCCGATCATGGTGCATGTAAACACTTATTCTGGTTGTGGTTCATTACTGCGCATTTCAGTTATGTACGCGTACATTACGTCACTGTCTACAGAAGTTGGATGAAAGCAACGCGGGCGTGAAACAAATCTGGTCTGTTTCGGACACAAATGCGTTGCTAGATGTGCTTAAAGAACTAAAAATAAAACCTCGCTCTGAAGAACATCGTTCTGCTTCATTTTGACATGCAGGCAGCCATGTTTGTTTATAGCAGAAGTCCACTTCTTCTTCTTCTTCGGCCTTTTGTGGTGTATTATATCGTTCAGCGCATTACAAAATGATTAATTCCGATCGAACGTATGACGAATGTAAACACTGGACATAATCGGATTTATTTTACTAGGGCCCGTGTGCACAGTCATATTCTAACTGAATAATGATCGGATTAAAGACATTTTGCACATGTAAGCACAGATAATGATTCAGAAATGCCATCCAAATGTAAGCTCCTCCTGATACAGTAAGTTGTTCTGCATTTTATTGGACATCCACAAAGACCCGGAGCTCATTAGAAGAAACCCCCGTCTCTTCTTTTCTGTCCCCTTTGTGCCGGCTGCGTTTGTGTCAGAAGTCCATTGTTAGATTGTGCAGCCATAGTTGCATTGTGACACAAAAGTGGTGCAGGATCCTCACACTAACTTAACTAGATGGGCATGTTTGCACCACCAGATACTTGGATCTATCAGCTTTGTGACTCTGAGGCTGAGGAGGAGCAGATAGTGTGAACAGATGATACAGAAAAGATGGGCAAAATTCAGTTAACATTTGAAAAGTAGATATTTTAGGACTGATTATGATTCCATCCTCACCTGAAGTATTTTTGACATCTCAGCCTTAGTCGCAAGCACGAGACACGATGTGTTCAAATGAGATTTTGTTTTGATAGAAGCCAGACACCTCTGCAGGTGTTTGAGGTTTCTACCGTACAGATGTTGTCAAAATTTGGTTTTCATTGTAACAAAACAGCTTCTCAATCATCAGAACTGTGAGTGGAGGTTTAATTGCATCAAACACCTTCTGTTCTAGTGTTTGTTATTCCATAAACAGATTTGTCAAAGACTAACAAATCATAAAAATACGAATGACTGGCTCACGTTGGACATTACTTTTCTTTTTTATTGTCTCGTTCTCTTCTACATGTCAGTAAGAATGATAAAAATACATATCTAATATAGTGTTAATTATCTGAGTTAAATTAGGAAATAAATACCTAAACATTCATCAGATTAAAGGCTTAGCAGTGAAGGAATGTACATCAGTTCCTTTTAGGGTTTTAAAGGACAGTAGAATGCAAAGCCACACTTGTTGAATAATGATGATGTATAGGTATTGTTGTCAGCTTTATGCAGAGGTGAATAGTCTTGCACATGAGTTTAGCTTCTGTTCATCTGCTGTAAAAGTGGCTCTGTTTAATGCATGTTTAAGGCATTTTGCACACCGCTCTATACTGCCCAATTGTGGACGTCTTACAAATAATGCAGCATGCAGAAGCTGCAGGTTGCATCCAATGCATTGAGAATCCTCCTTAAAATACCCAGAGGGGGGAGTGCCAGCCAGATGTTTGTAACTGCAGGTGTGTGTGTACTTTTACAGCTCTTTCAAGAAAATGAATGTTCACCTTTAGTCTGGAAGGGTCAGCTAACAGGATCATTTCAGCAATCACTGATCCTCCTGAGCTGTTGTTGCTACTCATCCAGCCTAAAGAGCACTGGATGAAGTGTTTGTGTGTTGATTCTTCTTAATCACATGGATTATTTTTTAATTATGATTTTATAAGATAAACATATTTCTACATATTTTTTAGATTTAGATTTCTATAGGTGTCTGTCACTTTTATGTGTTTTATTGTTTTTATGTATTTTATCATATCAGATGCATTTGTGTCTGTTAAATAACATCTACTACTATTATTCACACACAAATTCACACAGTGATGGTAATCAGCTTCATGGTAGCCACAGCTGCCCAGGTCCACCCTGACTGGAGCAAGGCTCCAAGACAATCGGCACCGTCAGCCCCTCTGACCATGATCCGGCAGGCTGAAGGATGAATGTTTTTCCATGATATGGATGAATCCTGGGTTCAAAGCAGCAACCCACAGGGCCAACTCCTCCCTCCTGAGCCACCGTCGCTCCACATACTCCTGATACTACATCTGGATGCTTTGAGGACGGAAGTTGTTTGATGAGAATTTGCACAGATCATCTAGAAGAGGTTAAAATGGGTTGACTCCAAAAGTGAAAGACTATTAGATTTATGTGTAATGATGATTACGCTCTGAAAGTTTCATTTAAAGCTGCAACAGCAAGTCTGTAAATCTAGCTAGTTTTTAAGCACAAACACGGTCACAGAACATTCACCGCTTCCGTCGGCTATCATCCCAGCGCCACGTCCCCCTTATACTGGAACCCACATTGCTATAGGAAACGAGAGAGCGTTAAACACCAGTCACTGTTTTCTAGGTCTTTTGTTGTTCATGACTTCAAATGGTGTTTTTCTTTTTGGGACTCTGGTAGTTTGTCCTAAGGTTAAAGTGGTAGCAGCCAGCTGTTTCTCCTCTGATATTATTGAGCGGAGAACCTCTCACACCAGTGGTGTTCTGTTGCTAAATACGTGAGTGTGGAATGAGTGGAGGACCCTCAAGACCGACAACCGACTGGTCCAATATGCGATTATGAGATTTGCCATTGTAGCTTTAAATCCATCCTGTTGTTCTGGAGATATGTAGACACGTAAAAACATCATCACTAAAAGGTGAAAACTTGTTTTGAGTCATCAATTCTAAACGGAAAGATTAAGAACATGCAGTAAGTCCTCACACCAGATCCCAGTTTGTCTCTTTGCCAGTGGACACTTTGTCTTGTATGTAATGTTTTTGTATTAGATACGTGTCTCTGTTTCCAGATGCACCACATCTGGATGTTTATTAATAATAATGTAAAGCCTCACCTCCATCAGTGCACCCCCAGGGCAGCTGTGGCTACGATGTAGCATATCATCACCAGCGTGTGAATGTGTGTGTGAATGGGTGGATGACTGATTGTGTTGTGAAGCGCCTTGGGGGGTTGTAGAACCCTAAGAGGGCGCTATACAAATACAAGCCATTTACCATTTCCCATAAAAGTGAGAAAGTTGTATTGAATTAAATCACAACTCACGGATGTGTTTTTGTTTAATGAGTTCAGAAATGCTAACTGGGTGTAAATTATCCAAGAAGAGCAAAAGAAAATTAGCAAAAGTAGAATTTCCACTAATGAGGCAACACAAATTCAAAACAACACAGGATTTGGTTTCACATTGCACTGAAAGCATTATATTGATGGCTGCAGACCCTTTGGAAACACGCTTTGCTGCCCTGACGCTCATTTGCATAAAAATAGTTTGTGGTATAAGCTTTTCTCCTGCTGCAATGCAGAGTTTTCAATTTTATGAATCCCCAATCTCCAATTCAGTGTTTCCTTTTTGAAGTAAATTACATTTGCAAGAGGTGCTCGGGTGATGTGGACATTCTTTTGGTGTGTAATTCATTTGAATGAAAAAAGCAGAGTTAGATTTTTGTATCAAACACTTTCCTGCTCTCGTTGCCCTGCTGGCCTCTATTAAGAGAAATTTATGTTAACTATGTTTGCAGCATTTACTTCCTGCAGCTGGTGAATTACCAGACATTTTACTGCTCATAAATCCTGCTGGAGTCATTGGTTCGTGGGCGCTGCTGACAGCAGTTCCCTTAAATCTGCATGTTTCTGGCATTGTGATTCACAGAGATTGTTTTGTGTTTCTGCGGTGTTGAAAGTGAAAATCACGTCTCTCAGCTTTCCCCCCGTTCCCTGTCAGTTACGCCTGGCAGTTTAAGGATGAAGAGATTTTAGATAACGGCGGCAACGTGGCTTGTTGTTGTTTTGATCACATCATTTAGTCGACGTCTGTCTCCCACGCAGACGCCCACGTTGCTGATCAGTGACGATTCTCAGTGAGAAGGAAGCTCAGCAGATTGGTGAATGTGTGGATTACTGAATATTCATGTACACACCAGATAATCAGCTTATTATCTAATGTGTTTATTTATTTTTGAGCTGATCGGCTTTGTTTCGGAGCATATTTGCCCTCTGGATGCAGAACTGCGATGAAAAGCAAGTGTTCTTGTTTCTAGTCTCAGTCTGAAAGGCAAAGTGCTGATCCTCTCAGTTTAGTAGCTGTCAGACAGGCCCACTGTTATCTGGCCAGAGGTGTCAGCTCTCCTGAGAAAAAGACTGTCAGGAAGGAGGAGAAGGTCAGACTTGAAGCACTGAGGTTTTACAACTGGACTAGTGCCTCAAAGCAGCAACAAATCCTTAACAATTTACCATTTAATTGTGGGATAAAGCTAATATTTGTAGTAGTTTTGCTGATTTTCGACTGAATAGTTCTTTCTTCTTTGAGTCACAAACGTTTAAAGAGCCTTTCTGAACTTTATAATTGTTTCTTGTGCTCTAAAAATACAACAAAAGTCTCTTAGCATATTTAACATGCTGCCTGTGAACTTACACTTGGGACAGGTAATTCAAATGCCAGAGCATCATTTAGAATAAAATATTTATATATTTTAATCATTCATTCTTAGTCTGTGTGTGTTAGGGCAACATTTGATCTCACAATCCAAGCAAAGCAAAGAAGAGATCTACGGCAAACTGGTATATACCTCGTTTTATCATCTTATTGCGTGTTTTGAAAACATCAATGCCCAGACTTGGTGGGGCTGTATTTTGCCCATGAATAGTCTAATGTGTCGCCTGCACCTTGATGCAATCTTGGAGAATCGTTCCAGGATGTGATGTGGGGTGATGGTAGGTCTGCCTGTTAGGGTTGTCAGGGTGGGAGTGCAGGAAAGTTTCTCTGGGACTGGGACATCCCTAATGGTGAGTATTGAGCATGTAGCACCATTATGGTTGCCTTGAATCAGGTCAGTGGCCTAGTGGTATGAGTGTCCACCCTGGGACTGGGAGATCGGGGTTCAAATCCACAGTTGGGTCATTTCAAAGACTTTGAATTAAATGAGACCCAGTGCCTCCCCGCTTGACACTCAGCATTAAGGGGTTGGATTGGGGGGTTAAACCACCAAATGGTTCCCGAGCACGGCTGTGTCTGCAGCTCACCGCTCCCCCAGGAGATGGGTCAAATGCAGAGAACAAATGTCACACACCAGTGTGACACTAATGGGGCTTAAACTTCACACTTGAGGGAGGGACCCAGCAACATGTGATCTAGAGAGCTGATAGAGGGGTTTAAGTAGAGGTGAGGACCTCACTATGGGTCATGACACAAAAAATGGACAACTTAGTAAGTTTATATATTAAAAACAGCAACAACCTGGGTTGTGTTTGCCTCTGGGCCTGGTCTCAACAGCACATGTTCTCTGTGTTTTAATTATTATAAGTCAGCATTTTAGTTCACGACACTAAGAAAACAAACAATGACTCTGAGGTGAAGAAACTCCAGAAGAGACATGCCATGCTACCTTGTGGTTTTAATACCCACGTTCTTTTGCTCAGGAAGGAGTCGACTTGAACTGTAGAAGTTGTGTGGATTAGTAAAATGAGCATTGATGTTTTCAGCTAGAGGATTTGTTAGCGCTCCAGAGCAAAAACAACCAATGCTGGAGTCTCATTATCCTGCATTCTGCTTTGTGCTCTGAGCAGATAAATAAGCCAGCTGCCGTTCACACTGAGAAGCACTGAACTCTGTGTTTGTGGGGCTCCTAAATGCAGAACTTTATGTTCGCTGCTGTTTGCTGGGTGATGGATGGAGCTCATCTATATTCAGGGTTTCCCAATCTGTCTTGGACTCTGTGGGCACTTTGTTATTGGGTGAAGAGGCACGTGAATGAGCCGTGGTCTTCCTCTCTGCCTGTGAGGGCAGGCTGCCATTTGATTAAATGGATTTGGCTTCAACCCTCCACAGATAGTTTAAAAACTTCTTTTGGACTTTTTAATGCACTAAAACTCACCATTTGTCACCTCAGCCGGAAGATAAAGCTGACAGTATATGAGCTGAAGAAATGTCAGGAGGCTGAGTGATGGATGTCCAGGCGGATATTTGACTGAACTGGAAAAATATTTCCCATCAATCAAATGTCAATATGTTTCCTTCTTTTCCTGCAGCCTGGGTTTTTGTTTCTCTGGCAGCAGAAACTATATCTATATTTTTTATTTTCTTTGTATATATTTCACTTTTTCTCATGTTTGAGTCATTTTCTAAGAGCGAGAACTTAAATGTTGTTTAAATGTCATTTATGTAAAAAATGTTCATTTCTTTTTAAAATCCAAAGCTGAGCAGTCAGGGTTGGACTGGGATGACAATTTAGCCCTGCCGTTTTCCCGTCCCACCAGCCGTCAGAGTGGGGTGGGGGGGTGGCGGACCGGACCGGCTCGGCCCACATTGGGTAAGCAGCCCACTGGGACAATGGCCAGTCCACCCCTGTGAGCAGTTGTATCAACCGGAAATGTTTTTGTAACTAATCCGTTTTGTCTTGAATGAAACATCAAGTTTAACTTTACAGACCAGAGAGGGGTACCCGAGTTTGTGACTTGGACTTGAGACTTGGACTAGCCCTTCAAAGATTTGAAACTTGACTTGAATGTGCTTGGCACAAACTTGGGACTGGACTGGATTTTCCCCTCAAATACTTGGGATTGACTTGGATTTGCCATTCAAATACTTGGGATTGACTTGGATTAGACCTTCAAAGACTTGAGATTGACTTCGATTTGCCCCTCAAATACTTGGGATTGACTTGGATTTGACCTTCAAAGACTTAGAATTGCCTTGGATTTGCCATTCAAATACTTGGGATTGACATGGATTTGATCTTCAAAGACTTAGAATTGACCTGGATTTGCCATTCAAATACTTGGGATTGACTTGGATTAGACCTTCAAAGACTTGGGATTGACTTCGATTTGCCCCTCAAATACTTGGGATTGACTTGGATTTGACCTTCAAAGACTTAGAATTGCCTTGGATTTGCCATTCAAATACTTGGGATTGACTTGGATTAGACCTTCAAAGACTTGGGATTGACTTCGATTTGCCATTCAAATACTTGGGATTGACTTGGATTAGACCTTCAAAGACTTGAGATTGACTTCGATTTGCCCCTCAAATACTTGGGATTGACTTGGATTTGATCTTCAAAGACTTAGAATTGACTTGGATTTGCCCCTCAAATACTTAGGGTTGACTTGGATTTGCCCTTCAAAGACTTAGAATTGACTTGGATTTGCCCCTCAAATACTTAGGGTTGACTTGGATTTGCCCTTCAAAGACTTAGAATTGACTTGGATTTGCCCTCAAATACTTAGGGTTGACTTGGATTTGCCCTTCAAAGACCTGGGATTGACTTAACGTTGCCCATCAAGAAATGAAGATTGATTTGGAGAATTGATTTAGTAAACATCTCGTTAGACCACTCTTTTTTTGCTTTTTTAAATCTTCAATCGTTTCATTAAACAGGCATGTTTACACATAAAAATGACATTCCTAGTTTGAGTTGTGTGATTTAAATTTTCACGTCGCCTCTTGACTCAGAGCAGTCGGGTCAGCGTTGAGCTCCGTTGGCCAGCAGGCTTTCAACATCTAGCTCCATTATCCTCTGAGCTGTCTGTGTTTGGTCACGTCGCTTCTTAAATGCCAGAAAACAACAGCTTTGGGTTTTTGTTCTCATGCCCTCTGTCTGAGTTTACCTCAGTGAGGTTTTGCCCTTACCACACATTATCTCCGCAGGGATTACAGCACTCCTGGTTGAAGAACCGTCCCTCTCATTTCACCTCTTCAGACGACTGTAATTCACCTGCTTTTTATCCTGAGAGCTCCACGCCACCTACTTAAACAGGTGTCTGTCAGGGGAAGGCCTGCAGGGACGAAAACTATTAAGGCTTCAGAGACTCTGAGTTCTCTAATGATTTTATGTAACTGTGACATTTAAAACAATGGAAAATATTCCTGAAACCACTTTTTCAATAATTCATTATAAGTTTGACTATAGGGAGCAGCTGACCAGCGGAGCTGTTGGTGATTAATTCTGTTTTAAAAGGACTGCTGCTTCAGTTAAAGAGTCAAAAGGAAAATCAAGAGAATTATAGTGAAACTGATTTAAAGCTGCAGCTATCACTTTAATTATTAGTCAAAGGAGCTGAGGCAGCTTGTAAAATCAGTCTGTCCTCTGATCTGACAGATGATTTATGACTAAACTGTCAGAATTTGATCCCTCAGAGTCACACGGCAGAATTTAGTGGTTTTATTTGTATTTTCATTTATTTTAATGACCATTACTCCAGGTTCTAAAGATTGTATTTTTTTTATATTGGTGTGTTACTTTGTTGGAAGGCCTGTTAGGTAAAATCCATCCATCCATCCATCCATTATCTTCCGCTTATCCAGGGTTGGATTGCAGGGGCAGCAGCCTAAGAAGAAAGGCCCAGACTTCCCTCTCCCCAACCACTTGGGCCGGCTCCTCTGGGGGAATCCCAAGGCGTCGCCTGGCCAGCCGAGAGACACAGTCCCTCCAGCGTGTCCTGGGTCTTCCTTTGGGTCTCCTCTGGGTTGAACGTGCTCAGAAACCCTCACCAGGGAGGCATCCAGGAGGCATCCTAACCAGATACCCGAGCCACTTCAATTGACTCCTCTCTATTTGGAGGAGCAGCAGATCTGCAATCTCAATCTTTCGGTCACTACCCAAAGCTCGTGACCATAGGTGAGGGTAGGAACGTAGATCGACTGGTAAATTGAGAGCTTAGCCTTCCGGCTCAGCTCTCTCTTCACCACGACAGACCGGTACAACGCCCCCATCACTGCAGATGCAGCACCAATCCACCTGTCGATCTCATGCTCCATCTTTCCCTCACTGGTGAACAAGACCTCGAGATACTTGAACTCCTCCACTTGAGGCAGGACCTCGTCCCTGACCTGGAGAAGGCATTCTACCCTTTTCCGACTCAAGACCATGGTCTCGGATTTAGAGGAGCTGATTCTCATCCCAGCTGCTTCACACCCGGCTGCGAACTGCTCCAGCGAAAGCCGGAGGTCACGTTCTGACGAAGCCAACAGGACCACATCATCTGCAAAAAGATGACCTGATCCTTAGGCCACCAAAACAGATCCCCTCACCACCTTGGTTGCACCAAGAAATCCTGTCCATAAAAATTATGATAAAGTTAATTGTTCTATTTTATGTTTGGAACTTTGAGCTCCCATAGAACACTTATAGACATAAACCTTTTTATCAGTTTTTAACCTTTGAAGTTCTGGTAAATAACATTTTAATCCCGGTTTCTTACTTTATCACACAGAACTTAACAAAAAATACTAATAAAATATGGAAAACATCACAAAATATGTGAATAATTGAAATTAAGTTATCTTCTGGTTCGTTTTCATCACCATCTTTTACTTCATTTTTCTTTTTTATCGACATTTTTGTTTATTCATGTTCTTTTTCTCTTCTACTCAGTATTATTCATTTCCCTCTCATTGTTGCACTTCTTAGATTTTTGTTGTTTTTTCTTCTTTGTGATTCTCCTGTACTTCATTTTTGTTTTTGTTATAAGACTTTATAAACTACTTTGTTATTCTGCTGTAAACCTACATCCCTTAGAAACATAAATAACCTTTGATCTAATAATAATTCATTCTATATTAACTAACCAGTCCCACATGTTGTCTTTAACTCACTGCATACCGCAAAATATAAAGTGACATGTTTTAGGCCCATTTCACCTCCCATCAGTAACAGAAATGCTCTAAATACAAAAATAAGTCACACAAAGTAAATAAAACCTTATTATAAGCGTGTGTGGTGATTTTGCTCTACAGAAGTGTCTGTTCTCTCAGATGTCATCTGAAATCAGCCTCTTGGGAATTTTAATGTAAACACACTTTTCATTCCAGCACACAAACACATTTGACAACCACCAACGTTCAGCACTGCATCTGTGCAGATCGGGCCGTTGGAGGTGATTCAGGGTGCAGAAATAAGCATGCTGCAGACATTATGAATTCTGCAGGCATCCTGTGGTACTGGTTGAATAATTTGGTTTAAAGTGTGTCTCTTAGCTTTATATCAAACTGATGTCGTAGGAAAAGGAGAATTATAGGATGGGAAATCATTTATCATCATCTGAATCACATGGAAATAATTTGTGGGATTTTTATGCTTTTAAAGCTGTGGGCCCCACTTTTTTTTTATTCAATTCAGTTTATTTATATAGCGCCAAATCACAACAAGAGTCGTCTCAAGGCACTTCACAAAGTAAACATTCCAATACAGTTCAGTTCATTAAGCCAATCAGAAAAAGGTTTCCTATATAAGGAATCCAGCAGATTGCATCAAGACACTGACTAGTGTCAGTGACTAAGCAAGCATGTAGCGACAGTGGGAAGGAAAACTCCCTTTTAACAGGAAGAAACCTCCAGAGGATCCTGGCTCAGTATGAGCAGCCATCCGCTACGGCTCACTGGGGGTTGAGAAGACAGAGCAGACACACGCACGCACACACACACACACACACACACACACACACACACACACACACACACACACACCATATATATCAAGTAGTGTTTCTATGGCTACACTGTGGTTTCTTAGTAGAAATTATATTTAGTAAGAGAAACTTTATTGTCTTTATCTGAGCGAATCTATAATTAATTCAACAGATGAACTAGTAGTAGCACATTCTATGTTAAAGAAAGTAAAATGCAAAAGTCAAAGTTGAAGATTTTGTTTTAAAGTCATTCTATGCAACTTTTTCATATTTTTAAATCATGTTCTTGAGCCAGTTTGTGCTAAAATGACCCTTTACAGGGTTAATGAAATGTCACTCAGACCTCCACCACCCTCTGTGGCCAGAATACCGCACTTGCAACTTCAGAGTGGCGGTCCGGTCCCTGTTGGACTTAGTAAAAAGGAGCTGACATGCCTGATGCTGCAGTCTGCTTCCAGCATGTTTCCTGCATGTTTTAGATCATGAACACAGCTGATTTGTTTGATTTAGTGATGAACCGCTCCTGTAGACACTAATGAAGGCTGAGGAGACATTTCAGCAGTTAGATTAAGGTGTTAAAAAGACGAACGCACAGCAAGGAGATAAGTTTCACTTTTGCTTCCACTAATGGACACTAGGGGGTGCTAAAAGCAAGCCAAAACTGCATGGTATCCCTTTAAAAACCCTGTTTTTTACTTATTATTGTGACTAATTCATGTGAAACCTCTTCTGTTCTGAGCTCTTTGTCATTATCTGAATCCCCTTTATTCCCTTAACTAAAAGCTTTTGGCGAATCTAAAATCTGTCCTGTAATCGCTGTGATTTTACACTTTAAAACTTTATCAGGCAGCGGTGGAACTCAAGGGGCCAGTGAAGACTCGTGTTGTTAAGATGAAGAGCGCTGATGTTGACAGAGTAATCAAAGCTTAAGCTTTGTTGTGAGAGTTGTGGGTCTGAGTCGGACTGCAGCGTGAATCATCGTAATTGGCTCTTGTCTCCGTGGTGGAGAACAACATCCATTAACTGAGAGGCGTTAGACGGAGGCCGCATTAGTTTGGATTTAGCTAAGAGTTAGCAGCATGAGAGGAAAACAGCAAACATTCATGATGCTGATGTTCATTTTTCTTTTTTTGGATGCATTTACATAAAGATCAGACCACTTGTCTCATAAAACACACCAGCTTCTACTCTTTTTGTGTGTTTCATTCGTGCTGGAGGATGAAAAACGGCACAAATAACTTTAAAAAATACAAAATCAGGGCATGAAATGTATGTTTTCATTCCAGTTAATCAACCGAAGAGCAAATGTGTGAAAATTTCCTCAATCAGAGTCGATTTATCTCCATCCGCCTGTAATGAGCCAGTGAGGTCTCCATTCATCTCTACATGACATGATTGCAGCATTCATTTACCCACTGAAGCAAAATTACACCGTTTACTTATCCAACTGGACATCATTACACCGTTCATTCATGTAACACGGAGCCATTACAGCTGAAAGACCTGTTTCCACCCGGGAACATTAAACCTGCTCCAGAATGATTAGACTCCCTCTCCTCCTCTCATCATAATCACACAGTAAAAAGCTTTAAAACGAGAACATCCAGACCTGGTTGTTGTTACTCTGAATGAAAACCTCTCACCTCTCGGCGTCGGTGAGTTCTCATCCTGCTGGTTTTAACAACTCGTCTGTTTTTCTAACCAGCTTAGAGATGGAGTGTAATCCGTTTCCTGCTGCGTCCGATACCGCAGCATCGTCTAAAGCGCTGAAATGTTTGTCTTCATGCTAAGAGAAGAGACGTTTATGAACGCTGGTAAATGTAGACGCCTTTTTCTCATTTAGCTGACATGAAACCTGAAATCCACCCTCAGGAAGAGCTCCTTACAGCCAAAAGACATCAAGTTCTCATGGATGTGAAACGCCAGCCTCTGCAGGAATAGTTGAATTACAAAAGCAGTTCATAGTAAAGGTTGCAAGAAAAGAATAAACAACCTGTTTTAAGTTAAAAGTTATTCCTATTATAACAAAGAAAATGTCTAGATTCCTGTTTCAGGAAGTAGAAGCTAATTAAAGGAGTGTGGGGGGGGGGCAGGATTGCGAATCTTGCTCATTAATATTCACGATATGCAAACATCTCGTCTTAACACGACTCTTCCACTGCCTTTGTTCTTTCTTGTGTAAAAAAATGGAACGTTGATGTTTTATCTCCACAAATAACAATTCAGTTCAGTTTATTTATATATCGCCAAAGAGTCGTCTCAAGGCACTTCACAAAGTAAACATTCCAGTACAGTTCAGTTCATTAAGCCAATCAGTGAAAAGTTTCCTATATAAGGAACCCAGCAGATTGCATCAAGACACTGACTAGCATCAGGGTCTTTACAGCAATCCTCGTACTAAGCAAGCATGTAGCGACAGTGGAGAGGAAAACTCCCTTTTCCAGAGGATCCTGGCTCAGTATGTTAAGAGGGTTTGCTCGCCTAGTTAGCTTAGCCTCAGCACGGCTATGGCTACTTCTGTCTCTCCTTCTCCTATCTCTTGCTCTGTGTGTCAGATGTTTAGTTACTCCTCTTCCTCCTTTAGTGATAATGGTACGTGTAATAAATGTAGCATTTTTGTAGCTTTGGAGCCTCCAGTAGTACCCAAGCAGCCGGGACCTCAGGCCGGCTGGGTGACGGTACGTAGGAAGTATAGTCCCAGAACCCAGCCCTGTTCACATTTCAAACATATTTTCCCCGCTCAGTGATGCACCCACTGATAAGCCGATAAGCTCTGATAGTACAAGCCTAAACGTGTTCCGCCATGTTGTGGAGTTGCTAATGCTAACGGTTAACTTCTATTAGCCTTCCGCGCTCTGCTCTCTCCTTCGTGGGCGGTCCCAAGCCAAGGTGGGCAGGACCATGAATACTAATTTTCCCAATGACATAGAAGAGACTGGCTTTTTCTGACCCAGTCGTTTTCTCGTCTGTTTCCTTTCTGCGGCCACCGCAGGCGATGGGGTTTCAATATTATTTTCACGTTCAGCATGCATGTGAAAACCAGAGTGACCAATCGTATTTCAGAAAGATCAACACCTTTAAAGGTGTTATTGCACTTTTATTTACCTCTAATTCAGATATTTTGATGTAGATTGGTTCGGACCATTTGGATCATGATAGAAATTATGTCATGATCATTATTATTTTTGCAGAATATGTCGTTTCAGCTCAACCTACAGGTACATTTCTAGTTTACAATCATTTCTGCCACCAGTGAGTTGACTTTTTTTCTTTAACTGCTCTGCGTGAACTTTAAGACTCCTCAGCTGTGGCTTTCTCACCAGAGTGACTTATACGATAATTTCCTGGGTTTTTAGGAGTGTTGTCAGCAGGATCTTGCAAACCCCCATTATTCTTATTAAGCCTTGATTGATTCAAGCTAAATTTCTTTCACTCCATTGGTTTTATCAGTTAGCAGAAGCTGTAATGAGGCTTCAGTTTCATTGTTGCCCTTTTCTGACACTTGCAGGTCTGGAGCCATCCAGCTGTAATGGAGCTGACATTTATTGGTCTTTTATTAACTCCTGAAGAACAAAAAAGATCTTGTACAGGAGAAAAGATGAGTTCACAAGCAGCTATACGTGAAACTTGTTTTGTGCATTATTTGATTTTTCTTTACATTTAATAAGTTGATAGTTCAGACAAAGTTTTTTAAAAGTTTTTTTTGCTGGAGGGATGAACCACATCACTAACTAGTTTTACAGAATTCTGTTCAGAAATGCATCCAGATGATGACCGAGGATGATGGAAAAACTAAAATGACAAACATATTTGTCACTTTTACATTTTTCACTTGTCACTTTTAAAATAGTTTTCTTTACATCAAAAGGCAAAATAACTATTTTTAACTTTAGATGCTAATAGATGGATAATTTTCCATTTTCAGATAGATTTTTCAGAAAATAACTACAGATTGTTGTTGCATTTTATATATATTTTTTATATATTTGCTGTTTCGTGGGCAGATCTCTTCTCAGAATGAGATTTTAATGTCAGTGAGACTAAAGAGTTTTATAATAATAAATTAAGTCTGCTTTCACATAATCACTCAGATCATTTGGGGTTATGTTGTTTGGACCAATCGCTGTACAGTTAGTTTGTTTTAATGTATCATCAAATAACCGAATGATGTATTTCTATTTTAAAAGCAACACTAAATGAGTTTTCTGCTTCTCCGCCCTACTGGTTGAAAGTGGAATTACAGCTTTTGTAAACAACTCTGCAGCAGCCTGCTATGGCTAGCGCTAACAACGAGCTAACACGAGCCAACTGATACTAAATAAGCCACGAAGTAAAAAGATCCACACTGTTGGAGAAAAAATATTTTTATTTACAAGTCCAGTAGCAACAAAGCCAGGTCACCATCAACGTCATTTCGTAGCCTCAAACTAGTGTAGGCCACACTGATGTTCACTCTGGTTTTAGCTAGCTTTGCCTCCAAAGACATTACTCTCTCACTTTTACCTCCAGGCTCCACCATGATTTATTGACAGTCTGCGAACTGCTAGCCTTTATATTAGCTACCGGCAACAGCCATAAGGCAGGTGGAGACCTCCCACTAGTGTTCCTACCCTTCCGATAAAACTGTTAGGTACAGTTTCCGGTCACCAGAGTGCTGTCCAATGTGAAGTTGTTCAAGTTGATGGCTCAAGAACCAATGAAACCAGTTTAAAAGCAAAAGCCTAAAGCAGCAATGGCAAAACTGCAAATCAAGCTAGATTTAAACACAAACACGGTCACGGAACTCTCACCCATCCCACTGGCTCATCCCTAGGCCACGTCCACCTGATACCAGAACCCTCATCGCCAGAGGAAACGAGATAGCGCTAAACACCAGTCTCAGTTTTCTAGGTCCAAACATCATTTTTTGTTGTTCGTGACTTCAAATGGTGTTTTTCTTTTTGGGACTCTGGTAGTTTGTCCTCAAGTTGAAGTGGTAGCAGCCAGCTGTTTCTCCTTCTCTGATATTATTGAGCGGAGAACCTCTCACACCAGTGGTGTTCTGTTGCTAAATACGTGAGTGTGGAATGAGTGGAGGACCCTCAAGACCGACTGGTCCAACATGCTATCGGTCTGAATTATGTTCTTGGCTGAGGTTTTTGGACAAATGCGAGAGAACCACTTCATCAATTATTTTCATCTTTTTTAATCTCCACAATATATTTATAGCTTTGTTATAAAGTTGTTAAAAGGCATGAAAAATGTTTTAAGCTAGCTTGTTTTGCAATTGTAGCTTTAAATAGTTAAAAACTCTTTAGTGTTGCTTTAAAGGAGGTAAAAATGTATCAGCTGTAGAGTTTGAAGCAAACACACACACACGACGACTGGTATGAAAAAACTTTTAAAAATGACCCATTTATATGAGAACAGGTTTAACTTATTGAAACAGAGTTTTCTGTTTTGTGTTTATTGACAGAGGTGTGCGACAGCGCGCTGGTGTCCAACCTGCCACCATCATCCTTCAGAAGCTCCTCCCAGCTGTCCAGCAGCCACGCGCCGGGTTTCGCCAAACTCAACCGTAGAGACGGTAAGGAGGAGGTTTTGATGAGGTGCGCCGGGTGGGATGAATGTGAAACTGACTGGGCCTCATATAGAAAATGCTGTAATTGCTCTGAGCTTTGGGGGCCTGAGACATTGTTCACTCGTGCTTCTTAAGAGGCGATGTGGGGGTGAAGATGTGAGGGATAGGAGCTGATTCTGTCCTCGTTGTGGGATCGGCGCCTCGCTGAGAGGATGCAAACGTAACAAACTGAGGATTTTACTGGATTTATGAAGGGAATGTTCTAACTGGAGAGAATCAGAATAACATTTTAAAAAGAACTGCGAGATGTTTTGCTTTTATCCTGGAGGGAAAAAGGGGTTTGGTAGTCCAGCATGAAAACCAGGACAGAATAAATATTATAGCCTAACTTATTTTTTCTTCAAAGCTCTGAATCATCCAGAACGATGAAAACGCTTTCATTTAACCTGAAATAGAGGAGTTTTTTTCTTGAGTAAATCTTGAAATAATAATTCTTTTATGTGACTCACTTCTGTTAGTGATGAGTGGGTCGAAGCCGCCGGCGCTCCAGTAAAAACCGAAACAGCTCATTTTTATTGTTGCCCTTTTCTGACACTTTGTGCTCCAAAACCACCTTCCTGTAATAAGGCTGGCATTTCCTGGACTTTCATTAAAGCTTACAGGTGACGTAAGGAGCATACATGTGCAGTTGGACTTACGTGGCTGTTTTAGGATTGTTTTCCTCTCATGCTGCCTGCTGGTCGCTAGATTCAATACAACTTTATTCATAAAGCAACCAGCACAGGACCAAAGGGTTCTACAGTACCGTTGATTATTTAAAAGCTCATGTTTGGATCTTTGTCAGATACGTGCTGATCAGAACATCCTCCAGACTAGGAGGACGTTTTTGCCTCAGACCAGATCTCATGTATCTCTGCATCTTATTAATGAATGATGGAGGATCTACAGGTCTTCTGGGCTGTTGAGGTGAAGAAAGGTGGTCCTGAGATGTGGATCATGACCAAATGATGGAGATGGATATAAGCAACTAAACTGATTGCTTGTTAGGCTTGTCTGGTTCAACACATGGAGAAGATGTGAGGAGCATCATCTGGGTGGAGCCATCGATGGGAGCTTGCTGAGGTGGTTAGGGCATCTATTCAGAATGTCTCATTTTGTAGGTTTTCCACACTGGAGGGATCTTCTCTAAGAACGGGAGAGAAGGAACATCTGGGCTTCCCTTCTGGATTTGTTACCTCCACATCCTGATCTTGGATGAGTGATGGAAGAAAGGTGGATGGAAATCTGTCTCCAGAGAAACAAGAATCAGCAAAAACTTCACATAATACCAACATTTTCTCATTCCATCTTTTACTCACATTTAATCACAAGGTGAATTTTAAGCCAGTGGTGTCCAAGCTGTTGCCTTCTTCTGTATATTTTAGCACATCAGCAGTCTTCTAGCATAAACAGAGAGTACCGTCAAATTAACCAGGGCTGCTCTTCTTTAGCGTTCTCTTCCCACCTGCTGATTCCCAGCAGGATGTTTGCACTCAGCAGAACTTCCACAAACTGCAAATGCTGAGAAATTTCATACAATTTTTAAGAAAGGGATCATACACGATGTGCTGAGTCGAGTCTCCGTGGAGGTCCGGGGTACCACCAACAGCATAACAGACAACTGTAACCTCAGGGCGAGATGCTTCCCGGGAAGTGAAACCTGCCTCACAGACAACAGGCAGAGGCTCTCACACAGAAATCCTGGGGAATTCTGTGGGAGCAGTGAGTAAGAAAGGGAAGTGCAGGATCTCAGTGAGCAAACCTGCTGTTTGTAGAAGAAACTGATGAATAAATGACCTCCTGCTGCTGCTGGTGGTGCAGAAACATTCAGCCTGCAGAAGCTAGACCTCCCGTCCTCATTCATGAAGAGATTATTAGTGTTTTAACTCATTCTGCACCATAACATATAATCATATTATAAAGCTGACCCTAGCTGATGTTCAGAGATCCAGCAGCTACATTTGACTTCATAAGGGATTAAGAATATTTATGTTTCAGCACAGAGTCTGATGTTTTCTTTCAGTGGCTGGAAAATGGATTCATTCATATGTAAATGTGGTTCCTAAAGGTCCGCAACCCCTGGATCAAGCACCAGCACTGATCCGTGCACAGAGAGAATGAAAAAGACACCATTTTATTGCCACTGGTCTGCAGGGTATCAATAAAAATAGAAATAAAGTGCATAACGATCATGTTTGCATTGCAGATCTTAAACTTTCTACCATGTTTTGTTATGTGTGTGATTGTCTCTCACCCGTCCTGTTGGCTGGGCACCGCTGGAGAAAAGCATGAGCAGTCTTTATAAGAATCTCAGTTAATGGGACAGAAAAAGCCTCAGTTGTAGAAAATGTGCTGAAACAGCTTGATGCTGCTAAAAATGTTTAATACATAAAGATTAAAAATAACCAGAATGTAAGGCTGTACAGCACTGAAGACAATTTAAGCCTTTTTTTCTTTTCACTTTTTAAAACTCAGCAGTTTTTAATCTTTTCTTCTCCAGACTGATGTAGTTGATCACAGTGGAGGTCTGAAGACTGTAAAAGATCCAGAAACACCTCAGAAGCCCCGACAGTTCATCGATTCACCTTTTTATAGAACCCCAATGACTAATTTCACTTATTTAGTTACGTTTTGGTTACTTCTTTTCTTTTTCTCATCCCCTCCTTCTCTCCTACTCAGTCTTTATTTCCTTTCCCCCAAATCTTCATCTTCCTCCTCCTTTTCCTCCTTCTTTCATTTGTCCGTAGCACCAACTAATTTCGTCGACTCCGTCGTTTTTGCCAAACGTTCTTCATGTTCATGTTCATTTTCTGTCTTCTGTGGGCCGAGCTGACGGTTATCAGTGATGCTACAGCAATTATGCTGAAAAAGAACTGCTGTGCCAGAGTAATGGTTTCCTCACAGATATTTGAAGTCAGAATTAAACTTTAATTAAAGTCTGTATATTAGGACTGTGTAGGAACAGCCATCTCATCAGCTGCTGATGTTCATATTCAGTTACTCTCTGGCTCAGGAGGTAATCTGTAATCTGCTGGACCCTCTGCAGTTACCCTACCAAACAAACAGGTCACAAAGGACTGACTTAGATCCTGCACCTCAACCGCCCCAGGGCTTATGCAAGCATTGATTTGTAAACTTCAGCTCTACGTTCAACACAGTCATCCCAGACTTTCTCTCCTCCTAACTCTCAGTTCAACCTGTCTCACACCACTACCACAGGGGTGCAGGGGGTGTGTCCTCTCCCCACCGCTCTTCTTCCTCTACTCCAGGGGTCTCAAACTCAATTTAGCTGGGGGCCGCTGGAGGTAGAGTCTGGGTGAGACTGGGCTGCATCAGGTTTACAACAAGAATAGCAATGTTAAAAGTCAAATCTCTTTATTTTTATTTAACACAAAATAAGATGAAAAAATATACTAACAAATTAAGAATGAATAAGAAATTGAATCAGTAATGAATAGATAAAATAATTAGATTCTCATGTGACTATTTGGTTTATTCAGACTTCTATATATTCTATATTCAGATTGAAATGTCTTCTTAATGGTAAGAAGCTCATCTAAACGATAGAAACATCGTTTTCTATCTCAGCAACACCCAATTCCAACAATAAGCCACTAAATGAAAAGAACGTAAAAAGACGCCAAATGCACATATTGAGAAAAACACGCAGTAGCAACAATGCTAAATGATCCTATCAACCAAAGCAGCCGTTCAAATTAAAGCATAGACCTGCATCTTTCAAACAATATAAGTGCTCTACGTGCAACGGAGCTACGAGCAAACAAAGCAGCAAAAAACAGCTCATCTCATGAAGTCAGAAGCATAAATTCAGTCTTACCTTTGCTGCTTTATCGTCATAATCCGTGTTATAGTAAAATAAATCCACTTGGCTCGTGTAATCCATTTTCCCAGAGCCTGAACTGATTTCTGACTGTTTTTAGCTTTTTTTGTCTCCTGGAGACCGCTTAGAAAACTGGAATCCACATTCCTGCAATTTACAGTTTGCGCTGTATTACTTAGTGTGCTTCCTGACCGCGAAGGTTAGACGTGTCAACTCAACATCAAGCGATTCTTTTCCCTGAGAGATTCTTTTTTTAAGTGTTGAGAACACAGCACGCTGGGACGAACCTCAGCCAGCCAGGCAGGAGGAAGACACTCCAGGGCAATGCTGCTGAAACTATCACTAAGAGAAATGTTTGCTTGCATCAAGCCTGGCCGATGTCCCGCCCCCAAGAGCCATATACCTCACTGTGATTGGTATGTTCATTCAGCTTCATACACAAAACTGTAAATTGCCCTACATATAAAACTGACTGGCAGCATTAACATTAAATTTTCATATTAAGGCAGGGGCCACAAATGATCGTCCTGCGGGCCGCAACTGGCCCCTGGGCCGCGAGTTTGAGACCCCTGCTCTACTCCAACGACTGCACCTCCACGGACATGACTGTCAAACCCTGAAGTTTGCAGACCACATCCCAGTCATTGACGTCATCCAGGACAATGAAGAGTCTGCAGGGAGGTTGAACTCCTGGGACTTTGGGGCAGTCAGAACAACCTGGAACTGAACAAGCTGGTGAGATGAGAGTGGATTTGCTGAGACAACCACCAGCACCGCTGCCCTGAAACCCTCAAGTTCCTGGGAAACATTGGTTCCCAGGAACTTGAGGGGGGAGAGCAACATCACCTCCACTTTCACAAAGGAGATGTGCTTCCTGCAGCAAGGAAGTACAACAGCAGATGTCCTTATTAAATTACAGACCACCAAAATAATCCACATTCCTGTAAAACGTACAAATCTGCCAATTAAAATGTCCTGAAACGTTAGAAAAGGTCTCAAGTAGTTTGGTTTGATTCCTGTCAGCCTAATAGGCTAAATAGTTCAGTTTAATTTGATTTAAACGCTTTAAAAGATGGACACAGATTTTTTTTTCCCTTCAAGCTAAAATGATATTTTCAATTTGACATTCAGAGCAGAAATGCCACACTCCTGACCTCCATTAATCTCCACTTCCTCCTGTGGGCGGTTGGATCTGCTACCTTGACAGACTCATGAGGGGGAAAAAGGAACCAAAGATATCTCTTTGATTTAAAGCGACAGCCGTGACTTTAAGTGTTCAGAGCATCCACCAGCAGCTCACCTCCATTATATTAGTGGCTGTTATTCTGACAGCAGGGACAGTAAGTCTTTGTACGCCTCTTATTCCCTGAGTTGTTTTTCTTTAATCTCCGTCTTCTTTTCTCCACAGTCTAATCGCCGCGTGGAAAGGTCAGAGTGTCTGCCCTTTTCTTCTCTGCTGTCACTGAACACGTCTTTTAGTCAAGTGGTTATTAGCTCTGGCCTTTAGCTCTTTAAAGATCAGCTAGCAGACCGACACTGATTCATTTTCACTGCTATTCTCCCCCCCTCTTCAGTCTGTCAGCTAACAGCGATCAGAGTTAAACTCTGTTGGTGTAAAGAGCTGCTCCACTAGTTGCTGTTCTGGGTTTACATGACACCCATGGTGAAAATCCAGGATCAGTAAACACACGAGTGATTTTACAGACAAGGAAGGAGGATAAACTCTTCTAGAGAGCTGTAAAATGTTGCTTCTTCCTAGTCTTTTCTGGTAAGATGGGAAATGGCTTGTAGTTGGCGCCTAGGATTCTACAACCCCCCAAGGCATTTTCTACTGAATGAAGTATTTTTTGGACAGAAACCAACAGAAAAACCATCAATGAGGCTAAAATCACACAAAAATCTAAAGTCAGCACCTCAATGATCCATAAAATAAAACACAATCAGTTCTTTAACTTGTCAGATATTGACTTTTGGTCAAGAGTCGTTTTGGGTAAATTTTCCACTTTATTGGGTCTTTATATGTGAACTCCCAATGCCCAACCCCCCTCCCCCCCCCCAAGGTCGTCTGTACTGGGGCTGTGAGGGTAGCAAGATTATATCTGTATTACATTCATAAAGTCCCAACAACACACCCAATAGTAAAATCACAACTCTGTATAGGAGTTAAACTCCTGCATGTCTGTGTAAAGTTTGTAATTAATGTGTGTGATCAGAATCAGAAAGACTTTATTTATCCCCTAGGGGCAATTGAAGAAAAGAACAGCAGAGCAGCATATGTGTGTGGTGTGTAAGGAGGAGGGAAAACATGGGATTTGTGTTCAGAATCAGTAGGATTTCTGTTTTCTAACTATTTAAGGGATCAACAACTTTTTAATTAGATGCTGTAAAATTCACATCCAGCCAGTAGGTGGCAGTAATGTTGACATTCAGCACATCAAAATACAAAGGAAGAAAATTCTGAGCAAGAGGTTTCCCTAAAACACAAGTGGAATAAATTAACTTTTGGGTTAAAAGCGCAAATGATGAAGAAAAATGTAGTCGTTGTCCACATGGAAATGTCTTTCAGAAAGTTTCACTCAGCTTCAGTTTTGTTTCCTATCAGGTTTCTGTTAACATGCTACAAACTTCTGTCACGCCTGTTCACACGTCCATAAGGCAGCAGGTCGTCAGAATGTTGGGTGACAGGTACCTGTGTGTGTGTGTGTGTGTGTGTGTGTGTGTGTGTGTGTGTGTGTGTGTGTGTGTGTGTGCACGTGCGTGCGTGCGTGCATGTGTGTGTGTGTGCATGCTCAGTAGGTTTTTGGTCCACAGCCTTCTTCAGAATCCATCCATCTGGTGTTTAAGCTCTGTGCCATCGCTTTGGCCTGACAAAATATTTGCACACAAAAACACACACACACACACACACACACACACACACACACACACACACACACACACACACACACACACACACACACAGGATAGCTGTACAAGTACACACACACACAAACTCTTGCATGCATACAAATCACTTGCCTGCATTCTAAGCTTTATTCCGCAGCACGTTTTATGATTTGTTTGAACCCACCTTTGTTAACATCTGTAGGTGCTATGTCTAAAACACACACACACACACACACACACACACACACACACACACACACACACACACACACACACACTGCTAAATCAAACTTCATCCATGCAGCATTATATATTATTTATCACATCATCCTTTATATTGGGGCTTTGCAGGGATCCTGCTGAGACACTTTTGGGTCAAGATTCTTTCATTTCCAATAGAATCATAATTTTTTCACACATTTTCTTCCTCCCTCTCATGTATCACTTTTTAAATGTGTGGTGAAACATCTCAGTCTGAGGATGCAGAGCCAGGAGAGTCGATGCATTACAACTCGACTCTTTTACTGATGAGGAAGGATGCAGATGTTTGGTGGTGCTTGGTCCCACATCTCCTCATTGATTTTCATCAGAAACGATACAACCGTGATGCTGGATGGAAGGTCTGGGTCACAGCCGGTGTGTTACCTGATCATGTTGTTGTTGAACTTTGCTGTGGTTGTTCCATTCAGTCCAATGGGGAGGTTTAAAGATATTGCAAATATAAATAATATAAATGTACTTTTCTTCCAATCAAAAAGTTTGTTTTTTACATGTTTTTCTTAAAAATGGACAAACTCATCCAATAGTTGTTCAGTTTCCACGACTTTAAAGAGTTTAGTTTTTATTCTTAGATGTGAGGTAAAGCTGTGGAACAACTGAAAACAGACTCCAGCGGATTTTCAAGCATGATGCAGTTTTGGTCTGAAAATAAAAACTCTTCTTTTGTCTTCTGTGGTTTATTAAAAACTTAATTAAGACATAGAAGATGTGTTTATCATTAAAAGATCAAATAAATATTTAATTATTAATCACATAAACTGAGACTGGGAAGATTTAGGATATTCAAACATTTAAATGTTTGCTTTTTACGATATTAGGAACATTCATTATAATTTATTTATTTATATTTATCCCAGGTCAAAAATAAAGGTGCACATTTTCAGATTGTGAGTAAGTCATTTTAGAATCAGTTAAAAATATAACGATGATGAGTTTTTGCTCTTTAAACCCTTGTTAGTTTGATTTCATCAGTTTCTGTCATTCTGTTTCCATCACTGAATTTGGGATTTAGTTCAGACTGAAAGTTTGGATCAAATAAGTAATTATCCTAGAATTAACCAGACTTTAGGAACCCTGTGGAAAGCGGAAGGTGGAGGAAAATGATCTCAAATGCAGGAAAACGCGTGTGTTAGAGAAAGCATCAACTTTAATTATTGAGAACGAAGCAGAAAAATCTCTGAGCAACATTCAGTGTCTGCAGGACAAAAACAGACGTGTGTAACAGACATCTATGCTGGGATAGACCAACACAGAGAAAACTAAAACCAGGTCATGTTACAGAAACAGGAAGCAAACTAATAAAATTCAAGATAAATCAGGAATGAAGGGTTTAGCTAACAGAAGAACACAAAAGTTAACAACTCCACTAAATGATCTTTTCCTGGTTTTCCCTGCAGGAGCTGGAGGCTGGTCTCCCCTCACCTCTGACAGGTATCAGTGGCTCCAGGTGGACTTGGGCGAGAGGACCAAGATCACTGCTGTCGCCACACAGGGTCGCTACGGCAGCTCTGATTGGCTGACGTCTTACCTGCTGATGTTCAGCGACACGGGACACAACTGGAAACAGTACAGGCAGGAGGACAGCATCGGGGTGAGTTTATAGCAGTGGGATGCAGAAAAAAGAGCTGGTTTTGTTACATAAGTAAATTCATCGATCTTCTATTTCTTTTGTTCATTCAGTTTCCCTTTTGAAATCAGTACGCTTAATTAGTTTTGTTTCATTTATAAGGATTGATGTGTTTTTGTGCTTTTTTGTTAACTCACACGAGTCAACAAAAAAACAAAAAAAAAGTTGGTGTAACGGCAAATTGTTTGTGTTACCTACATATTAAAATAAAAAAACAACCAAGTGGAATATAAAACACTCGTGCGTGCGTGCGTGCGTGCGTGCGTGCGTGCGTGCGTGCGTGCGTGCGTGCGTGCGTGCGTGCGTGCGTGTGTGTGTGGAGACATTTAGACTCTGGGACAGCAGTGGATTAAACTCGGGAAGAGAAAAAGTGTTTTTCTTCCTATAAAACAAACACAAAGAGCTGCGAATTAGAGCAGCTAATAGGAAGCAGTTCTTTCCCGTCTCACCTAAAGTTTTTATGATGGATGTCCAATTTTGATCTCAAATCACAACTTCAATGTTTTACCTGATTTCTTCAGGACCAGGAGGCGGGCTCATAAAACAAACGGGTGATTTTAGGATAAGTGGATAAAGAATTAACGAAGAAAAAAAACTGTGACCTGTGCTGATTAACTGTCTCCCTAGACTGTGATCCACTACAAAACTCACGCTCTGATTTTAAGAACTTAAATGAACTCATGGTTAGTCTGCAACATAAAAATGACTCAATAAGGGGCTAAAAGTGTAAATCAGTGAAACCAAAGTTTTAAAAGTAGCAAGAAAAGTTTCTGTTTTTGGTGTCTGAAGATGCCCCAGTTTTTACTTTCTTTTTTATGAAACGTTTGCTTTCTGTACACCAGGTTTTTACAGTGAACCACCCACACTCACTCACAGTATCACACAGTTTTCAAAAGCCCTACATCAAATATTCAGAAGCAGCCGTTGTGTCTGTCATTAAATCAGTTTAACACCTTTTGTCTGAGGTAACATCTTGACTGTGGAGGATTTTCTGTTTGGGAAAACAGCAATAAACAAAAATAAATCAATGATGAGAATAAAAATTCTAAATATTGCCAGATGGATCCATCATTTATGGTTTTAATGAACCTCAAAACTCATTTGTGTAGTTTTCAGCTACAGCGTAGTAAAATATAGAGACTATCACGTTAATCATTATGTGGCTGTTTTTATCATGTGCAGCGCGTTGGGCTTTTAGAGATGTATAGAACGCTTTATACATGATGATGATGAGGATGATGATGATGATGATGGTGATGATGATGATGGTGATGATGATGGTGATGATGAAGATGGTGATGATGGTGATGGTGATGATGGTGAAGATGGTGTAGATGATGATGGTGATGATGATGGTGATAATGATGATGGTGATGATGATGGTGATGATGAAGATGGTGATGATGGTGAAGATGATGATGGTGAAGATGGTGTAGATGATGATGGTGATGATGATGGTGATAATGATGATGGTGATGATGATGGTGATGATGAAGATGGTGATGATGGTGAAGATGGTGTAGATGATGATGGTGATGATGATGGTGATGATGAAGATGGTGATGATGATGATGATGATGATGATGATGATGATGATGACAGTGATGGTGATGATGATGGTGATGATGATGGTGATGATGATGATGATGATGATGATGATGGTGATGATAAGTCTCATCTCTCCAGCTTCAGCAGGCTTGACATGAATTTAGTTTTCTTCTTGGGCATCTTTTAGAACCTTTTTCAGTTGGTGCACAAATGACTCTGGGACCTAAAAGTAGGGACAGACCGATGTATCAGATTTACCGTTTATATATGTCAGCATCAGATGATTTAAAGTCAGGCACATCCGCAGCAATCCAAATAGGAAGTCTCAACACCCAGTCTCAGAAATAAGGGGTTTGTTGCTATGATGCTGCTCCTCAGTCAGGTGTATTGATGAGCAGCGTACTGACAGGTGTTTATTCAATCAGTAGCAGTTAAAAAAGCACCGGTACAAACCGGCAACCCACCGATTACAGGAGGAACTCCTAACCCCTGACCCACTGTCGCTCCTAAACAGGAAAAGTGGAAAAATTTGAATATGGTGCAAAAGTCCATTTATTTCAGTAAATCACCTTAAATAGTGAAACTAATACAGTATATGATTTTTTTTCTGTTTTCTCTTTGATATGCCACTGATGTGTTTGTTCGTTCAAACCAAAGACTGTATATATAAGACTGTATCAAACACACACTTGTTTGTGAAACGTTCACTTTTTGCTACCATAAGTGATCACAGACTTAGTTTGTGGTTAATATTTTTGATGCAGCATTAGTCTTGTCAAACATGGATGCTACAGTAGAATTGAAATAATGATGCTGATTTTACTGTAGAAAAGTGTCTGCAGAGGAATGTAAAAAAAGAAATCAGCAGCATGAAAAGGTCAGAATTCACATCGTGTTTTGGAGTGAATATGGAAATTAATAAAATCAGATTAAAGAACAATCTCATTGTTTTTTATATCAGATGACAGAATTTTACTGTTTTATAATCAGCTGTTGGTGTTTATTTAATGGTGTACATCTGGCTGGGTAAATATCGTACACGGCACCACGTATTAGTGGAGCGAACATGTTCAGATGATTCTGATTCATGTGGAAAAATGCCAGTTGGACCTCAGAGGCAGAATTCCTGCCTCTGTGGATCCACTGCTTTTCCCTTCAGGGTGTTTTTCATAGCAAAGGTGTCATGTTGGCCTTGTCCTCGCTGCTGCGAGATTACACATTTTCGTATCCGGGTGCTGGAATACTAAGTAGTTTTGATGTTGTTGCACGCCATCAGCACATTCAGCCAAGTTTTGTTCCTGCGTTCCGCATCAATTAAAGCTCCGTTCGTACTTTTTTGCCCACTTCATCGCGAGTTGAAACCACATTTGTTAGGATGCTGCACGGGGGAATTTTTTTATTAGAAATCCAGCTGGGGCAATTTCCTCATGTGGAGGGAATCCAGCTAATCTGGGGGCTGAGCTAGAATCCAGCTTACAAACATGATGATCTGACGCTAAACGTAAATTCTGCACAAGCCCAGCCACATTTCAAAGTGTGTCTGAACTCCTGTGAGTGAGTCAGCCCGGCTTAGAGAATCTGTCACAGGAAAAAAATAGAAAATGATGGCAGAGCTGCTGGATGAACCACAACACATTACCTACTGGGCTTCAGATCCCAGCGTAGGGCTGGAGACCAGAGGAGGCAATATGTTGTTTTCCTCTCCCTCCACTTTTGCTTTCTTTTCTTGGAAGCCAGTTTGGAAATACAGCAATCCATCGTCTCTTTATTGTCTCTGCTCTTTATCTGCTTGGTTTTTTTTCTTGTTGCTCGCCTCCTGGAGGGCTGAAGATGAGAGCGAGTCCTGATTGTTTCACTTTTCCTCCCTCTCTCAGCATTTCTGCTGCTGCTTTAATCTTAATTTGTCCTTTTTAAAAATCTGTTTTTTGGACAAACATCCAGCTGGTTGGCTCAAAGCTCTGATCTCTTAATAACCTCAGTATCTGACGTTTACTCCAGTCACCTGCTTTTATGACAATGGAGTCTTAGATGTATTCAGACCTAAAGATCAGCCACGGTTTAACATGTTTTATGTGCTATTTGCTTTAAATGAGGCAAATCTAACGCACTGTCATTATAACTGGGGAATAAATAAGTTAATTATGTTTTTAAGCCTTTATTCAGCTTTCTGAGAGCCAGTTAACCTGCAACTCAACTCCAAGGGAGGTGTATAATTAGGAAGCACGGATAAGAGACTGAAAGAGGAGAAAATCAGGTTTTTTTTCAGAGATTAGTTTTTAAAACCTAATGAACAACATTTCATCCCTCAAATTAAAATTTTAAATGACGCTGCAGTTTAACTTTGATGTTCATAATGTGATCAAATATGAATGAAAATAACTTGATTTATCATTTCTGTTGCTGAGCATGAGGACTTAAATTCACTTTAGTTTGTATTGTTCATCGTTTTAATGATTCTTTATGTGTTTCTGTGTTTTATAAACCTTTTTTTGTACTTATAGGCGTGTTTCCATTGTCAGAACTTTAGGGTAAATTCTGGGATGGGATAAGACCAGGAGATTCGATGTCCCAGTCCTCTCAGCTGTTGTGCCTCCACAGTGATGTCACTGATCAGCACCAAAAGCGTCCACAGTAACATTAATAGTAGCTGTGGGATGTAAAATGTGGCGTTCAATGTTCAGAAGAAGCTCTGTTTTTTATGGCGCTCTGTGAGACAACAAAGCCCCGTGAATTACGTTGGGAGTTTAGTAACGGCGATTTTAAAGCAGCATGATTGGTGCTTATTTGCTTGTGCTTCCATTCTACTTCACAAGCAACTCTTCTAATTTTACTGAAGCCAGTTCCAGACGGCATCTGCTGATGTCATTTCCTACTGAGTTACAACCAATCAGCGTGAGTTAACCAAAAGTTCTGCTCAGCTACTCCACCGGGCCTTTCCGAGTACCTACCCCTGATCAGGTACTGTGAAAGTTCTGGTAAACGGCCCGTTTGGCTGGAGCGGTGAGGTGGAGACACGCATGCTGGGAAGTTCCAGTAAATTCACCCTGAAGTTCCGAAAGTGGAAACATGCCTACAGTTGCCTTTTTAAACCAGGAATTTTTACAACTGAGTCTTTTTTTAATTTCAAGACTTTTCTGGTTAAATAAAATGATAAATATTATTTTCCTCACTCTCTTAAGATTCATACGTTCCAAACAGCTTTAAAATGTTGTGATTTTTGTCTCTGTAAGAAAATTACAGAAGTTCTTATTAACCGTGTGATGTGTGTGTGTGTGTGTGTGTGTGTGTGTGTGTGTGTGTGTGTGTGTGTGTGTGTGTGTGTGTGTGTGTGTGTGTGTGTGTGTTCCCAGTCTTTTCCAGGTAACTCCAACGCTGACAGCGTGGTTCAGTACAAACTGCAGCAGCCTGCCGTGGCTCGTTTCCTCCGTCTCATTCCTCTGGACTGGAATCCCAGCGGGCGGATCGGACTCCGACTGGAGACCTACGGGTGTCCTTACTGTGAGTTTAGTCTTTTTTAGCTCAACTTTATTTTACTTTAAAAGAACAACAATAAAGCAGTTTTTTCTTATCTTTTTAACCGATTTCACTTGTATCTGCCTCATTTTATCCTCATGCTTCCATTCTTGAACTTTGATCATGACCTAAAATGTTAACGTCTGAGAGGAAATGGAAAACTTAAATGAAAATAAAAAGAATTTAGAGAAAACAAAGCGAACATCAGATTGTTCTTTCTCAGTATTTTGATGTGTTGTTAATATGGATGCTATCGCCCCCTAGTGGCGTGCTTTGGATTTGTTTGTGTTTTTTTTTGCATCATGTGAATGAAGGTTTATTCCTATCAGATTTATACAAATTCTCCAAAATGAGGATGTTTAAAAAGTCATCTACATAATCAGTTTTGTTGCACATCAGCATTGATTTCCTCTATTGTACTGTACAATACAACGTTGCATCTAGTTTCCACCCACAACAGTTTGAAGAGTTCCCTCGCTGCAGTAGGTGGAGTCCTAACGAACAGCGTGTTAGCCAGCGCCTCAGCTGCCAGCCAAAACTATGTTTTTGGAGTAATTACAGTCCTAGGGCTTATTATAATAACATAAAACCCGAAACATAATCTGGAGCTTAATTAGTATGTCTGGTTGTTCATAAAAGAGACTAAACGAAGTGTTTCCAGCTTCACACAAAAGATGACTCAGAAAATTTGGAGCTTCAGCTCGCTGCTGCTCCATAATCAGCAGGAAATACGCTGTACAGTGCAATAAGCACATTACTGCAAGCTAAGTGGGGTCAAAGACTTGCCAGCTTCATTAAAAACGAGAGAAATTAGTGTTAGAGCTGAAAAGGAGGCTGATGCTGAGCTCAGCTGCCGCTGTTTTCTAAAACAGTCTATTCTTTACCTCCTACACGGTTTGTCTCACCTCAGCCCAAATCCCCTGCCAGCAGAAGGCACCAACAGTGAAATTGCTTGATATAGTGATAACCAGAATACAGATTTGTCATATCTTTTGCTGCAACCCAGTAACAAGCTGAATACCTGTCCAATGGGGGAGATTTTTATGTCAGTGCTGAGAGTTCTTGTTAAATTAACCACCATATTTGAGATTGATTGCAGGAAAATAAACCCATGCAGGTTTTTAAATAGACAACAGGAATGTATTGTTTTTGTTAAGCTGCTTTTTTTTAATTAAATGATATTCAGTCTTGAGTTTAAAGCTATTGGTTCTTTGTGTTTCAGCCTCTGATGTGGTGAGTTTCGACGGTGGCAGCAGCCTGATGTTCAGTCTGAGTCCTGAACCGAGACGAGTGTCCAAACAGGTCGTCTCCCTGAAGTTTAAAACCCTGAGGAATTCTGGGACACTGCTGCATGCAGAGGGAAAGGCAGGACTCAGCCTTAATCTGCAGTTAGAAAGAGGAAAGCTGCTTCTGCTCAGACAAGGTACAGCACACCCCACGTAGTAGAAATGTTTAAAGATGACTATGAGCTGCAGAGGAAGAGTTACTCAAACTAAAATCAAATATTATATTTAAAAATTATTCTTTTATGCAAAATTATGTAGGAAATATTTGAATGAGGTGTTTGTTTTTTGTTTTGTCAGAAAAATGTCCCATCAGTTTATATGGAGGGGGCGGGACTTGAGGCTTCTGAAACCAGCCACCAGGAGGCATTTGGTTTCCTTTTGCTTTCAACTTCCACCCCAATAGTCTCTTTCTAGTTGTTATACATGTAAAAGCCCACACAAAACCTCTTTGCTCCAGTTTTTTTCCTCCAACAATTTAAAAGTAAACACATCACAGAGATTTATCAAAATATAGAAAACCAGGGAAGTCAGGAAGCTCTGAGAAGAACAAGGAAGCAGAAAAAAGACGAACAGAATACATAAAGAGGACCAGAACTCACCGGGTGGACTCGTGTCTTCAAAGCCTCTCATTGGGTGATTTGAAACTAAAGACAATAAACTATCCAATCCACATTTTGCTGTTTAATCCCTGATTCAGTTTCTGATGGATTATCAGTCCAGAAAAGCTGTAGACAAACGAAAAAGCTTTTTTCTAAAGTGAAACAGTTGCTGGCATCTGATTGGTTAAAGCCAGATTCCCATTTTGCTTGTTGCGTCCATCAGGGCCACCTTAACCAGCTGATAGGCCCCGGGGCAGAGAGGCTCAGTAGGCCCCCACGGCCCTTATATACAAGTCCTCACAACGTATGCAAGATGAGAACGTGTGTGTGTGTGTTTTGCATGTTTTATGATGTTTAATAAAACTTTCAAATAGATATAATTGCTTTAATAATATATTTTCAGTTTCCAACATATTACTTATCTCTCTCTCTCTCTCTCTCTCTCTCTCTCTCTCTTTCTATCTATAGAGAGAGAGCGAGAGAGAGAGCGAGAGAGAGAGAGAGAGCGAGAGATGTATAAGTAATATGCTGGAAACTGAAAATATATTATTAAAGCAATTATAAGTATTTGAAAGTTTTATTAAACATCAAAACACACACACACGTTCTCATCTTGCATCTGAGGACCGCCATTGACTTCCATTAATTTTAGAGACTGGATTGTGCCTTCTTCTTCTAACCCAACCCTAACCATAACCAATCTATTCCTAACCCAGCCTTAACTAAAACTTAATTCACACCATTCCTGTAAAACTAATGAGTAGAGCTCTTGTACCAAAGTGAGGACCGGGCAAAAGCTCCTCACTTTGCAACTTATGTCCTCACTTTACAGGTGAAGTTTGTCATTGGTGCTCACTTTGATGTATAGACTAGCACACACACACACACACACACACACACACATACAAAACCCTTTGACGTTGTTTATACTGCCGCTCAGATGCAAAATAAGTCAAAATCTTTGTTTTGACACTGTTCTGGTCCAACTCTTGCCCAGAAAGAACGTACTTGTTCAAAGACGATATTTCCCCTGCAGCTCGGATCTGCTCGCCGGGTCCAAGCTCCTGTCTGTCTGCCTTGCTCCTCCAGCGCTCCTGTCTGTCTGCTCTGCTCCTCCAGCGCTCCTGTCTTTCTCCTCTGCTCCTCCAGTTTCTCCATTCTGCTGCTCCTCCCTTGACCGCGGTTCCCTGCTCCGTGCCTGCAGGTGCTCCATCCTCCTCACCTGCCCGGTGTGTCAGTCAGCGATATGTCCAACTTCTTTATAGCTGATTAAATAAATTCTGTCAGCTTAGCTATTTTCTGTCTTACTTCTTTGTCTCGAAGCTCCTTCTAATGAAGCGCTTTCCGTTTCTGAGCACTGCTCTCAATTTTTTCCCCGACATTTTTCCAAATTTCTTTACATCTGGAGGACCACGCCCTGAAATCATCTAAATTGTTTGATTGGTGAGCTCTGGTGCAATGGGCCTTTAGAGGTCACGTGGGTGACATAGGTCACTTGTAATTTGGATCAATCAGCAGCCTTAAATTAGCATCTAAGATGATTGACAGAAAACCTGACAAGTAATAAAACTATGTTTTTTTTACCTGAAATGATAGGCCCCTAAACATCATAGGCCCCTGGCCACGGCCCAGGTTGGCCCGTGCATTAAGGCGGCCTTGGCGTCCATGATGGACGCTGCTGGTTTATTGCAGCATGTGTCAAAACTTACAGTTTGTACAGAATTTTATGTGTTTTTACAATAAGATTCCTGGTCCCAACCAATCTTTTATCATCTTGTCATCTTTCAGTCTCGTAAAAGATTTAATTTTCTTTTGTCTTCCCGTTTGTACAACTTAAATATTTATATCACCGTCCCTCATTTAACCGCCCTTAATCCTGATCCTCCTGAATCTGTCTGCCATCCTTCGCCTTTTCATCACCTACATTGCTTTCTTTTTTGTAACCTCTTGACTTTGGTTATGTTGAAAGACGAGATTATAAAGCATCCCCAAAGGGAACAACCCTTTAGAACAAAGAGTTCGGACATTGTGAGACTTTTAGTACCCTTGAGCGCTTGCTGTCTCCAGCACCTTTTATCACCTGTATCTGTGTCACCTTTTAAAAATGACCCAGGTGTTTTTGGGAAGCCTTTACTTTTGCAACAAGTGGATCACCTTGAAAAACTGCCCAATTAAGAAGATGAACTGTGTCCTTGAAATAAAACCAAGATTAGGTTTTTATGTGCTTCTGTTGCAGTTTCTAAAAGAAGGAAAGTCTTTTTTTTGCTGCTCCACCTAAGTTTTGCAGTTTAGGGTCATTCTTCAAACAAATGAGCTTTTTTAGGTCACCTATCCTTCAATTGCAAAAAAATTCCAGCTTATGCAGGAATGAATGTATATAAAAGTTTTGTGATTTACACTGGTGCTTGTTCATGCAGAGCTCTAAAAGTAAAAACCACATATTGATGGATGCCAGTGCAATTAAGATGGTAGGGGTGTGACGTGTGAAATAATTGGAGAACTTTGTAAGAAGCCTTGCAGAAGCATTGTGAAGAACCTGGGAGGCTTTGTTAAGGCAAGTGAACAGGGAGAAGTAATCGAGAGAAGTGTAAATAAACGCATTAATAATTTCCAGTTCTAAGTGCAAAACAACGGAACTCAACTTTGCAATCCTGAGGTAATAAAAACAAAATGTGCTTTATGTGAGTCAAATGTTGCACTTGAATCCTAATAGAAAGATTTAGTCAAGGGACCAAGAGTTTCCACTATCTTGCAAAAACAAGGACTTCAGTAACTTGCATCCATCCAGCCTCTATAAGAATGAAATCATTTGTAGCTTAGAAACATTAGATATGTAAATGACTGTCATGTGCATAGCAGCAATGAGAAATATCCTTAAATGCACTCAAAATGTGCTAAAGTGAAAATGTATCACTGAAACAATTAAAGCCCTAAAACAGAGCCTTGTGGTGCACCACAGGCAAGAGAAGAAGAAGACTTAGGTCACATTCACACTGCATGAAAAATTGACTCAAAGCCACTTTTTCAAGACAATAAGAATGACGATAATTAATTTGGTTACATTGATATGTATTTCTAAAACAGATCCTACTTTTACATCACCAATGTGTGACAGACTTACCATACCATACCATTTTATTTGTATAGCACTTTCAGACACATCAGGAGGGTTGTACAAAGTGCTGAACAGTAGCAAAATATAAAAGCGGCGTAACACATCAAATAATTAAAAGTCCCATATCAAAACCACAAGGAGCATAACACAAAAATATAGTAGTTTTAGAAACCTAAGAGTAAAACCATTTAAGAAAAAGACGACATGAAAACAATCCATTCAGGATGACACAGAGTGAAAAGCAAGGAAAAAGAACTGAGTTTTTAAGTGAGATTGGAATCAATTGTTACACCAAGGTTCACAGCTGATGATTTGCAAGAAGGAGCCAAGAAAATTAATTCAGGGGGGCAAGGAATATGTTTATTATCATGGGTGATAAGAAGGACGTCAGTTTTATTGTCATTTAGATGCAGAAAGTTGACTGCAAGCCACATCCTGACTTCCTTAAAGCAGTCAAGGAAGAGCGAGTGTGAGCTGTGAGATCCAAGAGGGATGTGTATTTGACAATCGTCTGCGTTCAGGTGATATATATTTTTAAATCAAAAAAGGGGCAGTATTTACAGGGAGAAAAGAAGAGGACCGAGAATGGAGCCCTGTGGGACCCCCCAAGAAAGTTGGGGAGAGTTGGAACAGCATTCACCCAGCATTACCTGGAAAGTCCTGTTGGTAACATAGGACTGAAACCACTGAAGTGCGGAGCCAGTGATTCCTGCACAATGTTCAAGTCTATGGATAAGGAGCTTGTGATCAATTGTATCAAATGCTGATGATAAATTGAGGAGACGCAAGAGAGCACCAGAACCTGAGTCATAAATAGTGAATAGTTGGTTAAAAACACGGAGTGTTGTCTCAATGCTGTGAGAACTTCAGGGCCGTAGAACGCTCACACTAGAGTATGCTTCTGTTGCATTTGAATTATAATGTGAACAACCACCCAAGAAATTGAATCTTGAATATAGAACGATGGTCAGCGATATCAAAAGGACGACTAAAGCAGCAACAGAACAATATGTTCTAAGCATCAAACAGCAGTTTTGAAATTGCCTGGAAGAAATGGGCCAAGTTTGAGTTTTTAAGAGTGTGGATGTATGAGGTTGCAATTAAGAAAGCCAGAGCTGAGAAGTTCTTCTTCAGATTTATCTGGTTGCTTGTTTCTGCATCATGAGTCCAATTTCTCAAAAATCCTCCTGAATATGTTTTTTGGCCTTTACACACACAAAAATCACCCATATTTGTTAATTTTACAAAATATTTGAGCAGGTATTCAAAATCGTTTGGTTTTAAAGACAAAGTTCACTTGTTTTTTCAAAACATTAGCAGTGGTCTCTAGTATAAATGAATGCCTTGTGAGTGAGAAAAAACTGTGGTTCAGAAACTAGAGGTGAAACAGAGGATAGGCGAGCAGAAAACAGCAGGATTTGGAGTCTTATTTCCTGATATTCTGAAATCTCTCCTCTGATTGGCTAATAGCAACACTGACTCTGTTTTATCTGCAACGTTGATGTTTTATCTCCACAAATAACACAAGCCTGGAGGAGTTCTGCTGTGTAGTGGACTTGCTAATGCTAACGGTTAGCTTCTGCTTGCCGAGACAGTCTCTGCTGTTTCCTGGACGCTAAACCAACAACAGTCTTCCCCGTCGTGAGTCAAGATGGGTGAGTCCATGAATGTTAAGTGACAGTAGCTACATTTACATGCGCCAAATTTCCCTTATCCGATTCAAATCTTGGTTGATCGGAAATCCCAAATCTCTGTTTACATGGACACTAACTGGAATGATCCGATCACGCCGCGATGCACACACCATAGCTTGCGCATGCGCAGACTTGTCTTTCCCGGAAGAGAAATTGTAAACAAACGCCATCTTGTCCGCACGTCTTTTCCCTTGCATTTTATTTGCTTTATTCTCTAGCTTCGGTGAATTCCCGCTTCCTGCATCTTTAGATGCACTTGAGTGTATAACTTGGCATTTTTAGCCGTTCGGCCATCGAGACGTTCAGTAATATTGAGCTCCCGTAGTATTTCCAGTAAAAAAATAGCGTCGGCAACAAATCACTTCTGATCGCCCGCCATGTTTTTGATCTGTCCTGAGCATGCTCAGAGGCGAAAAGAGGGCACGCTGCAGTTGCACACATGCGCAGTGGGCATTATTTTACCCCAACGATCCGAATGGCTGTGTACATGGACGCCAATCGGATTGACGATCGGACAAAACTACCTCTTTCAATAGGAAGTAAATTTCATTCGGATCAGACCGAATCGGATCAGAATATTCCGATTGACATGTTTACATGACGAATTTTTGATCCGATAGGGCGTTCAAGCCGATTACTTGTGTCCATGTAAACGTAGCTAGTGTGACGTAGATCTGTGTGTCTTTTCTAATCTCGTCTATTTTCTATCAGAAGCTAATGCAGGAAATAGGGGTAGAAGAATATATTCACGTTCAGGCTGCATGTTAAAGTCAGAGTGATGATCGTGTTTCAAAAATAACAATAAATGGCATTTCAGTCAACTTGGTCTTTAAAGAGAACCCAGGAGACCACGAGTTTCTTCATCCTGCTTTTCTTTATTCCTCTAGTCTGTTTTCATCTGAATCTGTTATTTCCCCACATATCAAAGCCTTTTGTATTCTCTCGTCATATGAAAATATTTTCAGACTTCTGTTTTCCTCTTTTGAATTCCTGTCCCTCACACACACACACACACACACACACACACACACACACACACACACACACACACACACACACACACACACACACACACACACCCATTTGATGTGTCCCCTGGCCAGTTTTCTGTTTTCCTCACCCTTCATTGTTATGTATCTCTGTCTCAGATATGGCAGAGTGTTTTCAAAAGCAGCTAAAAGCTTTTTCTTTTTTAGTTTTTCTCCAGTTCAGCATCCTTTAACTTCCAGGCTATTATCTACTTTATTTTTCCATCTCAGACCCTTTAAGTTGTAGGTTTTAGTGATTTAGGTCAGCTGTTCTGTCGACACACCCTGGGCTCATGGATCCAGGTCTGACACCCCCACCCCACCACCACACCCCCCATTCAGCTTCACTTAGATCCTACAGTTCACTTTATGAGGCAACACTGAGCAACAGCCCAGAAACAGACACACAATCCTGCACGAGAAGGGAAACCGACACTGCAAACTTCAGAACAGATTTGCTACCAACACAAGTGAAGCAGTTCTGTTAATGTTCTGTTTTTGTTAGCTCACAAGTAAAATGATTGATGTTTTCTGCTAAATTTATGTTTCTTTGACACATCCGCTGCCTTACTGAGGCATTTTAGCCCGTTTGTGTTACAATTTGAGAATAAATTGTGTGTTTTTTGAGGTTTTGCTGCAATTCAGGCTTCTAAAGGCAACTGCAGTTGAGACGATGTGGAAATATTTAATGTTTGTGTTACCCTTTCGTGGTCCCACTGGTGTTTGACTTTGTTAAATCAACTCCTCTCAGTTTGAAACTGTTTAAATTAGCTGAAAACGTTTGTATTTCTTTAGGCTTTTCCTTCCAAATCCAAATATTAGATGATCCATTTCACTTCACCCTATAATGGAAAGAAGAGAAAACTTGAAGCAGCAAAAATGCTGCCAACTACCCATTTTGTGAGCTGAATAGACTCTTGGAGACAGACTTTGTGGAAGTCAGCTGCTGAAATAATTATAACAGCCGGGATCCCGATAAGAACGATCAGATTTTAGCTGCTGAAACAGAACGGAGGACAAGATACAGGAGAGCGATGTCGTCTCCAGGACATGAACAGAATGATAAAACAGCAGATGAGAATTATGAGGCAAGAGCCTCTCACACCTTCTGCTTGTGGGTAATGAACGCCGTGTTATTGGCATCGGTTTTTAGACAAATGCAAGAGAACCGCATTATTCATTTTTATCGTTTTTGTTTATCTCCACAATATATTAATAGCTATACGATGTTAGAATGTTAAGAGGCATGATAACGGTTTTAAGCTAATTTGTTTTCCAGATTTGCTATTTTAGCTTTAAACAGGGTTTCTCTCTAACAGGTGACGTCTTTAACCGATGAGAAAACCTAACAGGTAAAAAGCTGACTTACAGTTTTCAGTGGGACATAAAAACAAGATGTTATTAAAAATGTAATCATCTTTGCTTCGTTAGACGTTTTCATCACCACACCTGTGTTGTTGTTGGAGGGTAGCTTCTAAAGCTGAAACATGCACAAGTGAGAGAGAAGCAGAAATGAAACATACTTTAATGTCCCACTAATCCACACGCATTATTGCCTCTCTCCGGTTCTTTTTACACTCATACAAAAGATTTCTGGTAAAGTTAACAGTGGTGAGGTCAAAGGTCACGGACTGTGCATGGTCTGATTAGCTGGTTTATGATTTTCATGTCCTTTCTCTCTTTTTGACTTCATCTTCTGTCTAACTTCATTTTGTTTTTGCTTCTTTTCTCATTAAACCTCCAGTCATCCATTTTCTGAACCACTTATTGGTGGTAGAGTATAATGATGTGAGGGTCAGGGTTTTTTTCAACCTGCGGGTACCGCAGATTAAAAAAAGTCTGGCTTAGCACTCTGCCGATGTGCGGGGGGTAGGGGTTCAGCATTCCCACCTTATATATACAGTTTTTGGTTCCCACCGAGGTCAGTGAGAGCGTGGGGGGGTGAGGTCAGTGAGAGCGTGGTGTGGGAGGGTCGTTACTGTAGGATGAAGATGAACGGTTCACTACAAGGACTCGGCTTTCATCGTTCACTTTGAAAACTCGTTCAACAGATTTGATTCGTTCATGAACGTCACATCACTAGAATGAATGATTGGTGTGTGGTAAAGCACCTTGAGGGGTTGCAGAACCCTAGAAGGCACTTTATAAATACTTTTATTCCTCATTAGAGCCGTGGGGAACTGATGTCTAACAGTATTCATCAGGCGAATGGCGGGGGATACCTTGGACAGGTTCAGTCCGTCATAAAACAATAAGTCACATACTGACTCACACTCAGGGACAATTTAGAGTCACTCATCCACCCGACATGCATGTTTATAGTCAGTGTGAGAAAACCAAGCATGCTTGAAGAGAAAACATGCTAACTGAACGCAGAAAAGACGCAGTCGGGATTTGAACCTGTGATCGTTTTGCTGCCAGGCACCAGTGCTACTAATTGTGCCATCATGCATGGGTTTTAAAAAACTGTAGTTTGTGGTAAATTGGTTAAAGTTGGATCACAGAAGAAAGTGAGAAATTAAATCCAGCGTTTCAACCTAAACAGATGTGTCTGTGTGAGACCAAGATTCCTCAAACTCAGCTTCTTAAAGGGATATTCCACCCAGAATTGAAATTTTGTCTTTTGACATATTTCCCAGAGTTAGATAAGTGGGAAAAAGCATTTTGTAACCAGTGCAGTAATTCTCCTGATCTGACAGCAGTTTGTCTGCTTTAGTTTACCTTTAGCTTAGCATAAACGATGGAAGTGAATGGCAGGTACTAGCATGCTAATGCCTGCCATTCACTTAAGATGATCTAGTTAAAGACTACAACCTCATCATGAGCACGTCACACTCAAGTCCCCTGAAGATCACGGCTTGAAGATGCCACATGATCCACTTCATCTGCAAAAAGCCATGAGCTCTTGTCCCTGAAGACCACTAACTGAGAACGAGCTTCATCTATAAAGTATCTGGTCTCTTCTAGGAGATAAAATCAGTGTTTGGTGTGAAGGACGTGTTGATTTCAGAGCTGCATATGAATGTTACATCTTTGTTTATGCGTGTCTCCTTCCAAAACAAGGTTTGGAAACTTTTTAATAGATGCATGGGTAGATGGGATAATTTCCCGCTCGACCAGGCGTGACTAATTTATGTGAGATTTAGCCGTCAACAGGTTCAAAACGGCAAAATTCACAAGTTCCTTCTTCTAACAATCTGGAAAAAGTTTCATTGTTTTCTGGTGGTTGTAATTTTAAAGATATAAACTGATGATTAGAACATCTACCCATTCAGGTTCTCCTCTTCTCCCTCACATCATAATAATGGTTGTATTAATCAATGCCCGTTAGGAGGTCTTATTTGCTTTGAAGGTTTCTTCCCTCCTGTATTGATTACATTGTCTCTTCCTGTTCCCCCAAACTCAAATCAAATAAATCATCACAATAACTGTGCTGACAGAACTCACTTCCTCTGTATCATGAGGTGAATATTATAGCTCTCTCTGCCTGGATGAAGTTGTTTTCCTGCTGAAAATCTATTCCCTCCTGGATTGAGCTGGAATATCAAAGCTACATTTGTCCATCAGCCTCCAAACTGAGCATTTGTCTCTCTCTGAGGCTGGGATTACCTCTCCCAGAAGAATACCTAATACATTTTTAATGCGCATTCTCTTTCTCTCTGCAGAAGCACAAAGTTTCTCTCTCATCCCCGAGTGACGATCCACTTATTAGGAGCCGGCTGGTGCTCATTTATCATTAATGAAGTCTCACCGTGTTTCTTTGCAGTCTTTTATATTTGCCGTATTCACATATTTGGCTTCGGTTTTCAGCTCAAGTATGCAGATATACTTAGTAGTTCCTAATGAGGTGACCTCGGCGTGCTCCTCCCTGTGTGAAGCTGAGAGAATGGAGGTTTTTTTAAGTGTGGTGTGTTGTAGCTGTCCTCGGGATGGCGTTGCTCTGACACCGGGTCAGACTGTCAGACAGAAGCAGACGAGCAGGTCAGATAACGAGGAGACAACAAACTTACAGGTCAGATAACGAACAGCCGGCTGTCAGATCAGGGCCGCTCCACAGAGAGAGAGGAAATTAAACAGCTTGCATAAATAAGAAAGAAAGAAAATCTGTATTTTACACCGCCAGACTGACTTTACACAAGAATAAAAGCCTCCAGATTCCTGATAAAATGTCATTTTATCTTCTTCTCTTTTATTCACAAGGTTTGTCCTTTTCCACTGAGTCCAGATTGGACTTTTCACATTAAACCGTGCCGCCGTGTTGATTAAAACTTCCATTTCTCACTATCTGATTAGTTTTTATGAACGTTTTTCATGCCTCTGTCAGCGTTATCTTCTGTACTTCCATCCATCTTCATCCTTTCATCTTCCCACAACTCCTCATCCTCCTCCTATTTATCCCTTTTCCTTTTAACCTGGACTGATATTCCTCCCTTTCCTGTTTTATTACTAACATGTTATTTCTTTCTCTCCGCTCCCTCTTTTTGCTTCGTCTTCTCCGTCATTTTTCCCAGGCAGCAGTTCATCCTCTGAGCTTCGGGAGCTCGCCTCCCTTGGAAGCCTCTTGGACGATCAACACTGGCACCGCGTCATGCTGGAGCAGAAAAACGGCCAGCTCAACCTGACCGTGGACAAACACACGGAGACGGTTCAGATCCCAGAAGAGTTTGACCTCTGGGTCATCGAACAGGTCTGCAGAAGCTCACATGTGCATTTATGATGATAAATTCTGATTTTCTCACCTTGTGCTTTTATTTCTGTTCAGCTGAATGTGGGAGCAATCCCGGATCCGGTCGCCTCTAAGAAAAGCTTCCACGGCTGCCTGGAAAACCTGCTGCACAACAACATCAACCTGATAGAACTGGCTAAACGTGGTGACCATCAAGCTTCAGTTCAGGTACGAGTAACCGAGAAAACTTAAATAAAGCACTAAACACTGGGAACAGTGCGGGAGTAGACTGTTGCGTTATGAAACTGAGAACTAGATGTACTAGGTAGCTTGAATACTGACAAGGAAGAGCTGAGATAATTACAGATGCAACACAGGTGAGATGCTGAGTAACCATGGAAACCAGAAAAAATGGACAAGAACCAGGAGCCAAATTAGAACATCAAAAAGATGACAAGAATACAAACAAATGAAAATACGCTGGACACAAGAAACTAAAATAAACACACCAAAGAAATGTGACATTGATCAAATCCAACATTTCAGCTATTTTTGTGCACCTCTGCTCTCAGCATCGTAGTCACAATGCAAATGGAGCTAATTATTAGCTAGTTATTAGCATGTGAGCAATTTGCCCTGTTCTAGCAGCAGATCAAGGGTTCTTGTTGCACATTTTAAAGATGGACCCGGCAGGAACAGAAGTGACGGAGAGAAAGAGGAAAATGTTTTCTCACATTGAGCTGCAGGTCTTCTAGGTGAAGCAGAGAGACGCTCTTCCTTTATGATGGGAGCTCTAAATCATTAAGTGACATTTTCTGCTTTCCAGACATCTTTTTATTTTCACTTAATAAATTGAAAAGTGTTTTTTTTATTTCTGTTGCTGCTGAAGGCATGCTCACTGCTCTTTTTCTCATGACTGAAGACTGAAGGTCCTGCAATAATTCTCCTGAAAGATGCTTTGGGTGGTTTTTGTTAACCTCTAGTTCTGAAGCACCGTCTTTTGTAGTGTTCTACAATCATGAGGCTCTGGGTTCTGCTTGTGAAGCAACGACAAAGAGACGTTACCTCCTTTTGACACAAACTCATCAGTGGAGGAGATGATGAATGAGACTTCCTGACACGCCTGCCCTATTTTTGTGAAGGCAGCAGTTTTGTTGATTGCTCCTCTTTCTTTTTTCATGAGAAACAAACACCTCTGGTCTCCAAAGAGGGTTTGAATGAAGGCAGCTGGACTTCTTTGGTTTCTTGAAGATGTTTCCAAACCAAGTTTCCAACCAAATAAGTCCAGTTGCCTTCATTCGAACTGCCTTTGACCTGGATGACTGAGAACCTCCACCAGCACCTCTGGTCTTTACTATTAGGAATGCTTTGAAAGTTTTTTTACTAAAAGTAGGATAACAGTTCTGTTATTAGAAGAAAAAACAATGTTCTGCAGTGACGGTTAGTGTGAGATGTTAACAGTTTCTATCAACCATAATAATTAAAAACAAAAGGTCAGAGAGGCACAGAATTCACAGAAAGGTTCTGAGATGAATTTTCGTGAGTGTTTTTTGGTTTATCAACGCTCTGATCTTCATTTTAATCATTCCTGAAACCCAAACTCATGCAGAACCTTTAAAGATGGCGGCGGGCCTTGTTGTGTGGAGAGAATTTGGGTGTGCATGTGGTGAATTGGTTTTGTGGACTTTTATAGCTCAATTGTTACTTCATATCTTGCATTCTCCACCTCATACTTTCATATATCACTTTAACAGCTCTACAAAGGGCTTTTAGATGTCATCTCTGTTTCCAGAGCTTTATAAAGATAGCGGCCTGATATTCCCAGTAGAGAGCCGCTGCTGTGATATATTACTGCTGCAGCTTTAGCAATGGATGCTGTGTCATTACCTCCCTTCAAAACAACAGTCGGCAATGAAACGGCTGTAGAGTAATGTTCATGCTCACACCCCTCCCCCACAGCTCTCACATGAGTGACTTTGGTGCCTCCAGTTTGCGCTCATTGCTTTTGTCCTCAAGGAGACTTGCTGATGAGATCACAGCAACACCAAGTTGCATCGACACGCCCTCTGCACCTGATTAATATTCATGTTTTCTGTTGGTTTATCTCTCCAGTAATCATTTTTTCTGTCCCGACTCGTCCTTTTCTCCCTCAGGGCAAAGTGACCTTTTCTTGCGCCGAGCCCGTTTCTGTTGCCGTGACGTTCCCCGGCCCCCACAGCTTCCTCCAGTTGCCGTGGACGACACCATCCACATCAGGGGGGGTGTCTGTAGGGTTTCAGTTCAGGACCTGGAACAAGGCGGGGCTTCTGCTAACCTTCGACCTCCCTCGACAAGGGGGTGTGGTCTGGTTGTACCTGGAAGAGGCTAGACTCAAGATGCAGATCCAGAAAGGAGGTCAGGTTCTGCTGGAGCTCAGTGCAGGTCTGTTTATGACTTAGATTAACCTTTAATCCACGATGACTGTAACTCAATAATCTACATGTATTATATCTGTTGCACTCAGGTTTGGCTCTTCATGATGGTCAGTGGCATTCAGTGGATCTTACCTCCAGACGCGGTCATCTGACCGTCTCTGTGGATAAACAGGAAGGTGGTGTGGCTCACGCTGCGCCATCATTTCCTGTTTCCATATCAGGTCAAGTCTTCTTTGGAGGTGAAACTCAAACACATTATCGTTTACATTATAAAATAAATTATGTCTTATACTCAAAAACCACAGTATTGTGTATTTTTGTGTAATACATATATTTATATTTGTGTTATTTAGTTACTCAATCATAAACTTCCATCCATCCATGTTCCTCCGCTTATCCGGGGTCGGGTCGTGGGGGCAGCAGCAGCACAGGCACCCTGTGGAGAAAACTCATTTCAGCTGCTTGTATCCGTGATCTCGTTCTTTCTGCCACTACCCAAAGCTCGTGACCATAGGTGAGGGTAGGAACGTAGATCGTCCGGTAAATCAAGAGCTTCACCTTCCGGCTCAGCTCCTTCTTCACCATGACAGACCGGTACAACGCCCGCATCACTGCAGACGCAGCACCAATTCGCCAATCATAAAGTTGTCACATACTGTTCTAAGAACCAGATATACAGACCCTTCTGGTTTTGGTCAGAGAAAGATTTTAAAATCATTTTAGATTCTAAACATGGAAACAAAACCGTTATATCTTTAGTTTGATTTTTCTCTGTTATCTTGTTCTGATACTTAAAGTTCTGTGATCTTCCGCAACAAGATGGAGTTCTGGGTTCTTCTGTCCTGGGAGGAACTGGGCTAGTCTATTGAATCAGCAAAAAAGGGTTGAATCTTGATTTATTTCTCATAGAACACTTCCATGGAACTGTGATAACTGCTACTTTTTGTCTTCACGGGTCTTTAAAATTGCTCTGCTAGCAAAATTTATTCAAATAAATGTTCTGTTACATTAGCTCACATCAGCTGGAGATAAAAATACAGCTCGTCTTAGACCCTGGTCCATTTGAGCGTGAGAAGATAAAGAAATGACGAAGACCCATGTTCTTTTACACGTAGATTTTTCACACGAACATTTAGGAAGAATGTTCTTCTATACCAGCCAGGTGCCACCGTAACGAGATCATTCTAAATAATTCATTCATCAGTGATCATAATGTTATGGCTGACTCATGCAAGTCAGCCTTGTAATAATTCATTAATATTTAAAAGGCTCCTTGATCTGGTTGCACTTCTATAATTAGCTGTAAACTTGGGTATCTTTCCTCTTTTATCTTTATTTTGTGGCGCTTTCCTTTATCTTCCTCTTTTCTTTTATCTCCCTTTTGTCTCACTGGCCTTTTGTTCCCTCCTTTCTTTCCTTGTTTCATTTTTCATTACCTAATCTGCCGTCTCTTTGGGTTTTTCCCTGATCAGCAGAACTACGGTCCAGATTTTTTTTTTCCCACTGCTTTAGGCGTTTTATCATTTTGAACATGCAGATTTATACAGCTTCACGCATTCTCTCTGCTTTTACATTTCACGACCTACAAAAGTAAAACATAGCTTTATTCATTCAGGTTCATTTTAGTGGGATTTCAGCTGCACGGTTTAATAAAACGTAGATTTAATCTGCTTGTTAGTCTTTCAACGACCACAAAAAGTTTTAAAAACTTTACGGAGGTTTGTTCAGTGCGTGCAAACCTGTTTGGCAGCTGGAGTTCAGATGTGCTCCCCTGAACGTTTACTGATGCATTCCTTGTCTTGTTCTCTCTTTTATCAAGGTTGTCCCGCTCAGGACGACAGTCAGGAATGTGAAAACCCGTTCAACATTTTCCAGGGATGCATGCGTCTCCTCACCTTGGACAATCAGCCGGTTGATCTGATCATGGTGCAGCAAAGACTTCTGGGAAATTATAGCCAACTGCAGATGGACATGTGTGGCATCATTGACAGGTCAGAGCCATGTGCTAACATCCTGAACCATAATCACACAACAGCTGCTGATTTACACACCGCTGTGTGACTCAGTTCAGCGTTCCTCTTTATTATCGGCAGTTTTTCTCTAAACAAGTTTTGTTCTCGACGTTTGCTGCAATGATTTTTCTAGGAAACGTATTTATGGGATTCTGGGAGTGTTCATTGTGCTGAAGAACATTTGGCACAGACTTCCCCTTTTGTTCTTTTTTTTCTGGTAAGATGATTTACTCACGCTCACGACTGCCTGCTGTGTTGCAAAATAAAATCTTAGAGAAATGTTTGCTCTCTGCTCGACAGGATGTGAAAATAATAAAGGTACGATGTAAACAAATATCAAAAATACAGCTGCATCAGCAACTGTCGTTCCACCGTGGTATTAGTTTACCGTCGTTTTCATGGTAACAGCAAAACGTCAAATCCGTTTCAAGACTGTTGAATGAAAATGTTGGGGAATGCACATTTCTTGGTGTTGAAATGACTGATGCCTTAACAAATTGTCAAAAAAGTAAAGACTCAGAAGACTGACAGCTGTCAGGACTTTATTCAGATTAACACAGAACAAACTCTGACAATCTGTCAGAAAAATGCAAAGAGGTGACATCTTTCCAACAGATGATGTCCAGGTCATTTTGCCCTGGAACATTTTTGAACTCTGGTTCCTTCCTGAGCCACCAATTCCTGCAAATGCAGCAGCATTTTTGGCACAGACAGAATGGGAGATGTACAAGAAATGCTGCCAAAAGACCTTCAAAGGCTCACCACGTAATGATAAATGCTCAGCACATCATGCGCTGCAAACTTTCAGACCAGAAGTGGGATTCGAACCTGCGAGGACAAGTGTCCATTGGAAACCATCCTGGTACTTTCATTAATCAGCTAATCCCCAAAAACTCACAACTAGAAGACATTGGTCCTGCTAGTCAATGGCATCACATACCTGTCCTACAGGTCTATCTATAGATTTGTGGGGTTTTCTCCAAAAACTACCAATAAAAAATGATTTTAAAATGTTGTCTTCTTCACAATCCCATGTTACATAAAGACTTATATTCAATGGTCAAAGTCCATGAAGTTTAAACACCTTCAACAAGTTAAGCTTCTACCAGGAGTGGGGGTTATATTAAACAGGCAATTTTGATAAAGTTTAAAGCTCATTGAGCAAATTTTTTATTGTTTACCAGGAGGGTGGGGGTTTGAACCCATGAAGTTTTTTGTCCATTGGCTCTTAAGTCCAATGCCTTGACCACTTGGCTATATTAGTCTTTGAATCCCCACAAGTTCACAACTAGAAGTCAGGCTGAAGGAAAATGTAGCAGATATCTGAAATGCTAACACATACCAGCCCTACAGTTCTATTTAAAGAGTTGTAGATTTTTTTTCAAACACTACCTATTAATGTGAGGTTTAGAAATTGTGTCTCTGTGGTGGTTAACCCATTTCCTTGTACCAGGAGTGGGGTTTGAACCCACGAGGACATGTGTCCATTGGATCTTAAGTCCAACGCCTTAACCACTCGGCCATCCTGGTACTTCTGGTAAATACTGGATCCTTACAAACCCACGACTAGATGTTAGGCTGGGGGAAATAAATGTAACAGACATCTGAAATGCTAGTCGCTAGCAACACATACCAGCCTTACAGTTCTATGTAAAGAGTTGTGGATTCTTCTCCAAACACTACCTATTAATGTGAGGTTTAAAATGCTGTCTCTGTGATGGTCAACCCATCTACTTCTCTGTACCATGTTCCCAAAAGATCCACACTCAGTGGTCAACTTCCATGATGTTTAAAGACCCTTGAGCAAGCTCTACTTCTACCAGGAGTGGGGTTTGAACCCACGAGGACATGTGTCCATTGGATCTTAAGTCCAACGCCTTAACCACTCGGCCATCCTGGTGTTTCTGGTAAACACTGGATCCTTACAAACCCACGACTAGATGTCAGGCTGAGGGAAATAAATGTAACAGACATCTGAAATGCTAGTCGCTAGCAACACATACCAGCCTTACAGTTCTATGTAAAGAGTTGTGGATTCTTCTACAAACTCTACCTATAAATGTAAGGTTTAAAACATTGTCTCTGTGATGGTAAACCTATCCATTTCACTGTCCCATGTTTCAACTAAAGTCATGCTCAATGATTATTTTCATGAAGTTTAAAGGTCATTCAGCAAGTAGTACTTGTACCAGGAGTGGGGTTTGAACCCACGAGGACATGTGTCCATTGGATCTTAAGTCCAACGCCTTAACCACTCGGCCATCCTGGTACTTACATCAAGTGGTGGATCCTCACAAACCCATGACTAGATGTCGAGCTACAGGAAATAAATGTTTGTAATAGTCATTGGTACTGCTAGTCTCTGGCAACCAGCCTTAATGCTCTATGTAAAGAGTTGTGGATTCTTCTCCAAACACTACGGCTGTGTCCAAATCCAGGGATTGCATGCTTCTGAGTACCCGTCCTCATTGGTCTCAGGAGAACGTGTTCTTCCGTGACCACTTAGACCGGATGTTAACAGCTGTGAATGTGGACGTTCTAGCCTTAAATAAAAGTCCCGCCCCTACTCCTGTCACCTAGCAACTGCTTAAAGAAAATCTATTACAAAATATGGATCCACGATGCTGGATTATTCACGGTTAATTGTATAATTTATGTTATGATTTATGATTTACCAATTTTATGAACTGTAATGACGAACAAGAATACAAACATTACAGGCCTAATGAGAATGGGAAACGCCTAAAAACACAACCAGTTCAGGCTTTTACTTTTTCTACAGTCAGATTTGAATAAACTAGTCGTCCTGCTGCTCTACTGCTGCGTGTCCCGTTTCTACAGAAATAAATCCCGCAGTGCATCACGGGAATTATGGAGGTGAGGAGACCACGGAGACTACACCGCACCCGTTCTCAAAATCGGGGAAAAGAAGAACGCATTTCAAGACCGCATTCTCAGCATTCTTGGAATTTGGACGGTCTTCGACGCGGCGCTGTGACGTCACTGGTCTTAAAATCCGAACTCATGAGCACGCAACCCCTGGATTTGGACACAGCCTACCTATTAATGTGAGGTATAAAATGCTACCTCTGTGATGGTAAACCCATCTACTTCTCTGTACCATGTTCCCAAAAGATCCATACTCAGTGGTCAACTTCCATGATGTTTAAAGACCCTTGAGCAAGCTCTACTTCTACCAGGAGTGGGGTTTGAACCCACGAGGACATGTGTCCATTGGATCTTAAGTCCAACGCCTTAACCTCTCGGCCATCCTGGTACTTGAGGCTACTAGCAAATATTCACAAACTCATGCTAGCCTTACAGTTCTATGTATAGCAGGCGTGGGCAATCCTGGTCCTCAAGTGCTGCTATCCAGCATGTTTTAGTTGTCTCCCTGCTTCAACACACCTTAATAAATGGTTGAATCACCTGTTCAACAGGTCGTCAAGCTCTTTAGAAGACCTTCAATCACCTATTGAATAAAATCAGGTGTGTTGACAAATTGAACCATGTTAAAAAGTCTCTGAAATACATGAACACAATGCAAACACACAATAGTAAACACACTAGAGACATTATTGCAGTGATGGCACAATACCCCTGAAAAGTGCTATACACTCTGTGATCCTGGCAGAAAGTTGCTTCACAACACTGACACACCAACAAAGAAGTATAAAAAGAAAAGGTATCCATCAATGCATGTGCATACAAACCTGCCGACAGAGAAGCATAAAATAGGCTTTATATTCAATTACTATGATGTTTAAAGATCTTTCAGCATATTGTAATGCTACCAGGAGTGGGGCTTGAACCCACGAGGACATCTGTCCATTGGATCTTAAGTCCAACGCCTTAACCTCTCGGCCATCCTGGTACCTGCAGCAAGTGGTGGATCCGCACAAACCCATGACTAGATGTCGAGCTGCAGGAACTAAATGTTTATTTTAGCTATTGGTACTGCTAGTCTCTGGCAACCAGCCTTACAGCTCAATGTAACGAGTTGTGGATTCTTCTCCAAACACTATCTATCAATGTGACGTTTAAAATGCTGTCTCTGTGATGGCCAACTTATCTACTTCACTGTACCATGTTCCAAAAAGATCCATATTCAGTGGTCAACTTCCATAAAGTTTAAAGACCCTTAAGCAAGGTCTACTTTTACCAGGAGGGGGGTTTGAACTGATGAGAACATGTGTCCATTGGATCTTAAGTTCAATGCCTTAACCACGCAGCCATTCTGGTACACATGGCAGCTGTTGGATCCCGACAAACTCACAACTAAAAGTCAGGCTGAGGGAAATAAATGTAACAGACATCTGAAATGCTAGTCCCTAGCACCACATACCAGCCTTCCAGTTCTATGTAAAGAGTTGTGGATTCTTCTACAAACACCATCTAAAAATGTAAGGTTTAAAACATTGTCTCTGAGATGATAAACCTATCCATTTCACAGTCCATTGTTTCAATAAGAGTCATGTTCAATGGTTATTTTCAGGAAGTTTAAAGGTCATTCAGCAAGTTGTACTTCTACCAGGAGTGGGGTTTGAACCCACGAGGACATGTGTCCATTAGATCTTAAGTCCAACGCCTTAACCACTCGGCCATCCTGGTACTTTTGTCAGCTGGCGAATATCAACAAACTCACTGCTAGTCCCTGGAAATACGTCAGCCTTATAGTTAAATGGTTGAATCACCTGTTCACCAGGTCATCAAGCTCTTCAGAAGAATGTTAATCACATTTTTTTTTTTTTTTTTTTTTTTTAACCTTTATTTATCCAGGTGAACTGTTTGAGAACCACTTCTCATTTACAAACATGACCTGGCCAACAGGCTGCATAAATAAGTAAAACAGTGAATGCATACAATATAAAACATAGCACAAACATTTACATTAAAAAAATTAAGTATTAAATATTAAAAAATAAATAAATAAAAGAGCTTATATATGTAGTATCCAGATTGTCAGCATGAACAACAGTCAACTATTGTATTTTGGATGGTCTGCTTGAATTTGGAGATCGGGATGAAGGATGTGAGTTTGAGGGTGTTCTGGAATGTATTCCAGTCGTGTGCTGCTGCAAAATGAAAGGCATTACGTCCAAAGGTGGTAGATGTTGGGGGGGTGTTAAACTTTATAATGTTACTTGATCTTGTTTGGTAAGTGTTGTGAGTGGCATGAAGAAGAGATGAAAGGTAGAGAGGTGTCTTTCCCAGGATTGTCTTGTATATGAAGAGAACCCAATGATGGAGGCGCCGGGTGTGGAGCGAGGGCCAGCCCACCAGTTTATACAGATCACAATGATGGGTATGAAAGGGTGCATTAGTGGCAAAACGAATGGCTGAATGATAAAGTGTGTCAAGTTTTTTTAGGGTCGTATTTGGTGCTATTCTATATATAATGTCGCCATAATCCAAAATTGGCAATACAGTAGTCTTAACAAGGGTGCGTTTGGAGGCATGAGTAAAAGAAGCTTTATTGCGGAATAGAACGGCCAGTCTGGCTTTGACTTTTATCCGAAGGTTATTGATGTGTGTGGTGAATGAAAGAGAGGAATCCAACCAAATGCCTAGATATTTATAAGTTTTGACATATTCCAGAACCACACCGTTCATACAAGTGATTGTGGGGGGAATTGAGGCAACAGGTTTTCGGCTGAATAGCATGCACTTGGTCTTAGTGGTGTTCAAACAGAGGTGGAGATTATAAAAAACTGCTCTATAGAGGCTAAGCTGAGTTGAAGACTGGAAGCCACAGATTGGGGAGAGGGACCACTTGTGTACAGAATGGTGTCATCTGCATAGACGTGAATCCGGGAGGTGCCAGCAGCCTCGGCTATATTATTGATATAGATAGAAAAAAGCGTTGGGCCCAGAATGGAGCCTTGAGGCACACCTTTAGAGACAATCAGTGGATCTGACATAATGTCCTCCGCCTTTAATTGCTGGACACGGTTAGTGAGATAACTAGCAAACCATTTACAGCTGGAGGTGGACAGACCGATATTGGACAGCCTTTGTAAAAGGATGCTGTGATCAACAGAGTCAAAGGCCTTGGAAAGGTCTATAAAGGTAGCGATACAGACCTGCTTACTATCTAATGCTGTAATTACGTCATCTAGTACCTTTGTGGTGGCTGTTATACACCCATGTCCTGTCCGAAAACCAGATTGAACGTCAGACAGTTTATGATTTTTATCCAGAAACTCATTTAACTGTAGCTGAACAAGCTTCTCAAGAACCTTAGCAAGACATGGTAGGATGGAAATTGGGCGATAGCAGTTTGGGTCAGATGCAGAACCACCTTTAAAAAGGGGAATAATTCTGGCTAATTTCCAGTCAGAGGGCAACTCACACAGTTGTAGGGACATGTTAAAGAGTCTTGTGACAGGAGGGGCAATAATGTGGGCAGCAGCCTTTAAGAAAATGGGATCAAGACCATCAAGGCCGGCAGATTTATTTGTGTCCAGCCTAATGAGTTCATCCTGGACTTCAGAAATGGACAGGGGTGTGAAAGAAAAACCACTGTGGCTTGATGGAGAAGGCTCTGCTGTGCTTGTGTCTATGGGGACTTGATCTTGTTTTGATGTTGACACTTTTTGAGTTACATTAACAAAGTGATGGTTTAGAAGTGAGGCCATTCTGTGCTTTTCAGTAATAACAATGCCATCAAATATCATGGAGGCTGGTAAATTAGGGGAAGACATTTTATTTTCTATTACCTTGACCGTTTTCCAGAAAGCCTTAGCATCAGTGCCACTTGCAGTGAGTTTTTCTTTAAAATGAGAGACTTTGGCATTTCTGATAGCCTGTGTAGCTTTATTCCTGCATTGACGAAAGGCAAGCCAATCAGCTAGGGATTGGGTGGAGCGGGCCTTTCTCCAAAGGGCATTTTTTAGATGAATAAGCTCAGCCAGGTCATTGGAAAACCAGGGACTATAACGATTTTTGATTCTAATTTTTTTCAGAGGAGCATGTTTATTCATAATCATACTGAATGTGTTTTTGAAAAAGGACCATGCTTCATCCAGGGAGGGGATGGATTTAATTCTTTCCCAGGTCACAGCCTCAACATCTTGGAGAAAAGCTTGCATGTCCAATTTTTTTAGAGAGCGCTTCATAACAATTACTGGTGATCTTTTGACTGAAAAGCCAGAGCGTATACATGCAATAGCACAGTGATCACTTATCTGACTGAAAACTCCAGCTTTATAGTTAGATGGGGTATTAGTCAGAATAAGATCGATCAAGGTGGATGATGACAAGGACTTAGGATTAGGTCTAGTGGGTTCAGAAATAATTTGGGTGAGATTTAAAGCATCAAACTGCTGCAAAACTGTATCTGGAGGGTTGATCATATCCCAGTTTAGATCACCCATGAGACTGTCTCTTATNT
>SSNS01000226.1:414988-555924 GCA_006937985.1 Aphyosemion australe
ATAAGAGACAGATGTTGGGGGGGTGTTAAACTTTATAATGTTACTTGATCTTGTTTGGTAAGTGTTATGAGTGGCATGAAGAAGAGATGAAAGGTAGAGAGGTGTCTTTCCCAGGATTGTCTTGTATATGAAGAGAACCCAATGATGGAGGCGCCGGGTGTGAAGCGAGGGCCAGCCCACCAGTTTATACAGATCACAATGATGGGTATGAAAGGGTGCATTAGTGGCAAAACGGATGGCTGAATGATAAAGTGTGTCAAGTTTTTTTAGGGTCGTATTTGGTGCTATTCTATATATAATGTCGCCATAATCCAAAATTGGCAATACAGTAGTCTTAACAAGGGTGCGTTTGGAGGCATGAGTAAAAGAAGCTTTATTGCGGAATAGAACGGCCAGTCTGGCTTTGACTTTTGTCCGAAGGTTATTGATGTGTGTGGTGAATGAAAGAGAGGAATCCAACCAAATGCCTAGGTATTTATAAGTTTTGACATATTCCAGAACCACACCGTTCATACAAGTGATTGTGGGGGGAATTGAGGCAACGGGTTTTCGGCTGAATAGCATGCACTTGGTCTTAGTGGTGTTCAAACAGAGGTGGAGATTATAAAAAAACTGCTCTATAGAGGCTAAGCTGAGTTGAAGACTGGAAGCCACAGATTGGGGAGAGGGACCACTTGTGTACAGAATGGTGTCATCTGCATAGACGTGAATCCGGGAGGTGCCAGCAGCCTCGGCTATATTATTGATATAGATAGAAAAAAGCGTTGGGCCCAGAATGGAGCCTTGAGGCACACCTTTAGAGACAATCAGTGGATCTGACATAATGTCCTCCGCCTTTAATTGCTGGACACGGTTAGTGAGATAACTAGCAAACCATTTACAGCTGGAGGTGGACAGACCGATATTGGACAGCCTTTGTAAAAGGATGCTGTGATCAACAGAGTCAAAGGCCTTGGAAAGGTCTATAAAGGTAGCGATACAGACCTGCTTACTATCTAATGCTGTAATTACGTCATCTAGTACCTTTGTGGTGGCTGTTATACACCCATGTCCTGTCCGAAAACCAGATTGAACGTCAGACAGTTTATGATTTTTATCCAGAAACTCATTTAACTGTAGCTGAACAAGCTTCTCAAGAACCTTAGCAAGACATGGTAGGATGGAAATTGGGCGATAGCAGTTTGGGTCAGATGCAGAACCACCTTTAAAAAGGGGAATAATTCTGGCTAATTTCCAGTCAGAGGGCAACTCACACAGTTGTAGGGACATGTTAAAGAGTCTTGTGACAGGAGGGGCAATAATGTGGGCAGCAGCCTTTAAGAAAATGGGATCAAGACCATCAAGGCCGGCAGATTTATTTGTGTCCAGCCTAATGAGTTCATCCTGGACTTCAGAAATGGACAGGGGTGTGAAAGAAAACCCACTGTGGCTTGATGGAGAAGGCTCTACTGTGCTGGTGTCTATGGGGACTTGATCTTGTTTTGATGTTGACACTTTTTGAGTTACATTAACAAAGTGATGGTTTAGAAGTGAGGCCATTCTGTGCTTTTCAGTAATAACAATGCCATCAAATATCATGGAGGCTGGTAAATTAGGGGAAGAAATTTTATTTTCTATTACCTTGACCGTTTTCCAGAAAGCCTTAGCATCAGTGCCATTTGCAGTGAGTTTTTCTTTAAAATGAGAGACTTTGGCATTTCTGATAGCCTGTGTAGCTTTATTCCTGCATTGACGAAAGGCAAGCCAATCAGCTAGGGATTGGGTGGAGCGGGCCTTTCTCCAAAGGGCATTTTTTAGATGAATAAGCTCAGCCAGGTCATTGGAAAACCAGGGACTATAACGATTTTTGATTCTAATTTTTTTCAGAGGAGCATGTTTATTCATAATCATACTGAATGTGTTTTTGAAAAAGGACCATGCTTCATCCAGGGAGGGGATGGATTTAATTCTTTCCCAGGTCACAGCCTCAACATCTTGGAGAAAAGCTTGCATGTCCAATTTTTTTAGAGAGCGCTTCATAACAATTACTGGTGATCTTTTGACTGAAAAGCCAGAGCGTATACATGCAATAGCACAGTGATCACTTATCTGACTGAAAACTCCAGCTTTATAGTTAGATGGGGTATTAGTCAGAATAAGATCGATCAAGGTGGATGATGACAAGGACTTAGGATTAGGTCTAGTGGGTTCAGAAATAATTTGGGTGAGATTTAAAGCATCAAACTGCTGCAAAACTGTATCTGGAGGGTTGATCATATCCCAGTTTAGATCACCCATGAGAACAAACTCAGAGCATATGTGAGGTGCTAGGAGCTGGCTGAGAGTTGTAAGTGTAGAGGCAGGAGCTGAAGGTGCTCTATAGCAAACAGCCACAGAAAGAGAAAAAGTAGTTGAAAGCCTAAGTTTTAGTATCAATAGCTCAAATTGTTTAGGTACCGACTTAGACAGAGCAACAGTACATTGCAAGTGATCTTTTGCATACATAGCCACACCACCACCCCTCGTAGCTCTGTCCTGACGAAACACATTATAACCAGGTATAAGGATGTCAAGATCAGTGTTTCTTTTTTTAAGCCAGGATTCAGAGATAGCAAGAACATCAGGATTAGTTGTGTGCATCAGTGTTTTTAAATTGTCAAAATTCTTTGAATTTAACAGACTGCAAATATTTACATGTAAAAAACCCAGTGATTTACGGTCACAAAATTCACAAAATGACAACTGAGAAGGAGCTAAATTAGCTGGCCCTGGATTTGGATGAACATTACCAGAAATAAATAACATAAGGATCATTAACGTACGCCTAAAGACAGTACCAGAAAAGAGTCCTTGTTTATCTTTAACAGAAGGAAAAACCAACAACAAATTAAAGTCAAGTATGTCCTGCAGCAACATTTTTGAAAAATATGGAATTATTTGAAATACCTGTGCAGAAGGAAGGCCAATAGTTTTAGTAATCCAATGAGATGGGACATCTCTCAGCTGGAGAATGAAGTCCATTGTACCCTGGCAGAGAAATGCTGTGCCAGAACCCAGATTGTGTTCTCCAGTTGGCCTGGTATCCTGATACTGTACATGTGGCAAAAAGAAATGGAACAAAGTCCAGAGAACCAGTATAGACATTGTGGCAAAAAGCATGTTTCAAAAGCTTAGCTGGAGGGCTACTGCTGGCTTGGTGGTAGCTGGAGGGCTACTGCTGGCTTGGTGGTAGCTTTACATAAAGATTAATCAGGTAGGGCCGCAACAATGAATCGATAAAATCAATAAAATTCGATTAATAAATGCGTTGGCAACGCTTTTCGTCATCAATTCGTTGCGTTGTGCAACTTTTTTTCGTGTCGTGCAACCTTTATTTAACAGTCAATTCGCACAGCTCATTTGTAGGCCGCGGCGGCAGCAGAGCAGACCGAGGCAGATCAGAACGAGAGAGAAAGCCGGTGTTTTGATGAGAAACGACAGACACACTTAAAACATGAACATATATGTCGCACATGTGATGAAAAAATGCTCTGTGCAATAAACTAAAATCAAAATAAATTTAAACATAGCACTCGTGTGACATCTTTTCAAGTTATTTGGTAACACTTTACAATAGTGTTCCGAAAATCAGCTTACCTACTGAGTAACTAATGATGAACGAATGAGGATCTAATGATTACATGATTACCTAAGCTTCACAACCACCCCACTTTAGATTTATTATCAATTGATTCCTGAATGAAAACTTAATGCATAGTTAGTCATGAAATGACTAGATAACTAATGATTACCTAAGCTTCACACACACTCCATAGTGGATTTATTAGCTAATGATTCCTTAATGCTTACTTAATGGTTGGTAATTCATAAAATGAATATATACCTAATCAGCCACCAATGATTCAATAATAATTATCAAAGCTTTACACCCAGCCCCAAATTTATTAGCTGATGATTCCTGAATAATTACTTAATGTTTATCAGTCATTAATACAGAATCAGGAATTAGTGACTCATCAATAAATGACAATTGGTATTTAACCAGACTTACTGGTAAAAACACCCACCAGTCTTATTCAGGGACTAATGGGTAGTTATCTAAAGAAAAGGGGAACGAATCATTACCTACTCAGTACTTAAGCATTACTTACTACTTTTGTGGCCCCTATAGTAAAGTGAATCCTCCTCCCTAGTACCTAATGAGGAATGAATCATTACTTAACCATTACCTACTACTTTTGTGGCCCCTATAGTAAAGTGAATCCTCCTCCCTAGTACCTAATGAGGAACGAATCATTACTTAACCATTACCTACTACTTTTGTGGCCCCTATAGTAAAGTGAAGCCTCCTCCCTAGTACCTAATGAGGAACGAATCATTACTTAACCATTACTTACTACTTTTGTGACATCACCTCACTGCAGCGGGCGCACAGTGCACCTTTCGCTATTTCTGCGGTGGATCCCTGAACTGATTAGTTCAAAATGTGAAAAAGTAGGAAATCCAGGAAGCCGTTTTTCTGGAAGATTGAAAGGAGATGCAGGAAGATAAGAGACAGGAAAGGAAAATAGTCAAATAAAAAACGAGAAAACTAAATAAAGTTCTTGAAAAGGAAAAAGTAGGTAGATTTTTACCCACTACACAACAATAACAATATAAAGCAATAATTTATAAGCATGTAATATTTATTTATTTGATAAAATTCAGATCACCTTCAAAACTCAGTTCCACACCCAGGGCCGTATCCAGGCATTTGGACCAAGGCAAAATACCGGGTGGAGGCCCCACCCAACCACCACACACACACACACTCAATTAATTTAAGCTAGCAGCATACAATATGTTGTTGCATTTATTTAATAAAAAACAATTTTCTGGGGGTCCTGGCCAGCATTGGGCACTTTCATGCCAGGGGGCAGTCATAACCCAGCCCTGATGGAGGTGATCAGAAGGACCTTAAGAGCAAAATACGCCCGTTACTTTAAGTTTGTGAAAAATGAGGATATGAATAACATTGCAGTCAAATGCACTTAATGTGCTACATCTAAAGAACTGTTAATTATGTTTGACTGTTTAAACCACAACCCCTAGCTCATCTGGTCTTTTAAGGTAAAAATCATTCTGATGCTTTGATTCAGGGAAGCTTTGCAGGTGCAAAAGAAGAGAAACAAAAGGAAATCAGGAGCACACAGGCATACAAAAGTTAGTTTCATTTACAAACTAACACCCATCTCAAACTGAACACTAGTCTGATCCGATCTTGTGCAGCTGGAGAAGTCGTTAAATGTTTCATTTGTGTTCTAAAAGCCAAACCTACATTCCTAATCTAAGCCCAAAGACCTGAAGTTGTGTAATATTTTGAAGCTAACACCCATTCAGACGTAGTCATTTAACATGTTTGTGTAGAAGCCAGGGCTTCTTGGATTCAGCATTATTTAAAGTGCTATTTGAATGGTAATGGGAAAAAAACTTGAATGTCAAAAGACTTTCTTCTTTAAAGAGATAATGTGTTTTGCTACTTTTAAAATATATTTCCTGAACATCTCGAACGTTCAAAAAACCTTTTTAGTGATAATGTTTTTCTGCAAAATCAAACAGTGAATGTTTGGTACTTTTTAGATTTACGCAGCAAATTCAGCATGCTCAAATTAACACTGTCAGAGTTGATTTCAACACTAGTGTCTATAGGGGTCCACACCAGAAAGAGTTGACTGAACTCTTTTTGGAGAGTTGGTACTTTAACTCTGATTTAGTGTCAAAAACAAACTCTTCTGGAGTTGACAATTTAACACCGGTGTTAGAGTTAATATAGTAACTTATGCCGGGGGAGTGTGGCTGGGTGGGATGTCTGGGCCGTCTTCTTGGAACTGTTACCTTCGTGAGCTAAACTTGTCAAATGGATGGATGGATGGAAGGGTCAAGGCTTAGCAAATCAACAGCTCAAAAACAGTGGTGAGGTTTGATTTTGGAATCAGTCCTATTATATCCTCAAATACACAAACACCAAATGTGACGGTTTGTATCAGTAAGAAAACTAAATATACAAACATGTGAATTATTTAGATTTAAGACTCAATCATTGATAGAAGTAAACTCCTCTCAGTGGAAGTTACGAGACTGGATCAGCTGTTGTTTTAGACCAGCTACATATCTGTTACAGCCTTTCCTGTGTTTGGTTAATGTTCAGTTTCATAATACAGACACAGTAAAAAGGCTGGTTCTTTAACATAAAGGTGATGCAATCATGTTTTTATTTTATTCTGACAGACAAAAAAAGACATACATTTTATTAATGGTTGCTTTGACTCTGAAACAGTAAAAATGTAGATAATATTGGGCTGGAAAACTGTGAAATTCCATGAAAAGTTCTTTATTAAATCAGACATCAGACTTTAATTCCAATTAGACGAAACGTTTTTGATCTTGGTGGCAATAGAAGTGAACAAAGGGAGGTCGACGACTCTGAAGCTACATATTTATATTAATTTATTTTCATTGGAATTTGTAGAACATCGTTTTCTTTGATGTTTTTGACAGAATAATTTATTTGTGATGTGAAGCATCACAGAAAAATAAAGAAATAAAAACAAGCACTCACACTAACTGATTCAAATGGTTAGATTTATTGTTTAGAGAAGATCTGAAGCGTGTTTCTGGCTCTTTTTCCTTTCATCTATTAATTTATTTGTTCATGATTTTTCTGCTTTTAGTTGAATTCAACGTCCCTAATTAGCTTAAGTAGAACTTCTCTCCAACCTGACACTAACTGCTAATTATCTGATTCATTTTATTCTTTGTTTCTGCTTTGACCTTAAGTTTCTCATTTGAAAACCAAAATGGAGCAAATTCCACACCACGATGTCCCAAAGTGAAATTCTAACCTCTGACAGCAAAATAGCAATAAAATCCTAACTCTTGTACTTTTCTGTTCAGTGTCAGTTAGATGTGAAGTTTGGGTTAGGGTCAGCCTAACCTTCCTGACCTGACCTCAGATCAGGCTGGTAAATCCATGTTTGTGGGTCTAAAGGCCAAAGTAAACCAGGAGTATAAATGAGAGGCAGCACAGCATCGAATCACTGCGACTCATCAGTTTTCTGACGGGAACTGAATCAGCACTCTGGTCCAAAGTAACGTGACACTGTTGAAGCTGAACACGAAACCAGGAAATGGATTTTGTTTCCTCTAGTTCTCTGTTGAAGAGGTTGGGTTCTGTTTGTTTAGAAGAGCAACGAGGAACACTTAGACTGGAGGTATCTATGGATTATAAACATGGCACGCTAATATCTCACTGGGCTTCCACTGCTGAAGACAAACTGGGAGGGAATTTCCAAAGTTTCTCAGGATATTATTTGCAAGAATTCCCAATGCCGGGCTGCATGATGGCACTGTTGGTAGCATTGTTGCATCGCAGCAAGAAGGTTGTAGGTTTGAATCCTGGCTGCAGGATGTCCCTCGCCTCCCATCCAAAGCCTGATGTAGTTCGTTACTAATGCAAATAAAAATAGGACAAATTTCACACAGATTAGAAAACTTGATGGCTAAATCATGACGTGACATTTGCACAAATGTTGCAGTAAAACACAAACCAAGTCAAGGTTATTCCCACTGGAACGTTGCTTTTTTTCCCTTGTAAATGTTTTATCTCTAACTAGAACACAGTGACAACATTAACTCAAGAGGCGCCAGAACAGGCATGTCCAAAGTGTGGCCTTTTTGGTGATTTGGGCGGCCCTAACTAATTTACCTGTTTTAGAAATGTTTTGCAATTTTTAGATAATAAAAAAACACTTTTTTTGGCTCACAAGGATGTGTAACTTGACTCTTTTTGCCCTCTTTCTGAAAGGTTTCGACACTATTGCTCTAGGAGTTTTATGTTTCCTACCAGGAGTGGGGATCACATTCATAGTTCTGCACATCAGCATACAGAGAAAGAACAGAAACTCGTGTGTGGAGGGGAGTGCATTGGTATGTTGTCACTAGAAGATGACGTCATCTTTTTCAGGGATATTTTTATGACACAACCCAACAGGAAGTCTTTTTGTTACTTTTACACCTTGACATTGATTCTGTGTTTGTGCAGCAGCTTTGACTTGTGTTTTAATAGAGAAAGGTAAAATTTATACATTTAAGAAGGCAAAAGCAGCAGCTTTTCTATATATAATAACCAACAGAGACATGATGGACGTTTCTGGAACAGTCGGAGTTGTATTTCTTTTTAGCCTTCATAGTTAATTTATTCAGACCTGGACTGTTGGATCCTCAGTCGTGTCGGACTCACCGTTTCTTGTTTATTGATTGGAGGGTTTTTGCGCGGCGGTGCGTCAGTGGAAACAGCAGTCAGAAGAAATCTAAAATTAGTTTCTTTAACTACAAAGCACATGAACACCACGATCTTTTCTGAGCTCCTTTCCATCATTTTCAGCCTCTGATGTTGAAAGCTTGTAAGACCTGGTGATGAAACAGCTGAATGTGAGCAGCTTTATGGAGTAAAGTGATTTGTATGCAGCGTCTTTACCTCTCAGAAGCTTTCTGCCAGCATTTTCTACCCCTTTGTTCTGTGCATATCTTTGATTCTTAGTTCAATAAATGACACCGTCATTAGCTTTCATGGCCCGTGTCCGGTGACTCACCTGGAGAGGACTTGTGCCTGCTAGTGTGAATATGACAAGTAAAAAAATGGGAAAATGCATTTACATTTGAATTTTCTAAACTCACACAGCAGCTTCTGATCTTCTTAGAGACTCTTTTTTTATCTAAATATTATTTTTCTGTAAAGCATCTGTTAGTTTCCATCATACTGCTACAGATGTAACATGTTTATCTATAAATAACTCTCAAAGCTTCAGTCGTTTCTCCTGGGAGCTAAAATTACTGAAGGAGCCTCTTCAGAGAGTCAGAAGAACTCAAAGAAAACCTGATTCTGAAAGGAACTGAAGCAATGTTTTGGGAAACCTTTACCTTTTAGATGAATTTAAAGCGGTCCTTTACTCATATTTTTAATACATCTGCAGTGGTAGGAATGCCTTGTAAGTTGTACTCTGGTGGGAAAAGCTCCGGTGCGCCTGTTTCAACACGGAGAATTCAGCCAGAGGAGAAAATCGGAAGGTTACATTGAAACAGATTTCATTCTCAGCTGGCGGAGGGGTTGTCAGATTTTCTCCTTTCGGAAAAAAAAAACAAAAGCGGGACGTAGTTCCTGTTTACACTCTGTGAGTTTGTGGGGTTGCTGAATCTGCAGCGAGCTAACTGCAGTGCCGATATTTGTAATTTGACACCAGCAGTCAAAAATCTCCAGAGTTGTTTAAAGAACCAAAGCCAGTAAACAGGAGCGACCCTGAAGTTATTTGTTGTACCCCTAAGAAGCCACGGCATCTTTTTGTTTTACTCTAATATCGAGTGAAGCAGGCTAGTGGCTAATGTTGAGCTAACAGTGCTAACGGTGAATTAGAAGCAAATAGTCGGCTCTAAAAATACCTCAAGCTACTTTTTCATTTACCAACAACTTGATATTACAGTGAAGTGAATAATGAGTCAATTGTGGCATTTTACTTCCTTTAATGAGTCGTTGAGAGCTATAACAAACAACCTAACAGCAAGATGGCGAACAACCACACTTCCTTTAGAGTGCTAACACCAGATATGACAATGTATTTATCTCTTTATCAACTTACTGTGTATGACTCGTCTTTGTCTGTCATCTAGAACCTTCTGGTGCTGATCCGAAACTGGCAACAGCCATGAAACTCACGGAACAGGAGTAAGAGATAGGGATGGGACGATACACTTAAACTAACGATACGATGCACCTCGATATGTCATAGTCACGAAACGATATGTCACGATACGATATCAAAAAAGAAAAAAAAAGGAAAAAATATGACTGTATAATAACAACTTGTTTATTTTTGTTTCCGTTGCACACAGGGAAACACAAGGCCTAACAGGCCAAACACAAACAAGAACACTCCCTTAGTGCTGCTCTAACCCTAGGTTAAGTTATCTCAGGACTGGTTCTTCTTCAAAAAAACTAACATATCAACATCTTCTGGTGTAATCAGTGATCTTTGAGCAGAAACAATGTCTCCTGCCTGCAGTGTTGTTGCAACAGGCGCTGTGACTTTACGTGATGACGTCACGACGCACTGCACCGTTCCCCGGATTTTTTTTTTTTTCATTTAGTTTTACCTGCTTAATCAGCAGATAGTGCTGTCAGCCTGCCACCATAAGCCCTTTTTATAAGACACACCATGCTGGCAAATCAGCGTAATATTACCGAATTTTGCGGCATTCGTGTTGCCACGCTTGATAGTAATATTGCTGTAATATTGCGGCTTCGCCGGTCTTATAAATGCACATTAACTGAGGGAGGTGTCAAATTAATGCCGAGCTCCGGCCGGGAACTACAAAATGAAAATGAAAGTAAACACGGCCACAAGTTTCGTTTTCAAACCAGCTGAGATGATAAACTGGAGCAATGTGGAGCTCCGGGAGCGTCTCTCCGTTAGATCTGCAGCTCAGATCATCTGACTGTTCACAGTGATGGTGGAGGACACACACCTGTAGAGAAATGTGGAAAAAAAACTCAACGAGCGCGGCTTTGATCGCAATAAAAAGCAAGTTATGTCCAAGATACACGGAAGTCCGTGACAGCGCGGAGACCGCCCCCATACCTCCTTTATGCCACCATCACGTAATCTTTTATAAAACGGACATGATTGCGCAACATTACCGCCACGGTCTGAGCTCTTAGGCTCCCAGATGCCTCAGGCGTTGCACAAATTAGCGGCATTGTTTTATAAAAAAGGCTTTAGACTGTATGTCCGCCATACACAGATCATGCAGCAGTGCCATTTGGTCTTTATTTCGCGATCCATTTTTTTTTGACTCGATGCATTTTGTCACGTTTTATATCGCGAAATTTCGCCAAACGATATTTCGTCCCATCCCTAGTAAGAGAATCATAATTTTGGTTTAAAAATGGACTGCAGTAATCAAATTTGACCACAGGATGTTATTCTTATAAATTATACCTTTAAACATGAGACTAACCTGAGTTAAGAACACACGAAGTCATGAAAAACCACAAATGTAAATCATCTTTTACACAACGTATGTGCAAACAAAACCCCCTAAAACTGCTCCACTGAGCTGAGAAAACTCCACACATCAGCCACAACTCCTCCAGGTCATGTGATCCAAGTCCTTCAGGATTTCAACTTGTTTTTCTGGAACTTCTCACAGATTCTGAGTCACAATCTGGGAATTTCACCTCTTTAAACTTTTTGTCACATTCCTCAAACTGTTCCTGAATAACAGCAACACACTCCTGGTCAAAGAGAGAACAGTCATTAGGGATTACATGGTGCACATCATTTGTAGAGATGCTCAGGATGACAGTAAAGATGTACATGTCAGATATTTACCTGGAGCACCTGGAGGTCCCTGGGAACCTCCTGTTTCCCCATCGAACATCCTGTTTGCTCCTTTTTTTTAAGTAACTAAAAATAAAAACATGCATCCTGCTTGAGTTCACAACTTCTGGAAACTGAAATATTTGTATTGAAAGAACAGAAAAATGTGTAGATGTGATAATTAAAAAAAATTAAATTAGATTTTTATTCTTTACACAGGAACAGTTCTGGTCCTGGAGAGCATCTCCTGCTCCAACACACACATTTAAATACATCAGACCATTAAAACAAGGGAGTTAATTAGAAAAGCAGCAAAATTATGTGAATGCAAACATTATAAAATGATTAAAACTAGAAACATGCAGGCTAATTATTGAGATGTTTGCATTAATGTGTTACTTTTTAACCATTTTGTTTCATTTATGTGTCATATTTTATTTATTATGGCTGATTTTATGTTTTGTTTTTAATCTAAAAATCTAATCTTTGAAACATGAGCTATCACTTAGTAATTACTGCAATAATTCCTCCAAACTTCAGGAAACTTTAGCTCATTATCTAAAAAGTGGTCCCAGTTCTAACAGTTTTGTGTTTGCTAATGTCGATTAGCCGTGTGGATCTCTGGCTGAAGACTCTGTTGTTGTGAAGAGGACGATCAAGGTTGTCCATCGTGTTCTTCATCTTACGAAGCCTCCTAATTTGTCCAGTCAGGCCTGGAGGCTCCAGAGCCGATTAAAGGAGCTCAAACTGTCATTTCTGGGTTTTTAACCTAACTTTTTATTTTGCAGTAATGAGTGTTCTCGTCTGACAGACTGTCTCCCTCTGAGACGCCTCACTGATGGTGAACTTTGTCTCCTCTGCTGCTTCTCGCTCTTACAAAGCTTCCTGTTGTTTTGTGTTTACTCCTCTGTGATAAAATCCCAGCAGCAGACTGCAGAGCACCTTCTCTGACTTGCTTTTGTTAGCAAATATGTTTGTGAGCTTCCCTTTCTCTCTCTCTCTCTCTCTCTCTCTCTCTCTCTCTCTCTCTCTCTCTCTCTCTCTCTCTCTCTCTCTTATTATAAATCTCATGCTGCTGTATTGTAGAAACACTGCTGGGCATCGTTTTTCAAACCCATGATTTACAACCTGGAAGTGAAGGATTCTCTTTATGTTTGAATGTGAACTATACCAGCCTGAGAGAGAGAGAGAGAGAGAGAGAGAGAGAGAGAGAGACTTACCTGTAACTTTATCACAGATTTGCAGAGAAAGGTGATTCCCTTCTAAGTTTGAGAAGAAACATCTTTTAACTTTCAGTTAAAGGGTAATTCTGTAATTTCAGGGACAGTTGGCGAGCGTCCTCTGCTCTCCTCTTTGGAGATGAAAGAGTTTCTTTGTGTTCAAAGACCTTTTTTTTGGCAGCAACTTAAGAATCTTACAAATCTTTCTTTTCTTGTTTCTCTCAGATGTTCTCCCAGTCACTGTGAACACGGCGGCCAGTGCAGCCAGTCCTGGACGAACTTCCACTGCAACTGCTCCGACAGCGGCTACAGCGGAGCCACGTGTCACAGCTGTGAGTCACACGAACACCTGAGCGACTCTAAAATCAGACTGAGTAAAAGATCGGGTTGCCAAAAAGTACTGAACTCCTGGAGGACACTAATCTAACTGTTGAGCAGAACGATCCTGGTTATTATTACTTTTTTGTTCCTCCAAGATCTCTTAAATCCTGGTCCTGTTGGGCCGCCATCCTGCATGCTTTAGAGGTTTCTCAGCTTCAACACACCTGCTTTTAATCAGTAAGTGATTAACAGGTACTTTTATCTTTGAATCAGGTGTGTGTGGGTGCAGGAAAACAAATAAAACATGGTGGTTAAGGGACCCCTCTGCCATAAAGGCTCCCAGGGGCGATGGTGGTGGTCGGATGGACCGGAGGCGCCAGAGCTCGGCAGCCTCTCATCGATCAGTGCGCCCCAGGCAGTGTTGAGGAGTAACGGAATACATGTACCGCCATTACGTATTTAGAATACTAATTATGAGTAACTGTATTCCGTTACAAATACTATTTTTAAACATGGTATTTAGAATACAGTTACTTTCGTAATACCATTGGAATACTTTTGTGTTTTCCTAGCTTGGCAAGCCATCTTGTATATTATTCTATATAGTCTGGCCACGGTCCATTGACGTCTCTGTCGTGGGGCGGGATCCACAGTGGTCTTTTAAACTGTCTCCGCATGCTATCGGATAACAAACAACGTGTCGTACTCACCGCTACAGATGTCAGTCAACAAGGCAGTCCGCCATACTCCGTCAAAGAAGATGCAACATCCTGCCCACCAAACAGAGTGCTGTGACTGGACTGGCACCAGACGTCTGGGGCTGCTTTGGTTCCAATATTACAGACAGTAATGCTGTGCTATGGTCAAGCATTTTTTTCACTTTATTACAGAAAAAGAAATATAATCTATTGACACTTTGATAAATAAAGTAACAAAAATAATTAAATTAATTAATTTAATTTATTTTTCCCATTTAATATACCCTCTGTTTTCCTGTAGGAGTAGCTACCAATACATTTAATAGACTTAAATGCTGTTTTTAAGGGGAAGTATTCCAAGTATTTAGAATACAGTACCAGGATTAGGCAAAGTAACAGAATATGTTACAAAATACATTTTAAAGCAGGTATTCAGTATTCTGTAACTAAATACATTTACAAAGTATTCTCCCCAACACTGGCCCCAGGACAGCTGTGGCTACACTGTAGCTCATCACCACCAGCGCATGAATGTGTGTGTGCATGGGTGGATGACTGTGTTGTAAAGTACCTTGGGGGGTTGTATAACCCTAGCAGGTGCTACATCAAATACAGGCCATTTACCATTTACTTCCTTAAAAGAAGTGAGACTTTAAATTAATTATGGAGCAAAAATAAAGTCATTAAACTGCAAAAATTATGATAAATTGAAGGTTTGAAATTTTTATTAACTTAGAATAATTAAATCTGTGTTATGTTTATTATTTAATTGTTTTTTCATCACATATTAACAATCTTATATTTTTAATCACCATAACTATAATATAATCAACCAAACTGTACTTTCCTAACTTTTTGTGATAAAAACTGAAGGTGCTTTAGTTTTATTTTTTAATTTGGTTTCAGACATTTTCCTCTGCTGACTAAAATTATTAACATTACAAACTTTAACTAATAATTTTGGATTTTAGTCTCTGGCAGCTGGATTTTATCATGTTAATTACTAATAACAACAAAAATCCTCTCAGGGGGCTCAAAGCAGCAGAAAATCCCTTTTTCAGCAAAGATTTAACAGCAGGGGAACATTTACTAAATGTGATTAAAATGTATTTAAAATGTACCGAATCTGTTACAGCATGAAAGGTTTCTGGGTCAAAACTTTTAGTTTTCAAATAACTTATAGTCAATATTAGCAACAAAATGTTCCAGATGATTTTTAGACTTTTAGGATAGAAAAGAGGATTGTAATGTGAATATCTAAATCCCTCTCATAAACCAACAAAGCCCTTTAAATCAGGAGGTCGTTTAAACAGAAACATTCTGACTTCTTGTAACTTTTTCTATAACCTTTGTGAGTTTCATCAGTAATTTTGATAATAATAAAAAACAAACGTAATATCTGTACTCGATGAATCAGGAGGTTTGTTTTTATGTGCTTGTGAGTGATATTTTGGAGGTTAACAAGCCGATAGCAGAGAGTAAAATACCAAACGCCCTGTAGAACGTGGATGAAACCATGGCAGTGAGGTGAGCTTTTAGCTCAGATTGACTGGTTGTGTTCTGATTGGTTTTAGTGGAATCCACCAGGCTTCCCACGCGTTTGATTTAAGGTCTAATTCTAGCGGCTGGTGTCTCTGTGAGAGCCGTTTGCTAACACCGGCTGGATGTGTTGAGTCAAAGGCAGCTGGTCTTTAAAGAAATGAAAGCTGATATTTTCAGAATTTTATATTTATTTTGAAAGCTTTGAATGAAGATGCTGAAATCAGATAAAAAGATCTTATCTGTGTGATAGGTTTCTTTTTATAGATTCTGCTACAGAAATAAAACCATTTTATTATTTTATTTCTGTCGATCAGGAGGCGATGATTCAGCTGTGATGAGTGGAGATGAAGCAGTGCCTATAATCTACCTCTGAGTGTGTGATCTTCATCCTCATCACAGCTCCTTTCAACGTTGATCTCTTTATCTCTCCTCCCCCAGCTGCATACGAGCAGTCCTGTGAAGCGTACAAACACAACGGTAACACGTCGGGGTACTTTTATATCGACGTGGACGGCAGTGGACCGATCAGACCACAGCTGGTCTTCTGCAACATGACGGGTAACTCATTCACGCTCCTCCTCTTCCTCCCAACATTACTCATTATGTTTTTCCACTGTTAACATCGATCACATTTTTATGACCTTATATTCATGTCTGACTTTGTCAAAGTTTGTTTTTTGGGGTTGAAATTGTTTAAATAAACTAAAGTGATTCACCCCACTGCTCCATAGACGTCTGTTGTTTATTACATCTTGGTTTCTGTGTTTTCTAAATTACCTGCTGCCTTTCATGCCAGAGGTTTAAACTGGCTCATGTTGAGAAATGACAAAGTTATAACCAGTTTGGTCAAAATAAAACACTAAACCCAAACCCACATCAAATTTTAGGTAAAAATCTGCAAAATCAGCTAATTTATTGTTATTGCTAAGGTAGCTAATGCTAACTAGCTGTGCTATTTATTTTGATTGGGATTGACTCCTAAAGTCGATGCAAACCTAATAATGGTTTTCAGAGAGTTTCTTTTAAATCTGTCCAGTGGTTGTGTTGGATCTAAAGGTAACGTGCCGCTCAAAGACCAGTTTTGAACCTAGAAAATTATTTAATAAACTTATTTTATCTTATTTTTAACTGCAGGGAGTGAGATTGATGTTTATTTGAAGAATAATCTGTTTACTTAAGGAAAAAAGTGGATTTTGCTTAAAATTCTGAACAAATGCTTGTGTAAGCCCCTCCCCCTCCCTCTCTGCTGTGCTTCAGCCTTTCCTCATAAAGCCCCTCCCTGGGTTGAGTTGATCTGGAGGAATGGTTACTATGTACACTCCATTTTTATATTTATGAACTGAACAATATTCATAGTTCTGCTATAAATCCCAGGTATTTTTAAAAACATCTTCTAGAGCTCCTTTTGCATGAATCCACTAATTTTCTAATTTTGTTTTTTGTTGTTTAACAGCCCAAAAACAACGTTGATAATTAATCACCTGTTTTGTCAACAGATGTGAACACCTGGATGGTGATTCAGCACAACAACACAGAGCTGACCAAGGTGCGGTCTTCTCCAGGCGTAAACCAGCACTTGGTTCACTTTGACTACATGTCTGAAGAGGAGCAGCTGTCAGCCATCGTGGACCAATCAGAGCACTGCCAACAGGAACTGTCCTACCACTGCAGGAAGTCCCGCCTCCTTAACACTCAGGGTAAGAAATGTGTGTAATTTGATCTACCTCTGAATTACTGAGATGGATGATGGTTATAAAGCAAAGCATGCTGGGTAAAAGTGGGTTTTGTGGTTTATTGAAACCTTGCAGGAATGAAGCAGCGGTAGTCAGGGCCAGTCAGTATTTCTAACATTTCTTAAAGAAATAAAGGCTCATTTCCCAGTAAGTTCCGCCTTTTTTTGTTTCTTTTGCTAACTACGACGAGCCATAGCAGCTAACTGCTGTCACGGTCTGGGGTGTTCATCTGCTCTAAATCTCTGGTTTGAGTCTCATTCCTGCAGGTGGGCGTTTCCTGGAGAGCGGCACCAGCTGTTGCTGTTCTGCAGCAATCACCGGCTGGGGATATAAGGAGCAGTGGGACGCCAACACTTTGTCGGATGAGTAACTCCCGTTGGGTATTCGTCTACGACCTTTTCTCGAGCTAATTTAGAAGATTGCAAGCAGCATTTTTTTGTGTACTTTTTGAGACTCCTACTAATCAACCCTTGTGCCCTTCTCCAGACCACTACAGCCCTCATCCACCACAAACAGAACTTCTCGGATCTCAACCACTTCAGCGTCCCGCTGTGCTCTCCAGCCGCTCCGCTCTCCACCGCTCACCTTGCGTCTCCAGCTAGCCTTCTGGATATTTGGATCCCTCTTGAGCAACATCCTCTCCAGTACCACCTCATCTGGTACACCCCCGACCGGACCCCACTCCCTCCTCAGAACTCCCTACTCCCTCACCAGCAAGTAAGACAGTTCTCAGTTGTTGTTTTCCTCCTCTGGATCCCGGCTCACCATCTTGTGTTTCCTCATTAGATCCGGACCCGTACCCTTCCGTTCCTCGGCTTCACGAGTACTCCAGCCAACTTAATAAAGATTATTTTCTTACCTTATTCTTGTCCCGGTTCTGATTCTACATGTCCTGGGTTAAACACGTAAACCAGACCATGACAACTGCACGTTCTAGTGATGGGAACTCCGGCTCTTTTAAGAGAACCGGTTCTTATGGATCGGCTCTTTCGGCTCTCAAACGGCTCCTCACATTTTTTGTTTCTTAAATGAATTTCATCACCAGAAATGATGCTAAACTGTGTTTTAACTGAATTACTAATCTGCAATATACATTATATCAAATTCTTATTATTTAAATAATTTATTTTATTCAACATGAAGCAGAGAGCTATAAAAACACATTTTAAATGACAAAAACAAACTCTTCAAGTAAAATATTCATTAAATTTGAACTATTAGAGCCTGTTGGATATATTTTCCCTTTGCATATTCCACACTCTGCCTTTTAATTGTCACTGTAGTTAAAATGTGTCCAAATCTTGGTCCTATTTTTTCACTTATTTCCTCACCTTTCTGTATCACTGGTTGTTTTTCTTTCCTCCCCTTTTACAGATTTGTCCCCACCAATATTTACAGGTCGGGTCTCGTCGTGATAATAATTGTCCCAGGCATTTTGCGTGCCACCCCTCTCCCTGCTTTCACAGCATCAGAGACGCCCTGCAACCCCACCTCTCCACCCCCACTCCCCTGTCTCACGGCAATCAGAGGCACGCTGAGCGTGTGTGTGTGTGCGCGCCCTTCGCGTGCACATTTTGCGGCTTTTTAGCGGCTCGGGGGCTTGCAGGTCCAGCCTGCGTCACTCACTCCGACTTCTCCAAGAGGGAGTCGGCTCCTATTGGTCACGAAACGGTCTGAGAGCCGGCTCTGAGAGCCGTTTCGTTCGCGACCGACACATCACTAGCACGTTCACAATGAGAGTGGTCGGTGCCGAAATAATTCCTCAAGAGGGTCTTGACAACTTTTGGAGGCAACAAGAGTTAATGTCTTTGAGGAGACTTCAGAAAGGTCAGCATTATGCCATGAAAGACTATGCTCAAAATTTAAAACTGGATTCTTTTTTTTACAAAAATAAACTGAAGCATGGATCTTCAAATCACAAAGCAAGAGGGGACAGCCTCATCTAGTGTCAGTTGTCTTTGTTGAGAGAAATATCACTGAAGACCATCTTTGTTCATGTACAGCAAGGTGTGTTAATCCATTTACCATATGTTAGCTTAACAACAGCCTACTAGCTGGCTAGCTTAAAGAGCTAGTCACCCCCTACCAGAGTCTTGCTGGTGCTGCCAGGCGACGCCTCCTTTTTGTGCATTTTTCAAACAGGAAGTGTGGGTGGAGTAAGACTCTGGAGGGGGGGTGACTTGCTACTTAACCTCTTGAACCCGACGGACCCGGTACCGGGTCCGGAATGACTTCCGGTTACAAAGTTGTTCCAAAAACATGCTTCATATTAGGGCTGCACAACATATCGAAAATTTATCGTTATCGCAATATCAGCATGCGCAATAGGCATATCGCAAAGAACAGAAAAATATCGCAATTAATGGTAATCTCAGATTTTTGCTACACATAATGCATTTTGTCAATCAAATGGAAGCATGAAGTTTTTGACAAATCAGATAGAGCCCTTCACTAGGGCTGCACGATATTAGGAAAACCTGCGATATGCGATAACAGTGTTTAATATAGCGATATCGATATTACTTGCGATAAATAAATAAATACTTAAATCTGCAGTTTTTGTATATATACTTTAGACACACCATTCCACTCCTCAGACTGTACAAGAGCTCAGGGATGCCCTCAGATCTGGGAGGAAATGCCACAAGACTCCATCCGTTGTCTCATTAGGAGCATGCCCCGACGTTGTCAAGCATGCACACAAGCTCGTGGGGGCCACACAAGATACTGAAAAGCATTTTGAGTTGCAGAAATTTAATTTTTGAAATAATGGACTAGCCTGCCACATCTTCATTTCACTCTGATTTTAGGGTGTCTACACAATTGAGCCCTCTGTAGGCTGAAAACTTTTATTCCATTAAAAGACTTGGCATCCTTTTGTTCCTAAGACATTGCCCTGTTGTTATTTGTATAGATATCCAACTTCATATTGAGATCTGATGTATCTAATGTGTTTCTTTAAAGTGTTCCTTTAATTTTTGTGAGCAGTGTATTTTTCATGTAGCCAATCATCTGTTGTTTGAGATGATTCAGCCTGAGTGTGGGATTATAATTTTATAATTCGAAGGTAGATCTCACTATTCAAACATCTTTTCCAATCCTAATTCTTTTAATCTCCTAATCTTATTTTGAGGGGAATTTTACCCTACTGATTTTTCTTAGTTTGCTTCAAGCGTGGACTCAAATAAGAAGTGATGAGTGTTGGAAACAGAATTAGAACCACTTTGATCTCCAGGTTGCTTTGAATTTCTCTCAGCAGCTCTGAATTGTTGAACGGCGGTTGCTGAAGTCCGCATACAGGCACGGCGCAGTGTAAAGAGACTCATTTAAACACATTAAAGAAGATTTCTGCTTCTTATTGCAGCCCTCAGATGTTATTGAATGGAGCCAGACAATCAGTATTTTTACATATTTTGCAAAAATAAATCAATAATAAGCACAGAAGGAGACATTTAAATAATAGTAAATACAACTGGGGTGTTTAATGAATAAAAATGAATACATAATACAAAAAAATACATTAAAATGCATTAAATGAATAAACATTTAATTGAACAGATGAAAACTGAAAGTGGCTAAAAAAAGATGAGAAGTAGAAGTTATAATAAAGACAAAGAAGTGCTGACTCATCAGAGACATTTCATATCACCCTCCTGCTGACCTACAGCCTCTGAATAAGAACCTTCATCAGAACATATTCAGCTTTAGGGTTTCAGATCCTGTCTTCTCTGAGGAAGGCACAGAAACATTTTAATACATTTTTCTTTTCCAGTTTTTACTCCAGCGTGACGTTTAAATGTTCCCCTGCTTTTATTCAGATCAAATCTGTTTACATATGGTTTAAAACCTTTAAAAATGCCAATTTTTGTCTAGGTGTCTTTGTGTAGGAGAGATACTAAACCATCGTCTGTTGTTGTAATTGTTGACAAAAGATAAATAATAAATATATAAAAGCCGTGTGTTTTCAGAGGGTTCTCCCTTCAGCTGGTGGCTCGGCGGACCCGGTTCTGGTCGAGTCCAGACTTATTGGGGAGGAGCTCATCCAGACAGCCAGCAGTGTGCCTGCGGGCTGCAGGGGGACTGTGTGGATCCACAACACTACTGTAACTGTGACGCCGACCGTTTGGAGTGGTACGGACCGTTAATAACAACAATCATGAGTTTGTTTTTATGTCTTAATTTGGACAAATGGAACGATTCACAGAGAGCTGTATCATCTGCAAAACAGTTTCTGGAGAGAGAAGCCAGTGCAGCTGACATGTCATCAATATATCTAAAAAAAACATTCCTAAGACAGATCCCTGTGGTATGCCACGTTATATTGGAACTACTTGAATTCCTTATGTGCTTTTATATTATCAGTTGTTTTTTATCTTTTGAATTGCAATGACATTTCCAAGTGATCTCAAACTTTTGAGCTGTAATATAAAAGCTTGAATGCTTCACTTTGTCTTTTTCCTGCAGAAAGGTCAGAATGATGCATCCACAAACAAGAGCAGCAACTAAAACCTAGTCACTCTTACTCCTGCAAAAGCTGTTTTAGGAAAACATTTTCTTGGTAAAACATTCCTGCAGTGTGAAAGTGGTTTCTTCTCTTATTTTTTAACATAAATGTCAAATCAGCAGCTTTTATTTTAACTTTGCAGACGTGTTGCTGGTTTTACTGATGAGGTCTTGACCGAGTCTTGACTCTGCGCCACACAGCTGGTAAACTGCTGTGATTCGGTTTTTGTTCGAGAGCATTTTGGGTGAAAATCTACAGCTTTAAACTTTTTGCAGCTAAATGCAATAAATAAGATACATGATAGTGCAAATGTAAACAAAAATAAACAACTCTAGAGTTGGTGAAACACCAACGCTGGTTAGGTAGTGTGGTTGTTGTTTTTTTATTCTAATATAACTCAATAATGTCTCATGCATGTAAATGTAACCACTCCAGGAAGAGCCTTGGGCAGGAAAATAACACGTCTGTCATCTTTTTTGTCTGAGTTCTCACTGCTGATCCTTTTTCCACGCCACCTCCTCCTCCGTTTGGATAAATTCTCACCTGACAGGAAGATTGACGTGTAGATTATCAGAACACGGGTGTAAATGGACAGAGCTGCTCGCTCAGCTGTCTGTCTGGATGCTCATTTGGAAATGGCCGTCACAGGAAGTGGCAGAGATGGCGTGTCGAGTGTCAGGATGAATATGATCCGACCTGTCTGACTAATAGAAGTTTTCCTGTAAAAATGATCCTCACTGAGTCAAAAGGTTGCATTTCTGTCATGGCTGCATCTTCGCTTTTTATGCTAATAGGATTATATTCCTTCTCATCTTCTCTTTTCATCTTATTCTTTGTTCTCTCATTCTTTCCTGTTTCTTCTGGCAAATCACCCCTTCATCTCTCCTCTGACAGGACTGAAGACTCGGGACTTCTCACCCACAAGGCGAGCCTCCCGGTCAGGTCTCTGGTTCTGGGGGACGTCCAGAGGCCTGGGTCAGAAGCTGCCTACAGGGTGGGTCCCCTCCGTTGCCATGGAGACAGTAAGTCCATCAATAGTTGTTTGGCTACGGATGATGGGTAAAAACCTGAAATATCTCTGTTTTTATACATGTGTGCGTGTGATACTTCTATGTAACATTCATGAGAGTTTTTAATCCCATTTCCAGAAAACTTTTGGAACGCTGCGTTTTTTGACAAAGAGACGTCGTACCTCCACTTCCCCACCTTCCACGGAGAGCTGAGCGCAGACATCTCCTTCTTTTTTAAAACCACTGCCTCCTTCGGGGTGTTCCTGGAAAACCTGGGCATCAAAGACTTCATCCGGATTGAACTGAGCTGTGAGTACAGTAAAAGCTGGGGGGTGAAGATTTAATCCGGATTAGGATGCCATGTCAGTGAAACCTGGAAGTTTTAATCCGCCTACACCCAGATGACGCAGACTTAATCTGCATCAAAAGCATCCTCCTGGGAAAATAGTGTTTTAGGTGAAACTGGGCTTTCCTGACCGCCGTGTCCTGATTTACTCTGGGAATATGACATCACTGATGACTCATAATGTCACACAAAGGAAAAACTGAAGTTAGCTTGTTCACCACCATCGCTCTAAAACATCACGATCAGGTCTGAGAGTTTGCCAGCTCATCCATACCAAACTGGTTTGTCACCAGTTAGGTACTTAGTAAAGGAAAAATGTTATAAAAACAGGAAATTTCTATTTTAATGCTGTTGGAAAGAAAATATTCCCTAAACTATGAAGTTCGTTATAATTTGGATCATCTCAGAACCAGGTCCTGGCTCAGATAAGGCTCCGCCTTGGAGATGATATGAGGAACTCCATCATCTAGGATCAGCTTAGGAGAGAGTTGCTGCTCCTCCTCATCAAAAGGACTCAGCTGAGGTGGTTCAGGCATCAGATCAGGATGCATCCTGATTCCTGATCAGGATTTCTCTGGAGGTTTTCAGCACATCCCACAGGGAGGAGAGCTGGAGCAGCTGCACAACTTAGAGGACTAGAATATCCTGTCTGATCCGCAGAAACCTTGGGATTGAGCTGGAATATTTCTGGGTTTATCCTTTTGATCTTGGATTTTAGTTTTTCCTGAGGACATTATTTCTGCTGTAGCTCTTTAACATTTATAAACGAGTTCTGAACCCTGGCAGAAGCACATGTTCCAATACTTGTTCTCCGTTTTCAACCCATTCCTGTCTGGTGTTCCGCATCAGAGCTGCAGTGTGCTGCTCCTAAACATTGGTCTCTCTGCTCCCGAGTAAAACTATTTCACTTGGTGCAGCGAGTGGGACGGGTCTGTGATGACACGTTGAAATCAGAAGGTGTGACCCACACAAACATTTAGGAATAAATGTGTGTCCACGCTGCTGCTGGACAGCTACCAACTTTCTGGTTTTCCAGAAACTTCTGCATGACCTGGATGCAGTTTGCAGGCTGTACATGTTCCTTTTAGCACCGGTTTTCAGCTCTAGCCCTGTGGTAAGTGCAGAAAGCAATTTATGGTTGCATTAAAGGGGACCTAGAATGTCAACCAACATTTTCCTTGTTGTTGAATAAGACAGCTTGGGTGGTCAACAGTAGCATGCCAAAAAGTCAAAGCCGTGTGTGACCTACTTTTTATGTAAATTAGAAAGTTGAAAAAGGTGAGAGAAAAACTTCTGTTCTGAGAAAACCTTCCTTAACACGTCATTAGGGGGAGCCACGCCTCCTCAAACCTGCATGTCTCCAATGTCTGAGGCCTTCTGGGGAAACCAACCAATCAGCAAGCAGCTCATTATCATATTCATGTCCTGGCCGAGTGGTAGGGGCTAACAGCTCTTTTCACAGCAAGGCTGGTTTAGGTGGTTTAGAATGGCCTGTATCAGGGCTCCTGGGACAGATGAAAGCCAAAAGAACATTTCTTATGCTTTTTAGAGACTCAAAGCTGTTTTAGATTGTTGATTAACTGCATTCTAGGTCACCTTTAAGGGGATAAAAAGGACATGACAAATCTTTGAAACCTCCTTGTTTTTTGCATTTTTTATTTTGTTTTTTGCACCCCTGATCTGATCATGAAACAGGAGCCCCCTACACATTTAAATCAATAATCTATAATAACATCTGCATATAATATTTATTTGTCTGAAAAGTAAAAATTACACAAAGATACACTGAGTCAAGAAATATTTTAACAATAATATTCATTTTCATTATTATTATTATTATTATTATTATTATTAGTAGTAGTAGTAGTAGTAGTAAAAGAAGAAAAAGAAATTTTCTTTTATATAGCACCTGTCAACATAAAAATCATGAGGCGCTTCACAAGAACAAAAAATAAAAAATTAAATGTAAAGAAGTAAAAAATTAAAAATGATTTAAAAAAATCATAAAAAAATGGAAAAAGTAAAAAATGTGATAGAAAATGTAGTATTAGTATTATTATCATCATAATTTAATAATTTTATAAAAAGAGAGATGCATTGATTAAATTAGATCATAACACTAATAATAATGTCAATATTTTAATTTTCTGCCATTTGTGACACAGATACTCCTCCTATTGATTAGTTTATTGAACGAGTCGTCTAACAAACCTCTTATGGCTCGGACAACAGGCCAGTCAATAATTATTGTCAACATTTTCATGTTTGATCTATTTTTCTAGTTTGTGACGATGTGTCCTTTATTTTTGTGTCTTTCTGCCCTACATGGTGCCACTACGACACACTGGAGGGTCTTATTGAAGATGCTGGGTTTATGACTGCTGTATGTAGTGATGTATTGAGTTTATACTCAGAGAAAAGTTGGGAGTCATTTTAGTGTTGTGCTGCATTTTCTTAAAAAATGGATGTGAGGTGACACAAACAGAATCTAATACAGAGGCGGTGCTGCACCAACAGCTTCTCTCCTGTGGGAAATCATTGTCAGTGTGGTTGTTTCTGCTCTGAACGCTCCTCCTCCTCCTCCTCCTCCTCCTCCTCGTTTGGCGGTAGCCTCAGATCGCTCTGAAACGCTGCAGCCGAGTCTGAGACAGATTGGGAAAAAATGAAGTTAGTGCAGGATGTTGGGACAGCGTTTCATCTTGTTCTGTCCTCTCTGAGTTATTCATCTTCTCTCAGAACAAGAAGGATGAGGGTTTATTTTAGAAAACACCAGATATTTTATCTGATTGTTACACTGAAAACATGATTTCTTTACATTTTGTTGGTCAAAGACTGAAATATGGGAAGGACGTTCAGTTTGTGTTTTATTTCATTCCAAACTGGGTCATATAGTCGTCCCTGCTGTGAGATTATAAATGTATCATCCTGCTGAGATTTAGTTTGAGTCTCATACATCAGATATAAACCACAAAGTTGGAAAAGTTAAAGATTTTTGAAAAACTACATAAACTAAACAGAAAGTTGTTGTTTAATCCACTCGTTTTTTTACCTGCAGATGGGTAAAAGTTAGAAAAACTGCTCTAAAAGTTATTTTTCTTGTTAGATATGAGTTTGTTATTTTTTCAGATGAGATTTACTTTTCATCAAATGTTTTAGAAGCATTTTACAGAATATGAAATTTATTCAGCTGATTTGTTTAACTCACGCGTAAACACACAACATTCTTACCAATAAGAAGTAAAAGGTAAAAGCTATAAAACAGATACATCATTTTTTAAAAAGACCATTTAAATGTGTAAACCTTGTTTTAAGAAAGAACTTCAGCTGTTTTTAAAGGAATGAAGATAAATTAGTGTGGAATTACTTAAATGTAATGATTTAGAAGAGTTTGAAGGTATTTTGGTTCATTTAAATTTATTGCTGAACAGATTTGTTTCTATTTGCTTCCTGTTTTAATTTGAAAAGTTGGTCTATTTCCTCTTACCTGTTCTGGGTCAGATACAGTAAATAACACACCTGTGTGTCATTACTTAATTAGATTCCCTGTCTTTTGGGGTTCACTCTTTTGACACATTTTGTATTTAATATTGTGATTAATAATGTTATTTAGAGATTATTTGTCTATTTAGTTGTTGTTTGTCTCCTAAAATGTGAGAAAATTGTCATTTCTGCAGCAGCTCTTAGGAAACTTTAAAAAGGGTCTTTTTTATTTTAATCCTTACTCTTCATTTGCACAAACGTTTAAATAGAATTGTAGTTCAGAAACAACTATCTGTGAAGGATAACACTGAACATGTTTGGTCTGTTTGCTTTTTTCTCAGCTCCCACTCAGGTTGTTTTCTCCTTCGACGTTGGTAACGGCCCGCTGGAGGTCCGCGTGGACTCGAGCGTCCTGCTGAATGACAACCGGTGGCACCGAGTCCGAGCCGAGCGGAACGTGAAGGAAGCGTCGCTCCGAGTGGATGAGCTTCCTGTCGCCACGCAGGAAGCTCCTGCTGACGGACACATTCACCTGCAGCTCAACAGCCAGCTGTTTATAGGTGAGACGTTTCTCCTTATTTATCTTTTAACTCTCTCTGGCTTTTCTGTGTCTGATAAATCCCTCATTATAATAAACAGATGCTTCCTTGGCATGCTTCAAAATAATATCCCAAAATATCCTACTTCTCCTGGAAATTCATAGCCTGGCAAGCTGTCCTAATTTTTATAAAACAATGATGCTAAATCTCCTCCTGCATGTAAACATCTTCACCACGCTGCAGTGTAGACGTCTCCTGGCTCCGATAAACAGAGTCAGCTTGGGTCTCCTGCTCCATAATGCTGAACTGTTCCTGGCCTGACGCCACCAGCAGCTCAGCATTATTGAATCTAAAAGTGCTGAGGCTGGTTTCTGACTGCTGAACAATAATCACAGTCGATAAGTCAACATGCAGCGGGGAGTTTATGCAGAGTGTGATGTGATTTCATGAGCAAGTCTTTAAATCTTATAATTGATTCTCTTCTGGAAGTTATTCATCAGGCCTTCGTGTAATTAACCACATCCAGACTTCATCAATACCACAGTCTTGTTAATCTCCACTTCATCAGTTAACTCTAACACTTTCTTCAGTCTCAGGGTCTGTTTCTGAATCTTCAACACAAGAGAAATAACATCAAATCTACTTTTTAATCATCAGCCTGAATCATACTGTAAATATTTTCTCATTCCACGTCGGTAAACAAGGATAAAACTGAATCACGGGGCCAGAAACCTGAAAATTCAAGGTGAATTAGGATTACCTGGATGTGTTTATCATCAGGAATCTGCTGGTAGAATCAGAAGAACTAAAGTCTAATTGTAGATGAGGAGCCGCCGCGCTTTGTGAGCAGTCCAGAAACCAGAAATAATTAAGAGGCCCAACAAGCCCGGCTTTGCCTGAATAAACCAATTTGTAATTTAATTGCAAATGAAGCATCTCATAAATATTTACACGCTGTCCTGCTGTTTCTGAACAAGATACGCTGTACAGTTCACACAGTGATAGAAAAAAGGTTTTTGGTTATTTCTGGAAGAGCCAGCTCTGTGAATTGACAGGAAAAGAAAAGAAATAGGGTTTTTTTAGGTGGTAAAATGTAGTTATACAACAGGAAACCAGATGTCTGGGCAGATACTCCTCCATATAATAGAATAGAAACAACGTTATTGTTGTACAAACATAAAATTACAGAAGAATTTGCAAGTTTTTATCTTTTATCTGTTGGGCAATAACATTAAAGTGACAGTGTGTAGTTTCCTGGCGATAGGGGGCAGCACATACATTTCAGGGTAATTTTACACCATAGCGCCATGACTGTCGCTAGTTTAAATAAACATTACGGTAAATGTTACGTGTCGAGCAGAAAGCATGTGACCTCGGCGTGACTCCTCAGACTTTGATAGTCCTTCAGTTAATTCCATCGAGAGAACGCAACGCTGATGTTAGTTTTCTGGCGGGGTAGGTTCCGGATCTGCTCGGGGTCCTGTGCCTGCTGATGACGTCAAACTACGGCAATACCACTCGGACAAAATATAGTGCATCTCTTTTTTGATTCTGTTCTGTCACATAGGTTTTGGAAAGAGTTTAGCAGTTTTGTTATTAAATTCACGTTTCTTACCGCCTAAATGTTTTCCAACGTGGTAGCTTAACTTCCGTAAGTCGTACGTCCAGCCAGTCATCTAGTGTGACGTCATCAGCAGGTGCATGACCCTGAGCCGGCTCATGTAGAAGGAAACATGGCTATAGACCCGTGCCCTATGTATTTTAGACCCGATTTTTATGGCTATTTGCTACGAAGCCGTCAATATTTTTCATTTTATTCATTTTCAACAACATTTTGATAGATATTTCCAGAGATTAATGGTAAAAACTACACATTGTCACTTTAAAACAAAACTCAGTTGGTTCAAAAACCTGATTTAATCTTATGAAAATCGTCTTGCAGCTTATTGATGTTCTTAATTTTTCATGAACATTTCTTCTCCATGTCTTGGTGTGAGATCAAATTTATGATTTAGTCACATAATTTTGTTCCATATTTTATAATAAATGGTCAATGGGGCCAAATGTAATCCTGGTGATTCAAACAAGCTGCAGAGCACAACACCACCTGGAGGATTCTGAAATCATAAAACACAATTAGTGTTCAATGAAATTATGTCAAATGTTCATTTTTTTACTTTTTGTGCAAACCTCTTGTGATTTAATCTCAATTATGTCTTATTGTGTCTCACTTTGTTTAAGATTTTATTTAGAATTTTGCTGAAGTCCTGACTCGTTGAAACTAAACGAAGTTTTCGAGAGCGACTCCGTTACTCTTTTCAGAAGAAATCCGTTCCTTAAATTTTTTCAACTTGCTAAAAATTCATGACAGCAGTTTGCTGTGACTTCTACATGAAAATGAAAAACCCTTGTGAATAATTTTAAGGACTTCAGAGGAATAAAAGTCTTTCTCTGCCTGGTTGTGTGGGTGTAGAAAGCTTTGCTACACCAACAACACGATTTTAAATTCAAATCGGAACAAAATCCTATTTAAATGATCTATTTAATGTTGTGAAGCTGTTTGTAGCTTGTTGACCTCTGGGTTCACCCCCACAATGTTCCTGCAAATATTCCTTCAATTACAAGAATTCATCTCTAAAAGTAAGATGTGAAAGTCTTTAAATGAAAATAAAACCTATGATTCAGATGTTTCTATTCTGTTTCATTTGACTTTATAATAAGTGAATAAATGGGGTTTTCGGTGAGCCCGTCCAGCTGCATCAGTGATTCTTCGTACACAAACCCTCCACTGTGTACAAGGAGCAAACTCTTCCTCCCCACAGACATGAAATATGCAAAACAAAGTGTTGATTTATGTGGATCCAGCCCCTACAATGCTGTTATTTAAATTTACTCAGCATTTCCGAACATGAATTGTGTTTACAAGGCTTGATTTGTGCAGCAAATGGCTCCATTGTTTGAATTATAAGCTGCTGTGTTGGTTTGTGTGAAAGTCCGTCTACGCTGTATTTATACGCCGTAATCCTGCCTTGCTGTTAGACGGCAGTGAAGTCAATTGTTTTGATTAATAAGCCGTGTTATTGCCTTGCATGGATTTATAATCCACGTTATGCATTTACCATTGTTGATGTTTAAAATCCATCCACAGCAGTTTAAAGTCAGTGTTGGATGCAGGAACAACTGAAGGTTTGTTAGAAATGTGTGGCTTCGTTTTGAGGATTAGATTATGTTGTCGTGTATTTTTGCCTCGTTGCTTTCTGACAACTTTTGATGAAGTGGAGAAGTCTGATCGCTGATGGTTAAAGGGACACTTTGCAACTTTTTTATATTTTTAAATAATTTTCTTGAGCCAGTATGTGCTAAAGTGACCCTTTATAGGGTGAATGAAAGGCCACCCAGCCCCCTGTATATTGCAGTTAAGGCGATAAAACATTTTTATATACATCTTCAGATAAAAAAAGCAAGCCTTGGGTAAAGATTTTTGTTTTTATTTTAGTTGTTTGTTAGCTGGCTAGCTACACGTAGCTGTGCGCTGTGAGGACGTTCACTACACAGGGCAAATTTCTACTTCACAAGTTGTACCAAATAAACTAAAATATCTCAAAAACCTTACCTCAGATCTGTAATATTTTAACATTTTGAGAGAGAGGAGAAGTAGCTGAAGAGTTTGATGTATAACGTGTGTATGGTAAAAGTTGTGTCATTAAATGACTGAAAACTGATACCGATATTTTTTTATATTAAATGTTAATGCAGATATCGGTCGATATTAATGGTACACCGATAATATCGGACATCCAGTTAATAGATTTTTCATGAGACTATTAGAAAACACGCCTCACACATCAATAATGGAAAGAATGAATCATGCATGCTGACATTTAGGTTTAAATTCAAATGCTTTGTTTATTTATTTTTTGCAGGGACTGAAATTGTATTAAAGTTATTCTCTGAAGGCTTCATTAATCCTTTTCTTTGCTCTGATTTGAGGCTTTTCTACTTTAATACCTTTTCTTCTTTGAGCTTTATTAAAAGTTTTTATCAGAGGCGATTCTCCGCTCTGCAGTCGAGTCACATTAAACATCTTCAGCGCCGCTAAAAGGTTTCCTTTTACTGACAGAGAGACGTGAGTTATTTCAGACGTTCCTGAATAACAGGAACAAGGTCAGGTTCTGATCTGAAATCTGAACACTCGTGTTAAAAGAAGCACTTTGGAGAAAAATGCTTCCAACTTTTCATGTAATTTATAGATAAAGATATTAATTTGTAAAGATGATTGTTCACTTTCAGCCTTCTGGCTGAAATTTGGATGATTTTATTTTCAACTTTGTATCTAAATATTAAAATTAAGCGTTTTAAATGAGCTGTGAGACATTTAGTTTCCAGCAGACTTTTATTTTCAAGAGTCATCTGATTTAACAGCAGTATTATTCTTCCTCTAGCTTCCCCAGTGCTCCACTTCTCCTCCTACTTGTATGAATTTGGGCTCCATTTGGCAGACGGATGGAAACTGCTGCTAATTTATCCACTGAGGCCTTTCAGCTTTGTTCAGATCTTTGGAAAGAGCTGAGTCTCATGTCGGGAGTTATATAAAAACCGACAAAAAAGAAATATTTTACAAAAGGGAATCATTTAAACTTATGTTCCTACATGCAAATAAACATCCACCCTAAAACTTCACTCTGCTCTCGGCTTTGTTGAGATTTGAGTTGAACATGTAGAATTAGCTTCGTCTGCAGGATTAGAATCACTGACGTGTGGCTTTAATGTGTTTTTAATAACGTAATTAGGACTGATGTTAGTTCAGCTTGGCCATGGAGTCAAATTCATCCCATTATATCCCAGTTCCTCAGCTGACTGCCCATCTGACTCCCTCCAAAAGCATCTAATGACATTTTTTAACAAAATTTAAACTTCATGTCCACTCCAGCCTTCTGTACACCCACCTCCACCTTTTTATCCACATCTGCCCAATTGGTATTGTGCTCCACCTTCAGTCCTTCCATTAAAATTCAAGAAATGTTAGTAAAAGATTTTATAGCCGATTAAATTTAGCAGAAATTAAAACGTATACACATACATTGCCTGGCCCAAATAAAGTCACCACCAAAAGAGGTCACACAAATATTTTGTTGGACCCTTTAGCTTTGATTACAGCATGCATTCGCTGTGGCATTGTTTAGATAAAACTCTGCAATGCCACCAGATTTATTTCCATCCAGTGTTGCATTAATGTTTCACCAAGATCTTGCATTGATGATGGTAGAGTCTGACCGCTGCACAAAGCCTTCTCCAGCACATCCCAAAGATTCTCAATGGGGTTCAGGTCTGGACTCTGGTGGCCAATCCATGAAAATGATGTCTCATGCTCCCTGAACCACTCTTTCACTATTTGAGCCCCATGAATCCTGGCATTGTCATCTTGGAATATGGCCGTGCCGTCAGGGAAGAACAAATCCATTGATGGAATAACCTGGTCATTCAGTAGATTCAGGTAGTCAGCTGACCTCATTCTTGGAGCACATCCTGTTGCTGAACCTAGACCTGACCAACTGCAGCAACCCCAGATCATAGCACTGCTCCCACAGGCTTGTACAGTAGGCACTAGGCATGATGGGTGCATCACTTCATCTGCCTCTCTTCTTACCCTGATGCACCCATCACTCTGGAACAGGGTCCATCTGGACTCACCAGACCACATGACCTTCTTCCATTGCTCAAATCCAATCTTTATGCTCCCCAGCAAATTGAAGCCTTTTTTTCCGGTTTGCCTCACTGATTAGTGGTTTTCTTACGGCTACACAGCTGTTCAGTCCCAATCCTTTGAGTTCCCTTCGCATTCTGCGTGTGGAAATTCTCTTACTTTCACCATTAAACATAGCCCTGAGTTCTGCTGTTGTTTTTCTTTGATTTGATTTCACCAAACATTTCAGTGATCACCGATCACAATCATTCAGGATATTTTCTGGCCACATTTAATCCGATGGGTCGCCACTATGCTTCCAGTTTTTAATAATGCGTTGGACAGTTCTGCATGCCAATGATGTGACCTCCTCAAACAGACTAACATCTTTCCCATGACCACCAGATGTGTCTTTCCACGTGGTTGTTGACGAAATGAGAAGCAACTCATTGCACCAGTTGGGGTTAAATAACTTGTTGCCAGTTACCCAATAGAAGGTTTGTACCCGTTTGCTTCCATCCAGGTGGCGACTTTTTTGGGTGTATTATTTCAACATGTTTTATGTTAATCTGACAGTCACAACAGGAGTTTAATTCACCCTAAAGGATTAAAGGTAACACTTTACAATAAGGGACACAAAACTGTGCTTCATTACTAGGGAACGACTTAGGAGGTAATGCCAGGGACTAATGGGTAGTTAACCAGTACTTACTGGTAAAACACCCACCAGTCTTAATCAGGGACTAATGGTCATTTATCTATGAGAGAAATAAGGAATGCATCAGGGACTAATGTGATGCCTGTAGGCTCTCTTTTATAAACTTCAATAAGGATGTCACAGTGATGTGCCGCTGATGTATCATCTAGGTTTCACTTGTCTGTCACTTCATTTGAGTAAGAAACCATTGTCTTTTCATTTCATGCCCATTACTTAGTACACCTCCTAAGTCATTCCTTAGTAACAAAGTGTTCCTTATTGTAAAGTGTTACCGGATTAAAGTTTCCAAAAGTCATAAAACGTTTAATTAATTCAAGCTTTTGTGTTTTATCTGATGTTCTGATTTAATATCCGTCGTTTGAATTTGATTTGATAAAGTGCTGCTTGGCTCCACCGACTCAAAGAGCAAAAATCCTGTTTCTGTATCATCTTTTTACAGAACTTTCATATTTTGGCTGTTTGATACGTAGAAACACTGCAGATTCTCACTTCCATCCATTTAAACTTTTTATATTTACCCATCAAATTTGCACCTGGTTCTGAAATAACACAGTTACAGATGTTTTCAGACCTACTATGATCGATTGGGCTCCATTTTCCCTGCAGCTCCTTTTTTGCCTCCTAGTTTCTCATCTGTAAAAGTTTCTGTTTAGCCTTCATGCACATAGAGAATCCCACACAGTCCACTCCACACTCATCCTTTTTCTATGAATGCAGGAACCTCCTTCTCTAGCTGCTCTCATGTTCTGCAGTTTGTGTGAGATGTTGCACCAACTTCTTGTCAGGACTCAAACAGCAGAGGTCAGGGAAGAAGTCTGATGATTGTGGACCAGTTTATTCAAATGAAATCCAGAACTCCATTTTTATTTATCTCACTCTTTATTTTAATTCCACACAAAGAGGAGTAATGATATGAAGCTGGAATGTCCATAAATATTTTCAACTTCTGTGCAGTGACGCAGCAACGTTTTCATTAAAGTACATCAAAGGGTTTTTGACATAGCCGACATTAAATCTGTCTCTTTTTATTAAATCTCCCCTTCCAACATAATCCTTCAGGTTCTCCTCTCAAAGTAACACTAAACAGTTTCCAGCTTCTCTTGGACAAAAAATATTATTACATACAAGTCCATTAGCAACAAAGCCACGTCATCATAAGCCGTGATTTCGTAACCTCTTTTAGCTTCCACAAACTAGTGTAGGCCGCGCAGATGTTCACTCAGTTTTAGCTCTTTGCTTCGTCTCCAAAGACATTACTCTCTGACTTTTACTTCCAGACTCCACCATGATGCCAACACAAAAAGCAAACTTTTTTATCTTCTTCTTCTTGTGTTTTTTTAATGATGTCGGCAAACTGAAAAAGCTAACTGCAAGCCTTTTATTAGCTACGGTCCCAGAAAAAAGCTAACAGTCGTTAAGCGGGTAAAGAGCGCCCCCTAGGACACCTACCCGCTCCACAAAACTGTAAAGAGCTGTTTCTGGTCAGCAGAGGGCTGCAAAGTGCTGTCCCTTGTGAAGTTAGTAACGTTTCTGCCTACATAATCACTGAAACCCACGTTTAAAGGAATAGCTTAAAGTGTTAAAAGCCAAGAGGCATCCGAATCAGACCCCTGAACCACCTCAGGCAGTGAGTGATGTCACTGATCAGCACCAAAAGGCGTCACGGACATTAATAAGTGAATAATTTTGTTCATCAAAGTAATTTAAGTAATTTAAATTACTACTCAAGTAAGACATTTACGCCGTAATCTAATCTATTCAGGGGACGGGGCGAGCACCTGTGTGACATAAAAAGCTGCGTTCAATGGCCAGTAGATGTAGGAGACACAAAGTGCCGTAAATGATAGAGTTGTGGAGGGATTTCTGCCACATTTTTCGGCTTTGGGAGTTTAGAAATTATGATTTTAAAGCACCATCAGTGCTGTTTATTGTCTTTTTTTCTTCCATTCTGCCTCACCAGCAACTCTTCAGATTTTACAAATGCAAGTTGTTTGGCAATGATATCATTTCCTACTGAGTTACAACCAATCAGCATGAATTAACCACAAGTCCCGCCCAGCGACTCTACCTGAGTACAAACCCCAGTTCAGACGCTGGTTTGGTTTCTGAAATAGCCCAGAAACTGGGCTGTTTGGACCGGCTTGGTGAAATGCTGTGAAGATCCAGTAAAATTTCGTGGAAGTTCCAATAGTAGAAACAGATCTCATGTCTCCTTTGTAATGTCATGATGATCCTAACGACCCTTAGGAGGAAGGAGATGAATAATCACACACACGCAGAAAAACAGCGACTGTGATTCAGATACATGTCAATGTTTGGAGACATTTGCATAAAGATCTGAGAGGTTTATGTTAAGTAGATCCGTGTCACCCGGTGATCTGATGATTTATCTTATGAAGCATTAATGTTGGTCATTAACTAATGAAACGGTGACAACTGCTTCATGTTGTATTGTGTCAATAGAGACGTCGGAGGAGGGTTTCGTGTTCTGCGTTGCTTTACCGCTTCAATAATTTATGAGTCATATCAGAGCAGAGACGGGAGGTTTATAGAGAAGAGTGATTTATTGGTGTGAAAAGCTGCAGCTGAAGAATAGGAAGCTGTCATCTTCAGCCTGGGAGAGCAAACAGCTGCTTTGTGAGTTTACGCTTTGAGCACAATAAGAGGTTTGGCGTGTGATCTCTGCAGAAGCGCCGCTGAAAGGTTGTCATGTTTGAACTAGAACAACAGAATCCCAGCTGAAAGAAATGTTAAAGACAGAATTAGAACTTTTGTTACATGCATTTATTCTGTCAGCTGCAAAAGTTTTAGCAGCACAACTGTTTTTGCATCCTCGTTGTCGAGCTTCTGGAAAACCAGATGTGGTTAATTATCAGGAAAACCTGTGAAAATGTTTCACTAAACAAATTTTTACCCCAACCTCCATCACTCTCAACTCTTCTCTTGAGTCAGAACCTCAGGTCTAAATACTTAGTTCTGATTTTTTTGCATATATTAAATGATTGTTCAGGTTCAGATGCGAGTGCCATCAGACTCCACTGTAAGTGACCCACATGGGCAGAAGAAGAGACTGTTTATGGAAATAAATAAGGATGCTACACATGTCGGTGTGTAAATCAATACTAAAGTTGCAAAGTTGGATGAAATTCTCACATTAACGTCATTATGAAGACATCAGATGTGGATCTGATTTAGGATCACATATGAGTCATTTGTGCTGCTTAGTCCATCAGAGACAGGTTGTCTTGTGGTTCGGTTGCTTTTTACACAAGATAAAAATGCAAATGACTGAATAAAGAACCAACTTTCAAATTAAATTTGTGTGTTCCCTTAGCGCAGGCATGTCCAAAGTGTGGCGCGGGGGCCATTTGCAGCCCTCAGAGTGAGCGCCCCTGATTGTATTTGCACTAGAATTCTGCTTCTCCAGCAGTTTGTTGATGTTGATGGACTATTTTTATGATAAGAGGTTTACTAATATGCCCATTCTAGGCCTACTTTAAACAGGGCAAATATAAAAACACACCCAAAAATAATTTTTGCATTTTTAAACAAAAAAGCAAATCACATCTTTGTGGCCCGCAAGGACTTTTAACTTGACAGTTTGGGTCCATGTCTTGAAACGTTTGGACACCCCTGCCTTAGAGGCTCTATTTAAATATCCTATTAAAGAAAATTTTAAGTAACAAAACAAGTTACCATCAATCCCAATTTCCCTAAAAGTTAAAGCATGTGTTGGTTCGTGTCAGTTCAGGTAACATATTTCTTGGGACTGACTCAACATTTTTACCACTCAGTTCAATTAAAAGAATAATTGTTTGCATTTTTTCCCACATTTATACAAGTTGCTTTGCTTTGTGCAGCACTTTGGTCGGCTCTCATGCCATTGTTTAAACGTGCTATCGAAATAAACGTGGTAAGTTCTGTTTGTGAGTGTAGAAACTCTTCTGTATCTCCAGGAGGAACGGCGTCCAGGCAGCGCGGTTTTCGGGGATGCATTCGCTCTCTGCAGCTGAACGGCGTCACTCTGGACCTGGAGGAGAGGGCGAAGATCACACCTGGAGTTCGACCCGGCTGCCCGGGTCACTGCAGCAGCTACGGGTCACTGTGTCGGAACCAGGGCCGCTGTGTGGAGAAACCCAACAGCTTCCACTGTGACTGCAGCTCGTCGGCCTACACCGGAGTCTTCTGCCAGACAGGTGCGTACTTCTGCTGGATGTTAAACGTTTTTCTGTACTTTACTTAAATACCGTGATTTTGACTTCCTAGAAGCTCGTGTTCTCCCAACTGTTGGTGTTTGAATAAACAAATATGTCCAATAAGGACTCACAGCAGTCTTTCCAGATGGTGGAAGTCATGGAAAAGTTGTTAAAAATACTCAACTCAGCTCTTTCTTTCTTTCTTGTTAAAAAGTTTCCAGTTTTGCTTTTCATGAATATAAGTCGACAAACTTCACCGCCTTCATTGATCGAGACATTAGTGCAGGTCTGGTGTTCTCACCAACAGCTGATTTAAAGCTGCTTTTATAGATATATACAGCATGAATGTGACTCTTAAAGCAAAGCAACGTACTTTTTGTGATGAGGAAGTAAATAGTTTTGTGTTTTTGGACGTTGCAGGAATGTTTTCTCCTGAATAAGGAGCTGGAAGATTTTGAGGAACCCTTTTTAATTGAACTCTTTCTATCATTTGTAGAAATTATGGATAATAATAATAATCTCACAGCAGTTGTATTAATTTATTTGCAACTTCATTGCAAATGTTGTTCATCACCAGTTGCAGCCTGGCGAGATCCTGGATTTTCCCCTTTTATCATCCATCAGGAAGAACTTGGTATCCATTTAACATCAACAGATTGAAGCAAATTGCTTCTTGTGACGCGTTGAAGTCAGTTTGAGTGAGTCTGGTGTTAAAGTGAGCAACGATGTGTCATTACGTTGAACTTTATGCTTTTTATTAGCTCAGGTACTTAAGTGAGTTCAGTCATCTCTGAGAGGTTCCTCTTAACCCTCCTCCCACCAAGTATTGATGTCTGCTGTTTGCACAGAACTCATCTTCCACTTTGTTTTTGTCTGAGTCACACCGACGCTCTTCGTGTTAAATATTTCACGAGGGTTATCAGTTTCTTGTTGGAAAATCAAAGCAGGAGCATTAGAATGAAGCTCAACAAACATCAGGTTCTGCCTCTTCTTGGTGTCTAAACATTAAACCTGTATCACTTGTGAAAATCTCGTCTGTCCTCCAGAGGTGTCGGCCAGTTTTAAATCTGGAACATCCATCGTGTACGTCTTCAAAGAGCCGTACGAGCTGAGCAGAAACGGCAGCGATCTACCCTCCTCCATCTACTCTGACACCATCCTCAGAGGAGAAAATGTGTCCCTGAGCTTCAGGACGACACAGAGTCCAGCTCTGCTGCTCTTCATCAGGTCTCACTACAGAGGGTACCTGGCTCTGATCATCAACCGCCATGGTGAGGACAACGAGAGGCTTTTACTTTGAAAAGATTGTCCTCTTTAATGTTTTGTCTCCCTGAGCTTATTCTTATTCACTTATATCCTGACGTTTTTCAGAGAATCTGTCAGAAACGTGCTTCCTCAGGACTCCACCCAAACGATCTACCCACCACGCTAGGCCACGTGTTTTCTGGTCTTATCACGGAGGCCATATGCTGCAGGAGTTAGTCTGTTAGGCTGCTAACAGCTGACAGGTCGGGCTGCTGCAGAATGAGTCGGCTGAAAAACTTGTTTTCAGTGTGAAATATGTTGTAATCTCGGCTTCCCGAGGTCGTGGGAGTCACTTTGAATTCAGATTTTCAGGATCCAGGAGTCTAATAGAAGTGGCACTTTGCAGCTCGATTAGCTGTAAATGGATTTTTTCTGCCGTTAATGACTTGGAGGAAGCTGATAGAAAGCAGAGCATTAAGGCTTTGTGCTGACTTCTTAAAATGAAACACCCAATTAGATTCCCAGGAGCTTACGATTGTTTGCCCTTAGACAGCGACGTGTGTTTTAACTCTTGACTGCAGATAAACCTCCTCCTGAACCCAAACACAACAGAACCACTGAAGGACTCTTTATTTTAAATTAATACAGCTACATCAGGTAGACGGAAGACTTCAATAAATCCCTGAAATTCTCAACAAACAGTTAGTGAGTTGTATTTGCATCGGACTTAGGTTTATTTAAACAAAGATTACACATGATTCCTAAAAAGTACTTCTAATTTTGTGTTCTCAAGGCTTTTCTTGAATCTGCACTTTATTTGTTTGATTGTGAGATTTAAATCATCTGTTATTGATGAGGAGTTATCCTCATTTGCAATAATACAAGCTTTTATCTTGTATTACAGAAAACCTAATTAAAACATAACATCTATTTAATGGATTAAAGCATAATCAGCAGAAGATAACCCCTATTTTACACTTTATTTTTAAGCTAAAATCTTTTATCTAACAATGTGTCTGGTGTTTTATGTGCATGAAGATGAGCTGGAGTTGAGATACAAACTGGACAGCAGCATAGACGCTGAAGTGTTGAGGAGCAGCATAAGGGGCGTGGCCAACGGACACTTGCACAACGTTACCGTCAGAAGAAGGATGGACTCTGTGTCGGTGCAGGTAAAACCACCTCAGTAGATCTTTACGACAAAACATCCAGCTGACAAAGCAGTGTATCGTTTTTAGCATTTAATTGTGTTTTTGAGTTTGTTTTGATTCCACATCAGAGCCGATTCCTTGTAAACCAGTGGTCATATTAGTGTTTACAGATCAAGCCTGAGCCAGGATTTTGGGAGCATTGCATTATAGGTATTCCACAAGGTTCACCTTTAGGACTTTGCTCTTTTTCTTGTGCTTTATTGGTCTACCTTAAAGCTGTAAAGATGTTGAGTGCCACTCTATGCAGATGATGATGATATTTATATCTACAAAGATTTCGCAACAGGCTGCTCAGTTATTGAACTAGCTAATGGTTGCAAGTTTGCTCTGATTTAGGAATGCATTTAGGGATTCTTACAATCATACACAAATCTGTAATTCAGAGGTGAGTTTAAATACTATTGTATTGGTTTAAATGTTCATCTTATATTTCAGGAACATTTTAGGAAAGTGTTCCTATGAAAAATAATAACAATGATATTACTATAGAAAGCATAGTTACCTTTGTACTCAACACATTTCAAGGTGAAATCAAAGCTAATCAACAGTATCAAACACTCAGATAGCTTTAATTTGGTCAGTTTTGCAGATATTGAGTGAAATTAGCTTAAAGTTGCAGCTCATAATCGCCCCTGCGATGCACTCCAAGAGCTACAGCTTTGTTCAAAACTTTTGCACTAACTGTCAGAGTCTGCCTTGCTTAGGTTTTAGCAAAAAAATTTCATGACCAGACTTTAACAAAACATTCATAAGGTAATCATTACGTGTGCATCTAGAGCTGATTAATTTTTGCATTTAACCTAATTCAAGATGGCTGCCACAGCTGCTGAACAACTCAAAAGAAACGTCTCAAATTCATTTGATTTTAGCAGATAGGGATTTAAAAATGTATGTGGTAGTAGATGAGTCGTTGATATTGTGTGATCCTTCCTGCAATCCTACTAATCACACTATTGGTTTGCAGAAACGTGAAATCGTCACCTCTTATTGTGCTGATTAGGCTGAAAGATGACCGACTGTGTTCAGATACAATTCCTGAATAATTTGGTAGACTGAGCGACCAGCTGGAACATGAGTGATGTAACTGAGTTTTGTATGTTTTATTTGTTGTAAACTCAACCAAATTTTCCCCATTGGAACAGATTAAAGAACATTTGATTGTGACTGACTGGACGGATTAATCCGCCTACGACGGCCGTGCAGCTACACACGATTCCCTCGCTCTGACCTAAACGATTTTACTCTGCGTGGTTTCAACATGCAGATTTATGCGTTCTGCGTTGGCGTGTGATGCTGTGAAGCCACAGCTGCTGTTGTGTGGCACCAGTTTACTGCTGTGCAGTCAATGTAAACAAGCTGATTAGCATGGAACTTTTTTAGTTTGCATTTACCAATGGGGTGCATATCTCAAGGGCATATAACCGTCCCTGTGCGTACTACACAGTGTATTCCTGTTTATAATAAAGCTGTAGTCAGCACTTCTGTGTCACTTCAGCCGGATGCAGCCGGACAGCAAAACACAATGAAATATGAAGCAACCTAATCATATCTGGACTCGGACTGAATCACCTATCTTGTTAACAGCCCCAGATGATAAACGAGGGAAATACATCTAAGCAGCAGCCAGGGTGTCTGTATAATTATAAACAGATAAATAACAAGGTGACCCCGGTGTTCACCCTGAAATACGAGCCTCGTCTTATCAGTTTATATCGTTCTGAATTGTTGTGTCTTTAGTTGCACGCCGCTACAAAGCGATTGTGGTAAAGTTATGTCAACAAACTTTCATTTGCATGAAGTATGTTTTGATTCAAAGCACCTTTTTTGTCTTTAAGCTAAATCATTTTTCATAAACTTCATCTGATTTTTCCTTTAAGATAAATTCAACCTTTATTCTGTTTTTTCCAGGTTGACCACAATGCCAGAGAAGAATTCAACCTGACGTCTGACGGCGAGTTCAGCAGCATCGAGTCTCTCGCTTTGGGCCGAGTGCAGGGTGAGTGAAGAGGCACTAAAAGCACAGGCGAGGCCTTTTTAAAGAGCACTCTGACTGATTTAAATAACAACTCTCAGGTGTTTGGCCTTGTTCCTCACTCGCTTTAACCAAACTCAAATAAACGCAGATGTTATCACCAGGACACATTATTAATGTTATTTGGGAGGGAAAAGGCATAAAACGACGTGACAAGATTCCAGTATTTTCTCCAACACTAGTTCAGGACTGAGTCTTACTTTTCTTCTGTAATTTTATTTCATTAGAATGTTTAAAACTGCTGCACAAAAAGAACAAACTTTAAGATTCTATGTGATGTTTTAACCTTTAAATTCCACACAATGAAAAAAATAAGTAAAAACAATATTTCTTGTGACAATAATATAATGCAAATTAATAACTAAAGTAAAATAGTTGCCTTTTAGTTCAAATAACTTTAGTATATTTTTATAGTACTTATGTTCAGTGCATGTTTCAGTAAGACTAAAATGCAGTCTACTGAACCTGCCAGTGACAGGGTTACATGAGCATGAATGCCCTATCATGGTTATTTATGGTCTTAGCCATAAATCTAGCACATATGTTCTGAAAGCTTTCTCCCAATTAGCTTTAAGTCAAATATTAAAAAGTTCACATTTTAAATTTAGAATGTTGAGCTTGCAGTCTCAGAAATCAGAAAAGAACTGTAAATATTTTATTATTAAATTGTTAGAAACGTGTAAGTGTGCTGTGCTATCTAATAAAACCTCGCTCTCTTGTTGTTGGTATTCGGACTATTTGTGTCTCTCCTGTGTCTTTAACTCATGGTTTACTCTGGCATCCAATAATGTCTTGATTTGTTAATTTTATTCAAAAGAAAATAAGTCGGAGTGACTTCTCAGCAGAAATCTAAGACACTTTTAGTCTCTGAGTGAGGACCATTTAGATCACACCTGGTTACTTCTCTCCTCCTGCTCGTGGTTCTATTTTCTTCTTTTAGTCATTAGTTCTGTTAACTTGAGCATCTTGGACAGTCACCAAATTAAAGTTGTTAAAATCACAGTCTCTGCTTGTGAACACTCTATTGATCTCTGTTATTTATTAAACAGAGGTAACACACGACCACAATCCATGAAACCAGCTGGTATTAATGAAAGAGCAAACAACGGAGGCGTATTGCTGTGAAACTAACAGATTTTATACAGGAGTCCTGTGTTTTCAGAGTAAAAGCTGAGCCTTAGCAAAATAACTTTATATTTATTGTGCTAGAACTGATTTTTAACCTGGAGTAGAGGTCAGCGTTACCCCGTAGGAGGGTGGGAAAAGACTTTCTTCTCACGCCTGCATGTTCTGCTGGACAGTGACCTGTTACCGTGTTGCGGTGATACAGTAATTGGTTCTATCATGACTTATTCATGTTCTTACTGAGCGGCTCCATCAGAGGCGAGCTGGGATGGAAGTTGTTAATAACACGAGGGGCTGAGAGGCTCCAGGCTGTAGTCACAGCTCTCCGATAAAACAGTCACATCTGTACTCTGCTACTTTAACAGGCAGCATATGAGTTATTAACAGTAAAACCTGACTTGGCTGTTTTTAAGAAACAGCTTTTTTATTGTTTAAGGAGGCTGTAAATGCCTCCCAACATATTCAGTTTTCTTCTGTAAAGCTCATTAGTCATTTAGGATTTGCTCCTGTGAAGAAACAAGCTACAATAAATTGCGACAGTTTTTGGGAGAAGTGTCACGAGAATTAAATGTAAAGTAATGTTAAAGCTGCTGCCAGTGTTCCATTAAGGTGTCCATGGTGACCATTAATGGTTGATTAGTGTTGCCCTGGCAACTCCAAGGGGCTCAGTAGGATGACCATGGTATGTTTGTTCATTTAGATGCTTTTATCCAAAGCATCTTAGTAGTTACCTAACTTGTATGTTTTTGGCCTGTGGGAGGAAACCAGAGTACCCAGAGAAAACCCCTGCATGCATGACGAGAGCATGCAAACTACTAGGCTATAGCTGGGATTTGAACTTGCAACCTTCTTGCTTTGAGGAAACAGTGCTACCAAATGCATCACCAAGCAGCACCATAGTAACAATAAGTGCCTCATTAAGGTCACCATGGTAACTGCAAGTCACACGTTAGAGTCACCATAGTAACTGCAAATGGCTCATTAGGGTCATCGTGGTAACTGCAAGTGACGTGTTAGTTACCATGGTAACTGTAAATAGCTCGTTAGGGTCACCATAGTAACTGCCATAGCTCGATTAGGGTCACCATGGAAATTGCAAATGGCTCGTTAGGTTCACCATGGTAACTGCAAATGGCTTGTTATGGTCACCATGGCAACTGAAAGTGACTCATTAGAGTCACCGTAGTAACCATGGCTCGTTAGGATCACCCTCGCCATGGTACCTGCCAGTAGCCCATTAGGGTTGCCATGGTAAATGTAAGTGGCTTGTTACTCACCAAGGTAACTGCAAGTGGCTCGTTAGAGTCACCATAGTAACTGCCATGGCTGATTAGGTTCACCAAAGTACCTCACAGTGGCTCATTAGGGTCACCATGGTGACTGCAAGCATGGACCCCCTTTAAAACAAGATGGTCCATCGCTCAATGGGCGATTCCTCTTGATAAAGATATGTTAAATAATAACTAGTGTTGCCAGGGTAACCCCACACCCGTCTCTTTTAGTCCTTGACTTCAGTTGTCCATACCTCAGTTGGTGTGACTGACGTGGTTGTCAGCAGCACATCTGATTGGGCTGGATGTGGCCCCTGAATCAGAACAAGACACCCCTGTCATACATGGACAAGAGACCGAGTACAGATACCTGCTGAACCACTTTGTGGGATGATGTAGCAATAATTGTCTCACCTTGAATGTGAACTCTTTGAATCACTGGAGAAGAAGTGGAGGTGGTGAAGGAATATAAATGACTGAGTGTTCAAAGTATTCAGAAAGTTTGTGCTTTTGTTTCTCCTTTGCAAGTCAGTCTACAGCTGAACAACCAAGGTTTATTGTTAATTATAGCAATTATGCTGAGTCTATTTTTTCTGACAAACATTTCTCAGACAAAACACAGTTAAAATAATTCACAGCCCCCTATAATAAAATCTATTTCTGATACACAGTTGAACACCGCTCAGTGTTTTTGTGTGTGTTTTAACCCTGCCATGTCAGCGTGTGACCCATCATCCCCTCTTTCAAACCAGAAACAGCGAAAAGTCAGATCAGGATCAGAAAAACAGCGGCAAAGTGGATTTTCTGTCGTTTCCCCCCCTCCTCATCATCCATCAGTCTAACTAATGGACCCAGAAGGAGAACATGGAGACTAGAAGAGGGAGAGACGTGATGTAGTGAGGAGCGTGTCGCCTGAGAGGAGCTCACAGGCTGCAGGAATGTTTCCTGCTGCTCTCATCAACATGCAGATGTGTTCAGGTGGAAAACCACAGTCAGCTCTCAGTCATGGGTTCAGACACTGATGCAGCTGTTTACGGAGCCCATGTCGGCTCTAACAGCTGCTGTGAAGGAGTGGAGATGACTGATGAAGAGAGTTAAAGCAGTAAAAAGAACAGTTAAAGGTGGAGAGTGCTAATTAGTCTCATGAAGTGATGGATGTGGACTTTAAACAGGATGTTTGACAGTTTGTCAGCTGTTTATGAGCAATAAAGATCAATGTGCCGTATTTGCTTTTCTTCACTATTAAAACAGGGTCACTCAGCCTGTTTATGTCGTAATAAACTGAACCAAATTACACAACTGGCTGGGAGAACAAGCCTCTATTATTATTTTAAATGATTTCTTCTAAATGTGTTAAAAAGAGACAAAAACTGTGTGGTTACTTGTCCAGATCCCGTTTTCATTATTTTGGACTCTGAATTTTATTCATGATACCTACCAGTGGCATCCTTGGAAAATGTTCATAGAGGTGGGCAGATGAGGAAAATTTTAGGGTGGCACATCAAATCAGTCCTTGGGGTAACTCTGGTAGCTTTTAGCCTAGCTGTGCGTTACGCGCTCCTGCATACTTTGTCATTAAAAAAAACAACGTGCATCCAATACATTCACCTCAAATATGAGAAACTAGAAAAAAACAAAATTATTTCAATTATTTTTATTTCAACATTTAATGTTTTTGTGTTTTAGAACAGTTTTATTATTCCCTGGGGGGCCCATTGGTGTGTCCAGCAATCTTCCAGGGTGGGCCTTGGCCACCCCTTGGGGGCGCCACTGATTCCTACAACATTAACTTTCTTTTGAACCCTTCTTTCTGTAAAAATGTCTCCTATTAATTTATGCTTTAATAAGAACAAAATTATCTATAATGATTTTGTCTTTCATTTGTGCGTTTAGGATTTTTTTTGCCAGATAGTATTGTGAGGATGTGATCAAACCCTTTTCTACATTACGGATTTTTTAAATGTTTTTCTTTTATTCATGAAAACATCCTTGTCTTTTTTTTTTTTTTCGTAAAGAGCCTAGAAACACACTTACACAGTTGTCACTGTTTTCTTCTCCTCTAAGATGCTGATGACCTGGATCCAGACCTTGCCCGGCTCGGTTCTCTGGGTTTCACCGGCTGTCTGTCGGTGGTCCAGTTTAACTCCATCAGCCCTCTGAAGGCGGCGCTGCTGCACCCGAGCACCAGTCCTGTTGTCATCTCCGAACCTTTGGTCCAGTCCAGCTGTGGTTCTTCAGCGTCAGCCAATCCGTACGCAGCAGAGAACACGCACCACCTGTCAGGTAAGAGGGGAGGGGCTTAGAGTGATTAGCTTTAGAATGAAAGTGTCTGATGCTAAAGTCAGTGGGTTATTTAGTTTGAGGCCATGAGGAGGTGAAAATCTGGATTTGACACAAAATTTTAATTATAAAAAATAGATATACCAGATATTACATAAATATCTGTATATGAATATATTTCTGAAATTGAAATGGTTTCCATTATGAACACTGGGAGACATGTTTTTGTGCCGTTTTGTTTTATTTAACCTCCCTGAAACAGGAGATTTGCCTACGTGGTAAATCTGTAATTTAACACAATTTGTTCATGAAATCTAAACTTTTAACTGTTTAACTCATTCACTGCCAGTGACGACTTTAGTCGTCATTTGCCTTTTTTTACCGGGCGGTCGTCGGAACGAGCCCCCGCACCGTGGGAACAAACATCACGTGTCTAAAGCGCATCTTCATCCGTGTATGTCACACATCACGTGATCAGGAAGCGGAAAATCAATGGATTACGAGTTTGTTTTGGGCCGCTGCTGTGAAAAAAACGATGCACCGAACCGGAAATGCTTCTGCAGCAGCGCTTCGACAACAGATTGTGAAAGAACGGATAACGCGAGAAATACGGTGATTCTTCCTGATGTAAGAAGTGAATCTACTCTTTCTTTTGGTAGTTTTGGCGTTTACATGATCATAGAGCACAATGTTCTGTGACTCTTCAAAAAAACAGTAAAAACGCTCAAAAACGCTGGCAGTCAGGGGCTTTCTGATCAGAAAACGGCTGGCAGTGAATGAGTTAATTGAGAAAGTGAACATGAGATTTTACTTTTTATTGTTTTTTTATTTTATTTTTCTCCCTGAAATCATCTCTGCTGGTAAAACCTCCCGTCCCGTTAATGGGAGTTTATGAGAAATGAGAATATATTGTAAATAAACACATAGGGTAAAAACTGAGGAGGGGAGATATTTTGTGAGTAGCAGCATCTACTGGCTTCAACACAAGTTTCTAAGAGCTCCACTTCTTTAACAGGCTGTAAGTGAACAGTCAGCAAGTTACAATTAAATGGTTAAATCATTATGATCTCTCTACTAATAACAAACTCCTGTTTTAGGGCGTTAAACTTAAATAAAAGTGTTAAAAAATAGCATGAAGATACAAAACTATCTTAGATAGGGGTTTTTTTTGGATGAAAAATGTTATTTCTAGACAGTTCACCAGAATTGCAAGAATGCAGCTGAACTCAATTTGATTTGAGGTAAAATCCAACATTTGGAGCTCGGTGGTGAATCTTAGCTCCAGGCCACAGCTGTAAAAGTGTTTCATAAACAAGTAATGCCTGTTTCTCTCGTCTTGGAAATAATAGTCAGGCCTTACGCTCATTTGAACCACAGATGGTGTTGGAGTTCACAGCAGATGGGTGATGCATTAATATTTGGTGATAACAATATTTAACACAGAAGAAGAAGGTTAATGTAGCTCACAGTAAGTAAACATCCTGTTTGAATCATTTCTGTATGAATAATCATGATTTAAATACATGACTGTCACTGAGTGTAGCTGATAAAGGTAAGGTAATAAAAATCATGAATTCTGATGTGTGAAAATCAGTCAACGCAAAGAGTTCATTAAAGACTCTGAGACCAGAATGTTGTTTCCACCCGGGCCATTTTAGATGTGACACACTCTGAGCCTGATCTCTTTAGTGTGTATTCATAAAACATAAAGCCATTAATGCTAAAGATGTTTACTTGGTGGTTTTTAGCTTTAGTCAGTTAACGTGACTCAACAAGTGTGTGGTTTACACAGAGGTTAGCTGTAGCAAGATGTTAGCTGTAGCAAGAGGTTAGCTCTAGCAAGAGGTTAGCTGTAGCAAGATGTTAGTCTCTGTCGCCCTCTAGAGGCTTGCTGCGTAACGTCACTGTCGTAACATTAAATCTCTCTCTCAGGCATAAGAGGCATGTTTACATAATGTCAGGCAAAACAACAAAAACAAACTTTTCCACCTCCACACATTGAATAAATAGTTTTATCAGGACTGTATAACAACTTTATGCCTGACTAAACACAATAACCCTGGTGAAATCATTTATTACTTACCTAGCCATTAGCAGCACGGCTAGGTTAGAGTCCGTAGTTCATGCCTTTCTTTCTAAAAGAGCTCTCCAGCGAGGAAAAGACGGCCCAATAATAACTCTGGTCTTTGCTCTTGTTCTATCACGTTCTTTTCTTTTCCTTTATTCCTCTGATAAGGGATTTCTAGCTTTCTTTGGTGAATCTGCCACTGCTAAACGAGTCTACGTTATACAATTATGGCAAGCCAAAGGGATAAATAAAAATGCGCATTCTAAACTCGCATTATGTCCGCCAAAACGCTCATTCAATACGTGTGTTTTTGGCGGACATAATGCTCGCTTTAGAACACGTGAGTTTAACGCGCGTTCAGGACGCGCATTTTGGCAGACATAAGGCGCGTTTAGAATGCGTGCTTTTTAATCTTTTTGGCTTGCCATATGGTGCCATAAAACGACACCCAGTCAGTACATCTTGCGGCTACCTGAAGCTCAAAAACTGTATAGCGCAGTAAACAGACGTGGGACCCCCCAACACTATCACAGGTACGAAAGTGAACATAATAGATAATAGATGCAAAAACTTTACAAAAAAAGCATAATTTTAAGGTGTAAAAGTTGTGGAATGTTGCTTTAAAAACAAAGTATTATTAAAAAAATTCAGAACATTTAAAAAGTCATTTTACTGTAAAAATTAAAAACAAGTGATGTTTTTTCCATCTATGTCCAAAATGCCCTCCTGGGTCCCAGTGCCCCTAAAAAGGACGTCGTCTTCCTGCACTAAAATATTTTATTCTGTTCAACTCAGACCTGTTTGTATTATTTAGACTGGAATTTTGTTATAAATATATATTTTTATGTTTTAATAAAGTTATTAATTTTAAGAAAAAGTTCTATTGTTTTTAGACGATGTTTGTGTTTTTGATGTCTTTGAACTCCTAATCTACAGGAAATAAAGGTTTGACACCAAAACTACGGCTTGAGTCTCAGGAGGATTTAATTTGTTGTTTGGGTTTGGTTTATAGTGTTATATGTAACATGTTAGACATGTCATGTATTACATCTCTGTTCAGACTAACTCTGGTCTTATCCTGTTCTGTTGTAGATGTGCTGTATTACAGAGTCATGGTGCACCTTGTTGAGGAGAAAAATAACAATGTGCTTGATAAGATAATTAATTTGGGCCGTGGAGAGGAGTTTCCACTGGCGTTTCTTTCCTCCAGTCTTGTTCTCATCCAGTTTTATGGCTCTTTAATGGACTTTTCTGAATTGCTGCTCTGGCCAGCACTAAACGATGATGCTGTTATTGAGTCTCTAAATGTTCTTCTTTGTCTGTTTTTCTGTTCTAACCTTTTTAAGTCCCCTTTTTTTCTCTCCTGGCTGGTTTCTCATTCTTGTGCGTGCATTTCTCTCTATCCCTTCTTTTCCTTCTCTAGACCGGGCTGGTTCTGTGGGTTCGGGTCAACCTTTGGTGAACGCCATGAAGACAGACTCGGCTCTGATTGGAGGTACTGTTTTATTGGATTTCTTTTGACTGATTCAACTCATTACTTCAGCGAGAAAAGAACCTGCAGCCGTGATGAGGTGGTGAAAATATTCCATCAAAAGTACATTTAATTTGCCTCGGATCGGATCAAAAGGAAGATTGAAATAGTTCTAATAACTGTGAATCAACTCATTTGAAATTGTCTAAATCTTTGTGATTTTTGGATCTCGGCACACAAAAGACGGCTAAACTAATTAAAGCTCGGCCGACAGAGAAAAGTTCCCGACGTTATCTTCAAACGTGTCAGCGCTCTAAAACCAAAGTAATACAATGAGAAATTGATTTCTGCCACATTTTAGAATTCCAATTAGATGAAACTTTGTGTGAATAAAGAAATGAGTCACACAGAGGAGTGGAGCGGAGTGTGAAACCCCTAACAGGAGCGAGCTGGAGTTATATTAGGAGAACAAACAGACTGCGGGGGGAAAGAGATGACTTAACCGAGACTGAGACCACTATGATTGATTCATAAGGGAACAAACTGAGCACAATTCATTTATATGTTTTCTGTGGAGTTCTGTTCCACCCTCTGTGTAACCTTTAGTTCTCACTCTATTATAAAATCCAATCTGAAAAGTTTTTACTTGAGCAGTCACCAAAAAAAAAAAAAAAAAGTCAAGATGGATGAGTCCATGAATGTTAAGTGACAGTGTGACATAGATCTGTCAGGATTTTCTAATCCTAGAGTTTCACCGTCTGTTTTCTATCAGAAGCTAATGCAGGAGATAGGTGGAGGAGCCTGAATGTCTTCTCTCTGCTAAACTGTTCATCACATCAGTGGAAATGTTCTCTACCTTGCAGGTGTCATAGCTGTTGTCATCTTTGTGATTGTGACCACCCTGGCCATAACTGCCAGATTCCTCTACAGAAGAAAAGAGACATATCAAACCCAAGAAGTGAAGGGAGTCAAGCAGGAAGATAGCCAAGATTTCCCCTACAGCAACCAGGCAGACCCCCAGAATGTTTCCAGGGAAAACCCAAAGGAGTTCTTCATCTAACCGTCGGCCCAATGAGCTGCTGTTTTTCTGAGAGGAGGCTGCAGACAGGAGCGTCCGGCCACACCTCAGGACTTCACTCTGCACTACGAGCCAGTAACAACACACTTTAAAGGACGCGGTACTAAAGAACTCCAAGAAAAGCGAGAGGGAACTCTGTTTTTGTCTTTGATTGTGATTTAAACCGACAGCAGTGCTGGACCTGAAAGGTGTTCCATCGTTGTTCCAACAGCTGTAAATATTACAAATGTAAATGTTTAAGTAATAACACTCTGTAATGGTGAAAAGATTGTTTTATGGATTGTTTAACCTTTGTTTCTTTATTTGGGTGTGTGCGGGGTTTAGCTGATGGCACTTTTCTGTGACAAATGAATGAATGTTTGAAGAGAAACAAGACAACACTTCTGTAATAGCTACTGTTTTTCTCAAGTGCAAGCCTTTTTTACTGTGAGCTGCTGAAGAGGAACTACAGGACCAACAGCCTCTTTACACACATTAAGTTCTAATATTTGTTGAATTATCAACAACCATGAGGTCAGAGTTTAATATATACTTACTGTTTATTATGCATCATGATAAAGTCCTCAAAAATAAGAATTATAAATGCATATCAGGACTTTATCATGATGCGTGATTTACGATACATGACATACATACATGGTGCATTTATAAGGTTTTATCCTGATATGGTATACATAATTATATAAATGGGTTGGGATAAATACCAAACATATTGGAATATTCTGGGGTTCATGGTGAGGTAGAGCTCTGGGAAACACAGCATATTATCAGTTTCACTTATTTATACATACACGCTGGAACATTTTGGTTTTATTGCACAGAAATGAGACTAAGACACATTCTGAGAAGCCATTTAGAGCGTTTTTTTTTTTGTAGAAAAAACAGTCAAATAAAAACATATGTTACATTTTCATACGTTGAATAACAAAAACTAATTTTCCATATTTTTCTAAAACGAAACACCTACGAAGAGTTTAGAAACCAATATCTGGTGGGAAAACTTGGATTTTCAGTCCCAGGTTCCATGCATTTTGGCATTTAAGGGAATGTCATGTTAAAGTGACAGTGTGTAGTTTCCTAGCGATAGGGGGCAGTACGTACATTTCAGGGTAGTTTTACACCATAGCGCCGTGACTGATGGTAATTAAAAAAACATTACGGTAAATGTTACCCGTCAAGCAGAAATCATGTGATCTCGGCGTGACTCCTCAGACTTTGATAGTCCTTCTGTTAAGTCTATAGAGAGAACGCAATGCCCATGCTAGTTTTCTGGTGGTGTAGGTTCCGGATCTGCTTGGGGTCCTGCGCCTGACGATGGAGTCAAACTACGGCAATACCACTCAGCCAAAATATATTGCATCTCTCTTTTGATTCTGTTCTTTCACATAAGTTTTGGAAAGAGTTGAGCAGTTTTGTTATTAAATTCATGTTTCTTATTGCCTAAATGTTTTCAAACGTGGTAACGTAACTTCTGCAAGTCGTACGTCCAGCCAGTCTTCTAGTGTGATGTCATCAGCAGGCACAGGACCCCGAGCCGGCTCATGCACAGACATATATAGGTAGACGCCCCGTGGACTTTTGGAGCTGCTGTAGTGGCCAGCCGCCATCTTGGATGGCTCTCTATTCACCCCCAGTCCATTGATTTCCACTGAGGAAGGTGCTTACCCAACTAAAAAACACATTTTATTATGCTTTTTCATAATGTCCAACATTATGGGACGATGGTGGCAGAGGAGTTAAGTAGCCGCCTTGCAATTGGAAGGTTGCAGGTTCGCGTCCCGTTCAGTTTGTTGCTGTCGTTGTGTCCTTGGGCAAGACACTTAACCTGCCTTGCCTGCTGGTGGTGGTCGGAGGGACGGGTGGCGCCAGTGCTCAGCAGCCTCGCCTCTGTCAGTGCACCCCAGGGCAGCTGTAGCTACAATGTAGCTCATCCCCACCAGCGTGTGAATGGGTGGATGACTGATTGTGTTGTGAAGCACCTTGGGGGGTTGTAGAACCCTAAGAAGGCGCTATACAAATACAGGCCATTTACCATTTAGTATTGCATGATAATTGACATATAAATATAATTTAAAAAAAATAAAATATAAAATCCCAACAGGTAGGCTAGAAAAGTCAACAGTAATGCCACCTGATCTGTTTTCAGTAGGACGCCGCTTGTTGCAACTGTATGCTGCACAAAACACGGACATAGTGGCTCACCCTACGTTGAGTCCAGCTGTGATTGGAGAGTAAGGGACCCATCCAATATGGCAGCGATGCTGTTACGCTTTCCAGCGCCCAATGGGGCGTCTACATATTCATGTCTATGGGTTCACGTAGAAGGAAACATGGCATCTAATATGGCGTCCCCCAGAGACTTAGACCCGCGCCCTATGTATTTTAGACTCGATTTTTATGGTTATATGTTACGAAGCCGCCAATATTTTTCAACTGGACATGATTTTATTCATTTTCAACAACATTTCGATGGATATTTTCAGAGATTAATGGTAGAAACTGCACATTCTCACTTTAAGTTATGTCTATGTTAAGTTCATAAACAAGTCTTAGTTGTTTCCAGAGCTGTACATGTATACATAATAATAAATACTCCAAGTTTTTGATATCCCCACAATATTGTGATATAAAAAAGCAGTACAGATCCTCGTCCAAGTCAACCATCTCAAAAGAGGTTTTGATTTAAACTGTTTTTAAATTGAATGTCATAAATTAAAACTGAATTCATCTAAATGACAGATTTATGAGATCAGTAAAGTCAGATTAATTCACTTTATTTAGTTTTGACAACTTGATGCTTAGTTTCCCAACTGGCTTTAAAATGTCACTTCTTTTAATAGGAAACCTTTATGATTATATCCCAGACACAAATATATTTAATCATTATTGATGAAACTCTACCAAAGTGCTACAAACTCCACATTATCCATAAAACCTGTGAGTGATGCCTTCACATCAAATTTTCATTTTGGAAACCTTCTAAAAGTGACTTTTCTTGTGGTTTTATACAAATACATCCAGGTCCAGATCCGAATATACATATATAATAATAGGCTGCATTCAGACAGCAAATGTCAATAAAATAACGAGACATTTGATGTTTTTCCAACACGAGTCAGAACATGAATTAAACATTTTCATCAGTGATTTTCTTCCAGCAACATTTTGCCACAACAAATGTTTTTTGCAGCTATCAAGAAGCATCTTCAAAGTCTTTCTCTCTCCAATCATGCAAATGAGAACGTAACATTAGTTCTGTGGTACTTTGCTGTCCTTCAGCTGTTTGGTGAAGGATTTTTAAAATAAATGGAATTTTTTTCCACTTAGTTTTTATTTCTATTCCATTCTTTGACTGTTTTCTGTCATTTTTTTCTGGCCTTTCAGGGAAATCTGGTGCAGGTTTGTTCCTTCTGTTAACATTTTCTCCTCCTTGCTGTGTGCAGCCTTGCAGGAAGCTTCTCTTTAGCGCCTTTAATGGCTCTTCTAGTGCTGACAGTTGTCTGCATGCAGAGGCAGTTAATGTGCTTCTGAATCTGCTTTGATCTGACAGGTGGATCGTGATCTGGTGGCAGGCAGGGAGAGGTGACAGGAAGATAACCTGGAAGACTTTTGTCAGGTATAATGACGTTATGATATTAGCAGTGAAAAATGAAGCAAATCTCCCAGAGTGATAATAACCCAACGTGTGTGTGTGGATGGAGGATGAGCAGCTGCGTCGGAACACAAACCGGCGTCTCTCTGCGAGACTCCAAAGCACAGATGGGATTTTAATGACAAAAGTTGCAAAATCTTCAAAGTGCATTATTCAACTTTTTACTTTTAAAATTTCTAATTATTATTCCTCCCGTCGTGCAACGCGGTAGTGAATTATCATCTTTGCAGAAGCCTTGATTTCAGAGTTCATCCTGTGGTTAAGAGGAGAGTTGACCTTTCACCCCCACACACACACAAGAGCAGCAACTGATTGCAAAGAGGAACTCAACAGGTAACTTGAAAGCTAATCTCTCAACCTGAGCAGGAGGACACTGAAAGGTTTATTAACAATCAGATGTTCTGTCCGTTGGGAATGCAGGATACCGCCGGTCTCTATATTACGTTTGTGTTCAGGTAACAGTGAGACGGTATGTTGCTGACAAGTTTGTGGTAAATCTAAATTAGAAAGAGTTGCCCCAAATTTACACCTTAACTGAAAATTTTGCTTCATTCTGTACAAATCTTTGTGTTACAAATTGAGCCCAAAAGTGTCTTAATTATGTCTTTAATTAGCATTTTAGGCCACTTTAGTTGCACCTGTAGAACAGCTGGTGCATCAGACACGTTTTAATTTTTTGTCTCCAATCCGTCACCAACCAGTCCAATAGAAGTCTTGCATTTCTTGCACTTGACTCATGAAAATTAAGCTGGAAGGTTTCAAACCTTTAAGAGACAAAAATGTATCCAGCAGCGGGAGAATAAGGACCTGCAATTCACTGGAAAAATCAGAACCTTTACACACGTTTTGAGACATTTTGCCAAGTCAGTGACTTAGTGGCTTTATGAGGAAATATAGATACTGACTTACATGTTGGTGTTTAAGGCAAGAGTTTCTGGGAGCTTTTCCAGCAATTTACATTTTGAAAAACCCAATTCAAAGTGGAACCCCCTTTATTCAGACTCCACCCCTAAGCCACGCCTCCAGAGTACAGAACTCTGGAAACAACAGATACAGTCAAACAACCATTAAAAAAAACATAAAACACCATAAAAACAACATTATCGTACCTTTTTGACCTGTTGTTGGCACCTTTTATGTGCTTCATGTCTTTCACCCCTTTGGCTCTGGCTTTGCGTCCTGTTCACCTGTTCCATGTTGAAAATGATTCGTGCATAAAGAAGGGTATGAGCAGAGGAGAGAGGGACGGTCAGGTAAAGGTTTGATGGATGGATCAGGATCCAGTCATTAAGAATGGGACGTTCAAGATAACTATGAGATTTTAGCAGGATAGTACATTTCAGAAGCAATTAAAATTGTTCGCTTTTTTAACGTTCATTTAATTGTTCACCATTGGTATGTGCAGAGCCTTTCAAGCATCACGGCAGATAAACGTCTCCTACTCCACCTTTAGGTTAGTTATTAAACCCATTTTTAAATTTTTATCTTTGCAGCCAACACCAACTAAACAGCTGTTGCACATTCAGAGCAAACCTTTAAATGTTTCATCTGGACAAAAACTCAACACTTTTATCTCTAAAACTGGATTCACGTCTGATTTCTGGGTTAATGAACCTCCATCAAAGCAGTCAAATGTTTTAACCTCCCTGTGTGAAGGTTAAATAATTAGTTATTCTTTGTCCCTCAGCAGAATTACACGAACACTCCAACTCCAAATGTCACATCTGCATGAGAATTGGAGCACAGGCAAAGGACGAACCTATTAAATGTTGGCAGGCCAGAAAAGATATTAGAATTTGAAAACAACATTAACCTTGAAGCTTGCACATGGCCAGAAATGACGTTTGGATCTTGTCCATCTGGCCATGTCAAAATACACCTAAAACAGTGTTTTACTCCATTTTAAAGCAAGTTTCAGTAAAAAAAATTGTATATTTAAGTTTAAACAAGTGATTATAAAATAAAATGATTCAAGACCAAATTCACTCAGTCATGATGTTTAACACCAGCAGTCACTGGACGAGAGATGGGGGACACCTTGGACAGGTCTTGAATCCATTACAGAGAGACATGGAGACCACCGGTCACACAGGGACAATTTAGTGTCTCTATTAAACTAACATGCATGTTTTTGGGACAAAACCTGGAGAAAACCCCCACATGCACGGATAGAACACGCTAGCTCCATGCAGAAAGGTCACCGCTGGGAGTTGAACCTGTGACCTTCTCACTGCTAGGCAACAGTGCTACCAACTATGCGGCCATGCAGTCCGAGGAGCTCTGTCAAGTCTGACTTGAGCGTGGCATATCTAAGCTCGACCCGTCCATATTCCAGTCATAATTGACAAAGCTCCTTGGATGAGAAGCGAAATGTCTTCAAGAAACCTAAGAAGTCCAGTTGTCTTCATTTGAACCCTTTGGATTACCCATCCAAGAAACTTCCTTGGTTCAAGAAGTTATTCCCATTTTTTTAAACCAAACTCCTAGGATTTGTCGTGAATGAGTGATAATTTATACTGAAATATTGAATTTTATTCAGAATACACGAATGAGTGGATCACAGCTGTAAGTCACTTTTTTAACAAATCAACATAAATTTGGCGTCATCTGTGGTGACTTGGTTCTATTTAACATCAAATTAGACCTTTTCCCTGTGGGATTAGTCATCTGCTGGATCTAGTTCTTAACGGTTCCCCTGTTTCAGTCACACTAGCTGTAAAAGCCAAGTTCACTGAGAAACCTTTTTGAAATATGATTGGTCTGAGTTTGAGTTGCAGGCTAAATGTGAAAATAGTTTTCTACCCTTTTTTCTTGCGTTAGAAATTAGACAAAATTAGACGAGGAAAATCTGGGATTAGAAAAGACAGCAACATTTGCACGTCATAATAGTTAACATTCATGGACTCACCCATGTTGGCTCCCAACGGGGGAAGGCTGTTGTTGGTTTAACATCCAGGAAACAGCAGAGCACCTCTTGGCTAGTAGAAGCTAACCGTTAGCATTAGCAGCTCCACCACACAGCAGAACTCCTCCAGGCTTGTGTTATTGGTGGATAAAACATCAACGTTGCAGAGCAAACAGAGTCAGTGGTAGAGTCATGTTGCTATTAGCCAATCAGATGAGAGATGTCCACATATCAGGAAATAAGACTCCAAATCCTGTCGTCTGAAACTCTGCTAGTTTGTGAAACAGGAACATGAGATCGACTCACAAGGCATTCATTAAAACCAGAGACCGCTGCAAATGTGTTGAAAACTTAGGGAACGTGGTCTTTAAAGGAAAGAGAACATTCTTGATCCTGCTGGGTTGGATATAAAGCAATAGCAAATCAAAGTTTAAAATCCTTCCAAAAATCTTTTTACAGGCTTTTTCTAAAGAAAAATATAAATGGTCCGACATAAAAATGTCCTCATTTTGTCATAATCATGATTGATTACTCTTTGTTGAAACAGACATCTTTTTAAGTGGCTTTTGCTTTAGCTGAAGGTTTAAATAGAGTAAAGATGGTCTTACATGTCTGAAATGTCCTCAGTTAATTTATCTACATAATAAAATAAAAGATAATTTGTTTTCCTCCAGAATGTCTGAATCAAGCGATTTGGTTTGTTTAAATTAGGCTGATGTGCATTTATGTACTTTTGCTGCATGTGTTCCTTCAGATTGCACAGTGGGAGGAAGCGCATCCTTCAGCGCTGACATTTCTGATGGTTGTTAACATCCCAGAGATGAGAGGAATATGTAAAGCTGTGCAGCGCTCAGGAGCAGTGGGTGTCAGAGTGATTCTCCGTGAAGAGCCACTTAGCCTCTCTGTTTGTTTAAACGCTCAGACGCCCGAGGATACAAGATGACTCAGCCTCCTCAGATCACTAATCCCCGCTCCATTCGTTTAAATCTCCTCTTATTGGCTGAGATCTGAGACCAGATGTGAGGCTGATAACTCTTAAGCATCTGTGAGAATAAAGCATCATTATGATTAAATAATGTCTACGGACGACTGGAATCACGACCGGTTCTCTAACTCTCGAGTTTGTCAGGAGGAAGCATCCAGGGATCCGAGCAGTCAGAGTCAATGTATTCAGGTTGTAAAAAAGGAAAATATTGCAGGTTAGGATGAGAATTTAAAGCTGGAAGTCTGCAGCATGACACGTGGGGTATCTCAGGCTGAAGCGTTAGAACTGGGTCAGAATGATGGAAAAGCACCAGGGCTTAAATAGGCATTGGTGCTCTGGCCTTATCAACGATAGTTTCTATTGGCTTTCACACCTCTTTTGGTGCTTAATTCTTAAAAGGGACATATTTGGACTTTTGTCCTAAGTTATAATAGTTCTATGGTCAATACAAAACATGTTCATTAAATTCTTTGCACAAAATCCCTCTCACATGAAACGTTTTCAGCAGTTTTATTCCTGACATTTTCAGTACCTTCCAGAATGAGCCATTTCAGGGCTGCTGGCCACGCCCACCCACACCCTAATTGTCTGCTGGCCACACCCACCCACATCCTAATTGGCTGCTATGTGATGAGAAGCTAGGATATCCTGGAGGAGCTCGGAGTAGAGCTGCTGCTCATCCAGCAGTGACAGGTGGGGTGTTCTATGCTTATTTTCCTTATTGTGACGTCATAATGAGGGATTTTTTGAAATGGCTTGTTTTAGGCGTATAATTCCTGAGACCAAACACTAACAGATGTTTTTATTTGTGTATGGAGTGATTATAGAGACAGTAGAGATTCGCATGGCAGTACAAAAGGATGCAATAGGTGAGATTTGCATCATACGTCTCCTTTAATAGGCTATCAAAAGACCTTCATACTGTCTTTGATACTCTGGCCTGGAAGCATTTTAAAAGACCTTTACCTAAACAGCTGGGCTTCTAGTAGGTCTTTACACCTTCTTTGGTCCTCTGGTCTATCAAACATCAGGGTCTCAACAGAATTTTGTACCTCCTTGGGTCTTTTAAACAGCACATTCTAGAATAGTTCCAACATTCAGCCTCTCAACCTTCCCACACAAAAACTTGTGAAAATTTCCACTCATATGTAACTGAGCAAGAGCAGCAAAAAAAAAAGTCCAAACCTTATAGGAAGTCAGCCATTTTTGATTAAATGAGTCATTAATTACAATTTTGACCTTTCGTAAAGATCCTATTATTCTGTTAATACTGCCATTATGTAATTGACAAAAATAGTTACTTTACAATCAAATCTGCTTTTACGCATGAGGGTTTTATTTCAGAAGCTTTTTCATTTATCCGATTTTACGTCCATTCCTTTAGTTTGATTCTCTCTCGTCTTCATTCATCATACCGATAATCTTGGTACCCATGCACGGTCTAGTTAGCCACCCACTCCTGCTAGATTTGGGACCTGCAGGACTCGTGGGCTTGACTCTGAACTTTGGTGTATTTAGAAGGCCATCACTCTGCTTTTTCAGACGTTTTGATTCCTACTCCCAGCTCTTATTACTGAATGATTATAGATCAGTGACCACCACAGCAGCTGACTGATGTTTTTTTATGTCATAAAGCAAAAACAGGTAGAAACTTGGCTGACCCCCGTTTGTCTGCTGATGACACACACGAGCAACAACAGCTTACACGATTACTACATCATCTTGTGTGTCGGCTTCCTGTCGTCATCACGCCGTGTTTCCACAGAAAACCTCCCTGTCTGCTTCATCAACATGCAGATCTGTCCCTCTAAAGCCTCGCCGTCGTCTGAGCAGCCACTAATACGACTGGATGTGGTTGTAATTACAGAGTTTAGAGCTGCTGTTTGCATGGATGTCCACGGGAATAATTGAGGGATTTAAGTCGGTAAAATGACCTAAATGCCAGGTGGTGGCAAAGCCAGAATCGGATCTAATCGGAGGAACGAGCAGATGAATAAAGATGGGTAAATTAGGGCAGTGATTTGTATTTGACTCGTGCTTCACTGCTGTGGTTTGTTAGGACTTATAGATCCATCTGACACCAAAACATAAAGGTGTTTATTTGTGTCAGAGCGAGTGTGCAGGATTCGTTTTTTGTCTTTTACTGTCGCCATCGTTCATGTCAGGCTTCTGGCATTCCTCCAGCCCCCCCACGGTTCAGGACTTAATCAGCTGTGGAGTAATTAGGCAGCAGAGTTTGTCCTGCTAATTATCAGCCCACCTACTGCAAATTATTCCCTTCTTCTTGTCTTTCATTCATCAGCTGATGCTCTAATGACTCGTTTCATTCGTGCGAGGACTCGTTCACTGAGGAAAATAAGAAATAAGGACATTTGACAACTGAACATTTTAATCATTTAACATGAAGTTATTAATATCCGATGGTGTTTAAGGCTCATAATCTACAGTGGCATATTAGGGATAAAAAGAATAGAAGAGCAGAGATAAAAATCTGAACTTTGGAGAAAATAAATCAAAATGTTGCTGAAAATGAAAATTCACAAGATTAAAGTGGAAAATTTCAGCTGAAAAGTCAAAACTTCTGAGCTTTAAAGGAAAATCAAAGGTCAAACCTGCACTGGTACAAAGAATCCCCATAATAAACCCAGATGCAGATGGACTATATGAGAGGTCATATTTGATCACTTTAAAGGTTGAATATGGAACAGGAACACCAAAGCGACATCTAGTGTGTGGAGGTTGTCGTTGCAACAGTAGAACAAGGTTTCCAGCCTGATGCCAGGTTTGCTGCCGATACGTGAAGTGAGCAGCCAGCTCCACGTCCAGTGACGACCTAAACTCACTCTGGTTTTAGATCTTTTATGGTCACTCCTCTTCTGAGAAGGATAACGACATCTTCTGGGCTCAGAAGCAGCTGCTTGACTTGCCGAGTCCGCCATTTTCCACAGTGCCAGCCTCGCTGTGCCGAGCGGATCATATTTGGAAACCCGCAATGGCGCCCTCTATTGGCTGGTAGATGTAAACATAAACCCAGTGTCGTGCCCGTCAAAATAAATATTTGATTATTTTTAATTAAAATATAGCTATTAAAGGAAATACCCTACCTTCATTCTGCACACCTATAAACGCCCCGTGGAGTGATTATTTTTAAAAAATATTGATTTTTATTAAATTGTTCCATATGCAAACTTTAAGTTGTGATTTGCAGCCAAAACAAAAAAATAATAAATTAGAAAAAAGAGTAAAAAGTAGGGGTGGGAATTTAATGCGTTAATTATGATTAATTAATTAGAAAAAAATAACGCGGTAAAAAAATTAACCCATTTAACCCTTTAAGCCTGAGGGTCCCCCAATTGGGGGATGTTAAATTTAACAGCAAAATACATGCCCTAAATATCAATATAGTCAAGCTGCACCTCTAAAGATGTTTTATGTGCTCCAAACACAACTAAAGATACAATCAAATAAGTGATCAGAAATCCCTATTCAAGTGTTTTTGCCTTCATTTCTGTCTCTAATGATGCTAAATCAAATCAAATTGCACACAACTTATTATTATTATTATTATCATCATCATTTTAAAGACAATACCTTCATCAAAATGTACTTAAAATAGTGTTGTACTTTTAGGTCAGTCCTATTTTTGCCAGTGATATACATATTTATTTTCTCCTGTTTTGAATTTAAATACAATTTAAAAGCACTTTTTTAGAAATTAAAAGATTAGAAATTACAATAATGTCAATGACTATTGTTTGATTCTCTGTCTCATTATTTTTAATTTTAAAAAATTGCTTTCGGGGCAAATTTTCTTGAACGATTAAAATGCGATTAATCAAGATTAATTTATTACAAAGCCTCTAATGAATTAGATTATTTTTTTTTAATCAAGTCCCACCCCTAGAAAAAGTGTCACAATAGAACTCTAGTTTTTTTAGGGTTTAAAAACAAGGAATTATTATTAAAAAGAAAAATTTCAATGTTAAAAACTACCCAAAAAATCCACCAGTAAAATTCTGGAGTTGAAATTTTATGTTTTGAGTGTTTTAGTGAGTGTCCTTTAAAGGGTTCATTTTCAAAAAGTAATATTGGTTGTATTTTTATTTTCCCATATGTGCTCTTGTTTACACTTATTAAACCTTGTTCCTGACCTGGTGGTGCAGTTACAACACTGATGCCCCACAGTAAGAAAGTTGCAGGTTCGACTCCTGGATGCAGCAATTCTGCGTGGAGTTAGCGTGTTCTCCCCGCATGTTTGTGTTTACTCTGGTTTCCTCCCCAAAACATGCATGTGGAGACTCTACATTAGATGTGAATGTGTGACTAGTTTGTCTGGAGACCTGTCCAGGTGCCCCCTGTCTCTCGCCCAATGACTGCTGGAGACAGACACTGGCTCGCCGTGACCCTCATGAGGAATTAGTGTCACAGATAATGGATGTGTTTTCTGTTTTTGTCCTGATTTTAGTTCGTTTATTCTTTACCTCCTTATTCTGTGATTTTGCTCTTCTTCTTTCCAGTCCCTTCAACCTTTGAACTGTTTTTTAATGTTTTGGAGGAAGTCGTTATAATTGGGTGCAGGAAGTTCATGAGGATAAAAGTAAAGGAGAAACTGCAGCGGAGCAGCTTTTCTTTCATTCTGAGGCGTAAAAATAGACGCGTTAGTTGTAAAGGGAACTAAATGTTACTGGTAAACACACAAAATGCTTCCAGTTAAAACTCCTGTTGCACACTCCGGCTTTCTCACTCAATCATCAAAGCCTTTAGGATTCAGCTTCATGCTAAACATTTGTTTTTATGCAACAGAAGTTGTAATAGTAAGTTATCTATCTGTCTATTTTTGGGTTGTAACAGATCTAGGAGGGAATTCCAGACTTCCCCTTTCCCAGCAACACTCTCCAGCTCCTCCAGGGGGTCCCAAGACGTTCCCAGGCCAAAATGGACTGCCCCAGGAGCTCCTCCCAGTGGGTCGTACCTGGAAAACTTGTAGAGGATGCTAACCAGGAGGATATCCATTTAAGATGCTTCGATGAGAAGGAGCAGCAGCTCTACTCTGAGCTCCTCCCCTCATCCCTGAGGCCGAGGTAGATACGGCCTTGGATCTGGAGAAGCTGACTAATCTTTATTGTATTTATCTAAAAGATTTCATATCTGGGTGTTTAGATTTGAAACTTGCTGAAGGAATGAAGAGTGGACCTCAGCTAAGAAGAACAGGTGACCTGTCTGAAGGATGGAATGGTTTTCTCTGCACTTGCCTGATTAAAGGGATCTAAAGTAAGGCTGGAAAGATGTTTTCAGTTTGGAAGGCGACAAATTTCAACAGGAAATATTTAAAGGTAAAGGCCCTAAAGTGGCAGCGAGTCCTTTGTTCAGGTTCTTTGTCCCAGATTAGCTCTGCTCCACTGGGACTGGTTTCCTGTCAGAGCTTTATCTCCCATTAAGAAGGAGAGGTAGAAAAAGTCAAGGTGCTTTTAAACTACAGGGAGACCATCTCATAAAGATTCTCTGCAGAGCTGAAGAACTTTTCCTCCTCCTGTCTGCTTTCCTTTTTCTGTCTCCATCCTGTTTTGTCCCACAGAGACAGACCAGTAAAGGATTCTACTTTGACCAGTCAGGATCTTTTAAACACTTGTAAATGATTCTGAGGTGAATCTGTAGCAGCATTTCTGGAGAAATCATCAGTTTCTCTGAGGTTCTTCTGGTTTGTGTGGTTTTAAACCACTAAATAGTTCCCGAGTGCAGCCACTGCTGCAGCTCACCGCTCCCCACGGGGACGGGTCACGTGTGGAGATGTAATTTCACCAGTGTGACGATGATGACTAATGGGACTTTAACTTTTGCATCACACCTGGTTCCTGCTCGTATCTGAGGTTTAGGATGTTCAGACCACCTCCTGCAGCAGCTCTTTAACTGTGAGTAAATAAAGTTTTACTTATTTATTTATTTCTTCCTATTTGGGCCTTTCTGCTGCTGTTTTTGGTTTTCTCATTACCCCAAACACAAAACTGTTTCGATCTCTAGCAGGAAAATGTAAATAAGTACAAGTAGACCAAATTAGAAATGGATGCTTTTTTGTTTTACTTTTAATTAACTTCTGTTTTTATGACTTAAATTCTACCTGAGACCACTGTGACTCAAAGGAGGCGGTGACCCAAACGTTCACCTGGCACCAGAACACCAGGTTTATTTTGTAGGAATCTCTCAATTATTCCATCCTCTCCATGTCGTGATCAGGAAGACTCATTAACTTTATTAATGAGTCTTTTTTGGGACACATAATGGAATTAATCAGTGCCAAAGTAGGTTTCACTCATGCTCAGTTGTGCAGCAACAAATAAAAATACAGAGGAAGAACATTTTCAGCTTAATTATAAAAAATCTCTCGTTTTTTTGCAGCTTCCTCTCAGATACGATCCAACATGGGATCAGCGTTTAAAGACCAAGTTCACTTGTTTTTCAACTCATCTGCAGAGGTCTCTAGTATAAATGAATGCCTTGTGAGTCCATCTCTGTGGGGAAAACGCTCTGGCGCTCCTGTTTCAGGAAGTAGAAGTGAGCCAGAGCAGAGAGGAGCAGAGGACGGCAGGATTTGGATTCTTATTTCCTGATATTTGGACATCTCTCCTCTGATTGGCTAACAGCAACACGACCCTAGTCCATCATTTACACAAACATAACTCATAACAAAACATTTTCTTAAAGAAACAACCCTCACACACCACCGTTGGATGTGTGAGTCTTTTATGAGACGCAGGCTGGATCAGTATTAGCTGTGTTTATAGGCTGAAACAGCTTTAAAACTGTTGTCTCTGCAGCATCCATACATAAACCATGTGGTTATTTACCATCACAGGCCAGTGAGATCACTGGTTTACTCCATTTAGCATGAAAAATCCATCCCTGTGACTGGGTAGGGACATGCATAACCTCTGTGTGAGTGAAGAGATTACTGATGCAGGATGGGGGCGGGACTTTTAAATAAATATGCAACAAAAATCATATTTTTTGCATAAGGTCCAAGACAACATTAGATCTTATTCTGTAACAGTGATTAATTATCCTCCCTGCAGCCTAAATTCATTCCTTATAAAATATTTATAGCATGATAGAAGGGTGAATCTGTTTTTTATTTAGGTGTTTTTACTCCTAAATACACAAATCTCCTATTTTATGCCTAAAACATAAATATTAGTCCAATAAATGGAAGAAAATGTGACTAAAGTCTTGTTTTAATTCACATGAAGCAATTTCTCCTGCTAACCTTTAAGATTTTATTTAGTTGGTTGGATGATTTTTAAAAATGTAAACTTGCTTCCTGACAAAGTTATATTTTCTAAGTGCATCAAAAGTTCTCAGTGAAGGCTCTAAAAATGAGTCACTTTGCACATTTATGCAGTTTCTTTGCACTGATGTCAAGCCTCCTGCTCATAAATAGTGCTTTTATTAATCCCAGCTTTCAACAGGAACCACGAGACATGAAACACGAAACAAGCGGTGGAGTAGCTTAGCAGCAGCGAGCGATGGCTGAGGGAGGGAAACGGAAGATTAAAGCTTCCTGAGGAGGGATTTCTGACGTCCCAAGAAGAGTTAATCTGCCCAAACAGCGTCCTCTCTGTGTTCTGGATCCTTCTGCTTTTAAATGAAGAGCTGGATTTTCTTCCCCCACTTGAAAATTTCATTTGTCAGTGATGCAAGCTATTAGTTCTCATGTTCATGATGGTTTTTCTAAAAACCAGCAGCGATGTAAAAGCGTTCTGCACGAACTGCTGCAGGGCTTTAACACAGATTTGTCTAATAAAACTCAGAAGAGATCCTTCCACCTGAAGCCTAAAAGCCTTTCCCCCGTTTGTCCTAAACGACTCGGTGCATCCTGTCTTCGTTTCACTTCTCTCCCGCGGTTTTATGACAATGACTCTGTCCTACATAATTATCCCAGCTGGACGCCTCCATTTGCCTTCAGGTGTCACCAAAGCTGTCCCATTACGGTGAATATCACGATGCTTTTTCCAACTAAAGACGCTCATTTACCCTGTGGCACACCTCCGATTACCCGCGCCCACATGACATTTACAGAAGCCTCCTGTTTGTTAGCTCTCACGGGGAAACGGTGCTGCTTTCTGCCCAGCAGAGGCCAGATTATCGTCCTGTCCGTCTCTCCTTAAACGTCCTTCCTCTTTCATCCGTTTTCTCTCATTTCAAAGAATCTGAGTCGGTGTAATTTAACTCTCACGAGCAGCACGAGCTGCATTTATTCAGTTTGGTTGGAGCTTTATCCAGGTGACCGCCTAGAGGAGAGGATTTCTCTGACGTTTTAGGATTTTCTGCCTCATCAGACTCTTGAAACGGTTTCTAAGCCGAGGTTCGTGAGGCTCTACGACCACACATCTGCAGCCCTCGTGACAGTGGGATTTATTTTTCCAACCCGTGGTAACGTAAAGTAGGTTATAGTCGAGTGTTGCTGGAATCATTAGTGTCAGCCCGGCCCTGCTGATGCTTTAAAAGGCCAATATATTCACGCAGCAACGAGGCGAGAAGAGAAATGTTTTCCAGCTATAATTTAAAGCCATGTCTACTGAAGGGCACATGAATAATGTATCCGTAAAGAGATCTATTTAAGCTGAGAAAGGGTTTATTTGTTTTGCTCACAGAGCAGCAGAGCCAGCTTCAAGATGCCGTTTAATTTCCCCATCAGGCAGATGTTTAGAGCACAATCCTCCTCCTCCTCTCCGGTTTTTGTTATTTATTGTTTGATAACGTAGGCGTCCCAAACCGCGGCGAGAGAGCAGGCGTGATTAAAGTCTGGACAAATTAAAATGACTAGCAGGAAAACCGAACGCCGCAGCAGGAACGCTGCAGGAACATTCTAAACAAAAAGGTGAAAACGGCCGCTGACACAAGTCTGCGCCTGAACCCGGAGACCCTGATTGAAATTCAGGAGTGATGTGGATCCTGTTGAGAAATCCTCTCCCGTACCAAGTGACAAATTGAAACTTTAGAGAGGAAAAGGAAAACAGCTGTGATTGAGTGCGGTGTCCAGGGCAGACTGAGCTCTCCGTTGTTTATTCCCTTCTCGTCCGTCTGGTTTGCTTCTCTGAAAGCGAAGAGCCGTAAAACGTGGGCTCACGGTGCTTAAATCAGCGTGTAATGTTAATTTTTTAGTTGGGATGTAAAACAGTTCCACCTCAGAGCCTTGGTGATGAAAACGGGCAGCAAGCCAGTCAGAGAGCGGGTGTTAAAGGTCGTCTGCGGCGCCGAGCCGTGACTGCTCGTGTTGTGATGCTGTTTATGTCCCAAGGTCAGAGTACAGTGATGGATTATCACTTTGTGTGGCTTTGAACCATGCCAGACAGAGACGGATTTCACCGTATTGGGAAAAATGTGTTTTTCTTTGGACTGTTTCACTCTGGAGCATCAGAGGCCGGGTGAAAAATGACCTGTGGGTTCTTCGGAGTGGGACTATGAACAACAATCACATTCTCTTTGATCACTGTGCTCAGCAAATGCTACAGGATTGTGTCTTCTGTCCAGCTCTGCTGAGGCAAACGGGACATCAGGAAGTCGCTGCTAATAAGTCAACACTCCAAAATGATGGATTAAAGACTCAGGAGGTGGGTGTTTTCTAGAGGATACACCAAACCTCGCCAAAGGGGTTCAGATGATGTTCTAAGTTTGATTCTGAAGGTAAATTAGGATTTAAGTGAGCCACAGCGTGACGATGGCTCATTACCATCACCGTGAGTCCTCTGGCTCAGAAAAGCATGTGATAAGTGCTAAATAAAAAAACTTTATTTGCTTGTTCAAATCCAATAATATTTAATTAATGTGGGGCTGCACGGTGGTGCAGGAAGAAGGTCCTTTCTGCATCGAGTTAGCATCTTCTCCCCGTGCATGTGTGGGTTTCCTCCCACAAACCAAAAACATGCCTGTTGACTGGAGACTCTAAATTGCCCCTAGGTGTGTATGTGAGACTCGATGTTTGTCCCCTGACACCTGGAGTTACCAGAGTTTTGCTTCAAACCGTTTTATTTTATATCCCTTGTTTTATTTTCCCATTCCCCGAGCTCTCTGACTCTAAACTGGGAGGAGTTCCAGATACTGGCGGTTGATTGGAGATTCTAGATTGTGTGACGGGTATTTTCTGTGTCCCAGTGACGGACATGTTAATTAAACATTTAGCATTCAGGGCAGCAGTAGCTCAGGAGGTAGAGCAGGTTGTTCAGTAGTTGGAGGGTTGCCGGATCGATCCCAGTTCCCTTCAGGGAGCCCTGCTATTGTGTCCTTGAGCAAGACACTTCCTCTAACTTGCCTACATTGGTGATCAGATGGTGTAAAATGGCAGCCTCGCCTCTGCTAGACTGCCCCAGGGCAGCTGTGGCTGCAGTGTGTGAATGGGTGAGTGAATAATGGAAAGTGCTAATCTATTATTATTATTATTATTATTATTATTATTAATAATAATAATAATAATAATAATAATAATGCTGGTTCCTGTTTAGAGTCCATTGATTTAACCACATCTTATTTATTACTTCCTGTTTGTAAAAACAGCCTAGTGAGTCAAAAATAAGACGACCTGACTGTTTCCATATGAAATGTTTAATGTTTTTATTAGAATTAGGAAGCTTTATTGTCGTCGTACAACAGCAGAACATGATGACAACATTAAAAGGCTGCTTCATGGTCCTGCTGTCCTAATGCATAAGATGAGTAAAGAAAACAGGAAAAGTGTAGAATCAATGAAAGCACATTACAAAACATTGCTTAACGTAAAAAAAATTCATACAAAATAAAAAGAAACCAGATTATTTGCTTTTTCATGAAATAAGTCTTTACCTTCATTTCACAGATCTTCCATCATTTTATCCTCATTCAATAACTAAACATGTTTTGGTTGGTGTCTAAACTTCCTCATTCAACCACAGAGAAATCAGCTCAAGTTCAAAGAAAGTAAATAAAAACATCAGATTATTTCCATGCCTCGGCCTCTTAAATATTTCCGTCAGCAGAGACGTAAAAAGCTCCAGATCTCCGTCCACTGATCATTTCTTCACAACGTTTCTTGAATTCGGCGTCACACGAGACTCGAAGCTGTTTCTGAAGCTTTTCCGCTAACTGAGCAGAGAATTTCTGCAGTTATTTCCTGACTGGATGGAGATGCTCTCCTGTGATTTGAGCGAGGGGGTAGAAAGTGGGCCAGGTGGGAAACCTGCAGTCATATCAGTGTGTCAGGTTCTGATTATTCTGCTGTCAGAACTGTCAAACAATGGAAAGAAAGTAGTCTGCAGCGTTTGGGGGTGGGGGGGTATGATTAGTGGACTGAATCCAAACGGGAGCCCGAACTTTTGAAAACTTCCCATCTGGCTGTCAGATCTCCGTTGTTGGACTGTGGGAACTTTATTGTTGTTGTTGTTTGGAGCTGCCAGACTCCTCAGAACGATGACTCATTTTGTTGTCAGATGAAAAGTTGCTTCCAGTTTTTAAAACTTTTTCATTTTTACTTGAATTTAATCGTCTGACATAAAAGGAAGTGACGCCACCAACACCTGCAACTCTGATGAAGGCTGGAGTCGTTAGCCGAAACATGTCAGGTAAAAAAAACATCCTTTTACTAAGCTGTGTTTAAAAAAAGAACAAAGAAATGGATCGTGGGGGCATTTCTGTATGTGAATGAAGGGACACGAACGCCTGGGTATGCACATGTGGGATTTTTTAAAAGGAACATGCGTACGAGTGACCACCGCATGTTTCATAAATCAGGATTTTGGCCATTCGTGTGAACATTCTAAATTTAATTTGTAGGATGGAACATAGGACAGTTTCTACTAACGTTTGATGAATGAGGGCCCTGGAGAGGTGTACGCCTTGTTTCTTCAGGTCCCACTACGTGGATTTCACTGACCCTGAATTTATGGATCACATACTCAGTCGGAGGGCCACTGGTGTAAAGCTCTGAAAACGTGGAGTTTTGTGGCCATTTTAGGAAGGTATCTAAACATATTGGTGTTGGGAGGTCTCAGACTAGCTGTTAGCTCCTCATTCCTTGTCAGTAAGACATGAATTCTGTTCCTCTAGAAGCTGTCAACAGCTGACAAAATGTTCAACTTTTAGACAAATGCACAACTTTTCTAGACAAGGGTCAAAATCAGCTCCTCTAAATCTGAGACCATGGTCTTGAGTTGGAAAAGGGTAGAATGCCTTCTCCAGGTCAGGGATGAGAGCCTGCCTGAAGTGGAGGAATTTAAGTATCTCGGGGTTTTGTTCACAAGTGAGGGAAAGATGGAGTGTGAGATCAATAGGTGTATTGGTGCTGCGTCTGCGGTGATGCGGACGTTGTACCGGTCTGTCGTGGTGAAGAGAGAGCTGAGCTGGAAGGCGAAGCTCTCGATTTACCGGTCAATTCCTACCCTCATCTATGGTCACGAGCTTTGGGTAGCGACCGAAAGAACGAGATCGTGGATTCAAGCGGCTGAAATCAGTTTTCTCTGCCGGGTGTCTGGGCTCTCCCTTAGAGATAGGGTGAGAAGTTCAGTCATCCGGGAGGGGCTTGGAGGAGACCTGCTGCTCCTCCACATTGAGAGGAGCCAGTTGAGGTGGCTCGGGTATCTGGTTAGGATGCCTCCTGGACGCCTCCCTGGTGAGGTTCTCCGGGCACGTCCAACCGGGAGGAGACCCAAAGGAAGACCCAGGACACGCTGGTGGACTATGTCTCTCAGCTGGTCAGGGAACACCTTGAGAAAATGTCAGCAACCTGCTTGAAAGACAAAATCAATCATTCTAGAAATGCAAATGGGGGTCACATAAAATCAATCCGAGGGCCGCAAACGGCCCCCGGGCCACACTTTGGACATGGTTTATGGCATCATGGATGCATTGGCACCACCCTGGAGGGTTAGCGTTAGCTACACCTGATGGTTTCAACTACACAACACTGATTCCTGGAATCACCTGAAGTTTTGTGCACTTTAGCCAAACTTCTTTTGCATCTTGTATTCTCCAGCAGAATTTCATGGCACATAATCACAAATGCATTACAGTTCGTCTCTCGCTCCTTCACTTTAACCATATTTCCCATCTGTTGTCACTGCTCTCTCTAAATTAAGGCGACAAAATACGACAAAAAGTCATCTGAAGACAATCTCCTGCGTCAATCTTAATCGCCTCATCCTACGGCGACAACACCGTGTTTGCAGAAAACACTTGGCCGAATCAATGAGGATTATTTCAAGCTGCTCATTTCATTTTCTTCCACTGCAGCTGGAGTAAACATGGAGATTGAAAAGTGGTGATTACATTCTGTCCTGAAATTTAATGTAGATTAGAAATCAAATCAATACTCAGAGCAGACGGTTACTGAGACTGGCCTGAAACGCACATTCAGATAATTACATCGGCTCTTTTAAAACGCAAAATAAAAACCCTCTTCACAGATTGTCAGAGGGATATGAGTATTTTACATGATTACTTGGACTTTAGCACCGGCGTTTGTCTCTTGGAGTTTCGGAGCGGTAAACAGCTTTTAAGGAAGCGTCTTGGCCGAGCGGCAGTAATTGTGTTTCTGATTGTACAGTTAATTAAGGCTGAGTGGGAGTGGATTTGTGTTCTTGGCAAACGATGAAATAGAATGCGTCTGTTAGCTCACAGACATTGGATGACAGATTACCCATGAGCCTCTGGGGCCAGGCCAAGCCACGCAGGCTGAGTCGTGGGTGGTCAGCTAGTTGAAACAGTAACAAGCTGCGAGCCAGCGGTCTTCTGGGAGGAGACGGCTACAACAGACTGCCGGCTGGACGAGAAAACAAACTCTCAGGCTGCTCAGGCTCGTGATTTATGGCCACTTTTACATCAAAGCGGGACATAAAAGTAAATTATACTGTAAGAGAATCAGGAAAGTAGCTGCTGGGAAAAACAGCAGGTATTATCAGAGGATTGTCATGAAAGAATAAATGGAGAAGAACCATTTGTTGATCCATATGTTTTGGTATCGGGCTGCAGAGTAATGAGAAGGTCTGAGAATCCTAGCAGAACTGGGATGGGGGGGGGTTGGGCTCCTAGGAAATCGAAGTAATGAAACCAGCTCACCTGAGAAACACAGGTGGCTGAGCTGCAGACTGATTGCCTTTCATCTGACTGACGACAGTGTGGATAAACAGAAGCTTCTGCGTGAGGAGGAGGATTTACATCCTGCCACTGAGGGTTTGATGGACTGGAGCGGCTCGTGTGGGACCGTCTGATCCACTGTCCGACGCCGTTTTGGAAGCTTTATATTAAAAACACCAAGAGGGTACGGTGTGGTTACAGTTTTGTGAGACTTTTCCAACCTACCTTTGGTAGTTTTTTGTGAACTCTTTAGGGAGAGTTTGTGAAGGAGTTTCTTACGATGTTAGCATAAACATTCTAATGTCTTTTTAAAGACATCTAGAAACTTTACATCTCTGATCAGATCCACTTATTGTTTAATTTGTTGAAAACTCAAAGCAGTTCTTTGGTTAACATTCTTAAAGTTACTTTTTTTTTTTTTGGGGGGGGGGGGGGGGGGGCAGTTTTTATGAGCATAACAGTTTTGACAGTTTAATGCACATTTCTTTCATAAGACTGACATTTACATGTCTCAGTGGTATTATTCTAGAGTCGGAGAGAAAAATGGTTTGCAAACCCAGCAGGAGCACCAACAAGGGAGACGCTGGAGTCTGTAAACAACCTGGACGTTTTCCTTTATGTCCTCAGATCTCAAACTGTTTCCTGAGTTTGACAAAAACAAGTTCTGGTGTTTGGAATTCTCCGGTGAAACAACAACAAACGTATTCTTGTATTTTTTATTTAATGCCATGTGTAAATGTGGAATGACAGGATGCATGAGTCCATCTAAGGAATTTGGCATAAAACTACATTAATTTTTGAGCTTGTTCACTTAAATCTAAACTAAGCAAGGATTTGGACAATAGAATTAAAACAACATAAAAAATTAGACTCAATCTGAAGGCATTCCCAGGTTTTCTCGGGGAGTTTTCCCAGTGGGAGAGCTCAGAAAACCTCCATGTGGGCGCTCCATGCCAGAACCGCATCCGATGAGTTGATTCGATGAGGAGGACCAGCTGGATTCAGACGCCTGCTCTCCTTCCCGTTGTGTGATGGAGCTCCTCATCTTATCTCAGGTTTTACCAACTTAGGCCCAGTTCACACGAAAAGATTTTAAAAATTGTCGGACAATTTTCTAAACATAAGAGCTCAGTTTTGATCCTACTTTGTGTTTACTACACACCACACAAGAAATAATTTCACAGAGGAAAAAATGGCGAACAAGAAAGTAGGCAGTGTGCTTTCGACACCTTGCTTTCTGATTGGCTACACCACATTCAACAAGCTGCTAGTTTATCCTCAGGGTACACCACACATGCTGCGATATCGGGCCAAGACAATCCAACATGTTGAATATCCCTGATTTACAATTAGAGAGGTCCCAACACGCCTCCAAGTAAACCAGAGCGCTCTTAATACACCACACACGGCAGGAATATCTGCAGTGGCGGCTCGTCCATAGGGGGCGCTAGGGCGCCGCCCCAGAAGAGAGGAATCACAAAATGTATTTAAAAAAACATAAAATTTAAACTAAACTATACACCTTATGGGCTGTAAGTGCTGTGTGTAATCTGCATTTAATTGTAGTTTAATAAAGTTAATACTTTTAACACGGCAGAAATGTCGACGTACTTCCTGTCACGTGTCCTCTCGCGGGCGCAGCAATCTTTACCATCGACTTAATACGGGCTAACTGGCGCATGCGCGCTGGATCCCCAACGACAAGGAATAGGAGAGCTGTTGGGCGCATATGGTTGCGATTGCAAGCAAACGGGGGGAGTCCGCTCAGATCAGGAGGAGGATGCTGATTGGTCAGCTCATCCAGCCCAGACAGAACCGGAAATTTCTCCACAGGCTAGTTCACCGTCCTTTGTTGTTGTGGAGCCACTGCTAACGTTGACTATGGAGAAAACTAGTAGTTTCATCTTTTTATCATTGGATTCTACGAACCAAGTGGATTGTTTACTATAAGATGGATGATTTTGACCAGCAAGGTAAGACAGAATTTAGCTTTTGACTTCATGAAAATAGCTTTGTTTTGCTTTTCATTTAGCAGTCATTGGGTGGTGTTGAGGTAGAAAACGTGGATTATATCGTTTAAAAGAGCCTCTTCCTGTTTAGTGTGTGAGGTTTGCATATATTGGTCAATATGAAGCATGTTTTTGGAACAACTTTGTTGCTAACTTAGCAACAAAGTCCGTCGATTTCAAGTTGTGTGACGCATAAGAATGGTAATTTGGCGTTCCTTAGTGGTGATATGTGGTTAGCGCATCTGAAAAACTGACCTGCAAAATTAAGAAAATAACGATCGTTTATTTAGCGCCTCTCAAGATAAAAACCATTCACAAGAACTAACATAAAAAAAAAAATACGCCCCACCCAAAAAAAATTTCACCAGCCGCCACTGAATATCTGATAAGATTACAGTAATCTGGGGTTTGCTTCAATACGGGGCAGTACGTACCTAAGTCATTGCAAGCAAGCGGTATTTTCGTATTCAAGAAAGACCTTACCAACGGATGGCCATTAGGGTCAAAAATCCCTGGGAGTGCAACCTCCAGCAAAACGGCACGCTTCATCAGACTCCCTTTCATCACTGGCAACGAGCAAAGAGGTAAATGTGTTAAACAACAATGTTTATGAATGGTGAAAGTTTTGTAACCATTTGTTACAAATCAATAAATGCATTTTGTCCTCACAGGCTCCCGTAGAAGGAAACAGGGCATCCAGTATGGCGTCGCCCAGAGACCCACTCCCATGTGTTTTAGACCTGATTTTTATGGTTATATGTTATGAAGCCGCCAATATAACTGGGCCTCATTTAATTCATTTTCAACAACATTTCGATGGATATTTCCAAGATTAATGGTAAAAACGACACATTGTCTCTTTAAGATTTTCTAAAGGAGAGAATCAGGTCAAAATCTGCGTAATTATCTTGTTGTTAGAACCGAGCCTTAGCAAACATTGTTTCAGACTCTTCTAGCAGTTATTTCTCAAAAAAGCAATTAGCAGCAAATCTAGCTTCTTTTTCTGACGGTATAGTGAAAACACATGCTCTCATCGAGCATCAGAAGCTACCACAGGCCCCTCCTCTGTCCCGAAGCTCTCACAGGTGACCCAGTCCTCACGCTGTTACAGTCAGAGCCTGTCAGCATCCAAACAGCTAATGCAGCCATTGCTGACTAAAAAATAACAAAAGAAAGTTATCATACCATTAAATTCTGCAAATGTGGTGATGATGTCATTTAGCAACTTCTACTGACCTTTAGGACAGCTAATAGAAAAACAGAGGACAGCTTATAGCTACCTTCTTCTCTGAGGAGCTGGCAGTGCTGCTCATCTCTAAGGCCAGCCTGCAGAAGAAGCTCATTTCAGCTGCTAAGAGCTGATTCTTTCAAAAGTTGTGCTTTTTGATTCAGCATTTTTGACACTAATCTGTGCTTTTCTTTTTAATTTGTGTCATTTTATTAGAAAAAGTTAAACTAATAAAACTCCAATAACATTGTCAGGTGTTTCCATTTGTGGCTTGTGGTTAGAGGTGTCATTTTGAGGTATGTGGTAAAATAAAGAATGAGGGGAAAAGCAGAATGTAACCATTTTCTTTCCGTCTGTCACAAACAGCGCTCTTGTTAATTTTATGTCCTGCCAGCAAATCCTGCAAACAGGTACAAATTGACCATTTTAGGTCGCTCTCATTCTGCGATGCTGTCAGCAATTTGAGGGACACAAATCCATAAACAAACTGTTTCCAGTGGAATATTGGCCAAAAGTTTGAAACATTTTAGTTTTCCGACAAGAGTCTGCAGTAGTCACACACTTTTGCAGCATATTTTCATCAGACAGCTTCACCTTCAATAATAAACAGTTTTTTGGCTACATAAAGAGTCACAATAGAGAAATGATTCCATTTATAGATACAGATTGTTAAATGACGGTTCAAATGAAAGACAAACGTCCCTCAGGTGTCTCGCTGGAGCAACGTGCCACAAAAACTACAATGAAACAATCATCCACAGAAAATGAGGGCCGCCAGCAGCGCATTAACAATCTGCTTTAAAAATGAGCAAACAAAGACGAGCTGGAGGATGTGTTTGTTTTTTGGAGTAAAATGGTTTACAGGCAGCTCCTGATCTAATCTACAGATTAATAAAATAACTCTTCATGTGAGAGGAATAAAAGCTACCGGCTCAGGGGATAACCAACGAGAAAAATACAAGGAAGGATGTTGAAAGTAATGTGGCGGCCCTGCCCACAGCTAGGCCGGGCAGGGTCGCGTTGCATTCTGGGGGGCAAGTTCGGGGTTATTTTATTGTGTTTTTCTGGTGTTCTGTGTGGTTTCTGTTAGTTTAGTTCATGGTAGTGTGTTTGACTTTTAGTTACCAGCTCCGGTGGCCTAGTGGTAGAGTGTCCGCCCCGGGACTGGGAGATCAGGGTTCGATTCCTGGTCGGGTCATACCAAAGACTTTGAAAAAAATGGGACCCAATGCCTCCTTGCTTGACACTCAGCACTAAGGGGTTGGATTGGGGGGTTAAACCACCAAACAGTTCCCAGGCATGGCCACAGCTGCAGCTCACCGCTCCTCACCATGGGGATGGGTCAAACGCAGAGATGTAATTTCACCAGTGTGTGATGATGACTTGGCACTTTAACTTTTAACGTTCTGTTTGCTACTTGGCGACTCTTCATTGCTGCTGCACACACACCCCGCTAGATGACGACAGAGACCGCCACAGTAATATAGATCAGATTCTGCCTTGGTGTTTTCTTTTAAGATTAAAATATTCTTTTAAATATCAAAAGTTGTGAATTACAGCATTTCAAACCAAATCATTAACTTTCCCTAAACCTAGCAGAGCAGTTTCATTTAAACCTTAAATGTATTTAATCAAATATTTCCTTTTTTATGAAAATATCTTTGCCCAAGTCATTCTAATGGGTGAAAGATCTCATCCTGCACCGAGAAATCCAAATGCAAATGAAGAAAATGCTTAAGTCACTAAAAACTATTTTTTTCTGGTTTAACGGGGATAGGATCAGGGTGACATGAGACAAAATACAGAGAATAAGAACTACACAACCAGCAGTCACAGTGGGCATGCATCATATGCACAGTTTGTAAAATCTCTGTATCTCATGTATAAATAAGTAAAATTTTAAAAATATCAATAAACGTGTAAATGGGAGGTGAAAATGTAGCAGAAAATCTTTTAAAACTGAGAGTTTTTTGTGTTAAAGGGACACTTAGCAACTTTTTTAGATTTTTTAAATCATGTTCTTGAGCCAGTATGTGCTAAAATGACCCTTTACAAGGTCAATGAAATGCCACCCAGCCCCTGCCGCCCCCAGTGGCCAGAATATTCCACTTGCAACTTCACAGTTGCTGGTCCGGTCTGTTGGGACTTAGAAAAATTCAGCTTGACCTACCTGGCTCTGCAGTCTGCTTCCAGCATGTTTCCTGCATGTTTTAGATCATGAACACAGCTGATTTGTTTAATTTAGTGATGAATAACTCCCATAGAAACTAATGAAGGCTGGGGAGACATTTCAGCAGTTAGATTAAGGTGTTAAAAAGACGAACGCACAGCGAGGAGATAAGTTGTACTTTCGCTTTCGCCAATGAACACTAGGGGGTGCTAAAAACAAGCAGACCTGACTAGTGTCCCTTTAAAGCCTAAAAAAGTTATAATTTCAGTTAACCAGGTAGTTTTTGTGACTGATTAATGCCCTCTTAATGCCTAAAAGAGTTAAATAGAATGAATTCCACCTGTAAATTAAATTGAATAAAAACTTCTCAGTGTCTTCTCTCTTAAATGAGCCTAACGATCCTCCTATCACAATTTTCAGCCTATATTTGTAAATGATCTTTACAGAAAGCTGCTGCTTTGGTTGCCTTCAGCAGATGATGATGATTAAGTGAATAAAAAGCTGTTTCTGCTGCAGATAAAACAGAATAAACTAGAGAACAGCTCATTATTTGTATGTTTGGGGGTGTTGTTGAGCTAAAGAGATAAAACTGATAACAGCCTCCTCCAGCTCAGAGCAGATGAGTTCTGACCTTCCTTTCTGGAAAATCATCTGAACACAGATCCAGAAACAGAAGCTGGGTCTGCAGATCGACTCCTCGACTCCCCGCACCTCCTTTCTTTTCATCACTGGCTGCAGCTCGCTGATAGCAGGTCTTCAGTCTGAGTTGAGATGTTTCTGTCAGCAGACAGATGAATGAACGAACCAGAGTCCCTGGAGCAACATCTACCACCTTCACTTGTTCTTTTATTTCTTTGGCAGCTTTTGCTTCGCTGACAGAAGGTACGGAGGCTGAAAACACACATGCAGGTGTGAAATGTTATCACCACCTGCCAGTAAATCCAAAGCTCTATAATGAACATATGTCCACACAAATATACCCCTCTGTCTTTTAGTTCTCCCCATGCGTAAAACTATTATCACTCCTAGAATATGTCTATGTTTATCACGACTTTAGACTCTCGTTATTCACTGTGGCGTTCATTTTCTCTCTCAGGTGTTTGAATGTTGAAGGTTTCGACTGTTGAAGGACGTTTGGGCATCTTCAGATTATAACGGCATCACACTGCTGCTGAAACTTGTTTAGATACATTAAGATCTAGGGGTTTTCGTTAGTATGGGTTAACTTTAGCGTTAAATTAGCCTTTAGTGCTCATTGGCACCCTGATTTTTAGAATAAACACTTAGAAATGTGTTATTATTACTTTTGTTTTAAGCTGTTTATTATTTTTTACATCTAGAATAACTTTTTTTATTTTTTTGGCATTTATCATGAGTTTGCTTCAGCTAGCTGGACTGAAGATGTTTCTTATTTGGCTCAGTCCAATCTTTAACCACACGCCCATGCTGGTGGTTATCTCAGATAGGTAATCCCCACAAACTCACAAGTAGAAGCCATGCTAAAGGAAATAAATCTTAGTAACAGACATTGGTACTACTCTTCTCTGGAAAACACGGTCCAGCCTTATATTCTTTCTGTAGATTTGGAGATTAGCTTTAATCACAAACCATAAGTGTTGGGGATCAGAATATCTATCAAATGACCCTGTGATGGAAAGACAACCCATTTACAACATTTTTTCAAAGAAACTTCCATTGGATCTGTCCTACCAGGAGTGGGGTTTGAACCCACGTGGGCTTCTGCCCATTGGATCTTAGGTCCAACGCCTTAACCACTCGGCCATCCTGGTGCTAGTCAGGGTGCTGTCAGCTAGGTAATCCCCACAAACTCACAACTAGAAGTTTTGAAAAGGGAAATAAAGGTTGCAGTAGAGGTTGGGACTGTTGGGCCCTGGAAAACACATTCTAGCATTACAGTTCCATCTGTAGGTTTTTCCCCAAACACTACCCATATGTGGGGATCAAAACAATGTTTTTCTGACTGATGGTGAATGTAAGTACTTGTAAATCTTCAGTTCCACAGAGACTAGCCATGAACAACCTTGAGGTTTGAAGCCACTTCAGCAAATTTTAGATCACCTACCAGGAGTGGGGTTTGAACCCACGTGGACTATTGCCCATTGGATCTTAAGTCCAACGCCTTAACCACTCGGCCATCCTGGTGCTGGTCAGGTTGCTGTCAGCTAGGTAATCCCCACAAACTCACAACTAGAAGTTTGTAAATATTTGCAGTAGAGGTTGGGACATTCCAGCTTTACAGTTCCATCTGTAGGATTTTCCCCAATACTATCAATCAATATGGAGGTATAAAATGATGACTCTGTGAAAAATGTATCACCCATCTACTTGGTAGTAAGTTCCAGAGAAATCAAGGCACCAATACCATAAGATTTTCAACCCCTTGTGTAAATCCCACACTGCCTACCAGGAGTGGGGTTCGAACCCACGAGGACATGTGTCCATTGGATCTTAAGTCCAACGCCTTAACCACTCGGCCATCCTGATGGAAAACTCTCAAAGAGAAGTTTGGAAAAGGGAAACAAATCTCTGCAGTAGGGACTGTTGGTCCCTGGAAATACTTATATTCAATTAGCAATTATCATGAGATTTTCAACCCTTTCAGCAAATTTCCATCTAATCCTTGTGATGGAAGGTAAACATTTCTAATACAAAATTATAATTTTCAGAGAGACTTCCATTTCATCAGTCTGCCTCTTGAGCAAATTCTAACAAAAGATCCTTTGATGCATGGACAACCTGTCTAGTTGTTTTTGAAGAAACTTGCCTTTAATGGGTAATAAAAAGGAAAGTTCTTCTACCAGGAGTGGGGTTTGAACCTACATGGGTTTTTATCCATTGAATCTTAAATCCAACAACTTAAACACTCATAGTCACCAGATGAAGCTCTGCAATGAATACATGTGAGCTAAGATGTTGCAGGTGGAGAGTAGGTGAATTTATTTAGGCCATGTTCTAACACAAAGATGCAATGTGTTTGTTACACATAAGAACTCTGAATTAAAGATAAAGACAGGCCCTTGTTTTTTTTAACCAGGAGTGGGATTTGAACTCATAAGGTCTTGTGCTCATCAGAGTTTGAGGCCAGCACCTTAATCGCTTGTCCATCCTGGTACTGTTATTAACTAATGGTCCCACGTCAAAGTCAGGATGAGCTTTTGCCCTTGATGTCTCATGAATTTAGAAAAAAATAGAAAGAGAAAAGAAAGTTTAGGTATAAAAAAGAGTAAATGTCACAGATAAAATAAAACTCAGAAGAGCAGTTGGCTGTCAAGGTGAGGAAGGGCAATACTTTCCTCATGCCAGCTCCCCAGTGGATCTTCATCCATCTTCCTCCTCTTTCTGCATCAAAAACCAGATTCCCTCCTGATGTTTCCGCTGCGTGATTCTTTCCATTTTACTTGACTTTTAGAAAGCCTGAATCGTGTGCTTTAACCTGACCTGAATCTGGACGTGTCGCTGTGTCCTTTTTCGCTGACAGCTGCTTTTACAGTTCAGCTCACTGTAGATCTTTTGTGTTTCAACAAGTCTGGAAGTTTTAATAATACAGCTCAGATCAGAACAAACACACTTCCTTGTGGCTACAGCTCAAGTAAAAGCTTTTTCATGCCTCAACACATCTGTACACAAAAATGGATCCATAAAGAAATATTATTTCAGTTTAGTTGAGGGAATTGACTGATCTTCTTGGCCCTGAGCTCGGCTCCGTTCAGCACCTCTGAGATGGACTGAAACAAGATCCTCTCAGCCAACATCAATAACTGACCTCGATGCTGCTCTCGTTGCTGTCAGCTTTAAAAATCTGCTGGAAAATCCTAACCCAGAAGAGTAGAGGTTGTTACGGCCGCAGATTAAAGGTTTTTGGATGTGATATGAAATGTTTGTATTTTATTGCACTTTGGGAAGTTTGATATCAGCTTGACCCTCGAGGTTGAATCCTCCCAGCTTTGTTGATCTCCAATGTTTCCTCTCAGCAACATTCCTGTAGTCTTTAGTTTTACTAAAGTCTGCTGCAAATAAGCAAAGTTTCAAACATGTTTTAGCCTCGAGCACATGCTGTACGTCTGCAGCAGCACAGAACTACGAGCATGGCAGCAGATTCCTCCTCCTGTTTTAACTCAGACAGATTTTAGGTAACATTTATAGTAAAGTCTCAACATGTTAGTTGCGTTTTTATGCTGAAGCATTCCTTTGAATAAGACTTTTATTTGAAAAATGGAAACAGCGTTTTTATCCAGTGCTATATGTCTACTACCCTCTGGTGGAGGATCTACAGGTGGTAAGGGCATATTTTATTTATTTTTTGCTGTTACATCCAAAATAAAGTAAAACTGATCATTATGTAATTATTATATTAGATGTAGCCAATAAATAGTATAATTTTTTATTTAATTGATTTAAAATTATTATTATTATTATTATTATTATTATTATTATTATTATTATTATTATTATTATTATTAATATTATTATTATTATTACTACTACTACTATTTTCATGTTTAAAGCTTTACAGGAGAAATCTGGAGTTTTGCCAGAGGACACCATCTAGAGGCAAAAAAATGCATTGCACCTCAAGTCACTCTCCCTGCTTCTGAAATTATGGCTGTAAACAATGCCTCTCGTTCAGGAATGCGCATCTCTAGATGGCCAATGGAGCTAAAACATTGCTTTACAATTATTATTCTCACATTATGCTGTTTGTGCACACACACACACACACACATATATATAAATTCCCATCTCACCCTTCGCGGGTGGTCTCATCCTTCCAAGCTCAGGTCCTCTACCAGTGGCCTGGGAGCTTGAGGGTTCTTCAGTATCTTAGCTGATCCGAGATCTGCACTTTTCTGGACTGAGATGTCTGATGTTTTTCCTGGGATCTGCTTTAGCCCCTCCTCCAGTTTGGGGGTCACTGCCCCGAGTGCCTCGATGACCACGGGTACCACCCATGTCTTCACTCTCCAGGCTTTCTCAAGTTCTTCTTTGAGGCCCTGGTACTTCTCTAGTTTCTCATGTTCCTTTTTCCTGATGTTGCATCACTTGGTATTGCTACGTCAACCACGACTGTCCTCTGTTGTGTGTCCACCACCACAATGTCCGGTTGGTTCGCCATCACCAGTTTGTTGGTCTGGATCTGGAAGTCCCACAGGATCTTGGCTCGCTTGTTCTCTACTACCTTAGGGGGTGTTTCCCACTTTGATCTTGGAGCTTCCAGTCCATACTCACAGATGTTCCTGTACACTATGCCAGCCACTTGGTTGTGGCGTTCCATGTTTGCTTTCCCTGCCAGCATCTTATACCCTGCAGTTATGTGGTGGATTGTCTCAGGGTCCTCTTTGCACAGCCTACACCTTGGGTCTTGTCTGGTGTGGTAGATCTTGGCCTCTGTTGCTCTGGTGTTCAGGGCCTGTTCCTGTGCAACCATGATGAGTGCCTCTGTGCTGTGCAGCTCTTTCTCCTAATCAGATATATACATATATATATTTATTTTTATAGAGTTGTCCCTAGGAAATATTGCCAACTCTGCATCTGTCCTGTTCCAGTATGTCTGAAACGAGTGCTCTGTGATGGACATCTGTCTAACACTGTTGGCTAATGCTGAGCGGTGTTCAATTCAAATTGCATGGGGCTATATGGGATGGGGGCAGACTTTGCAAAAAAAATATTGGTGTATTGCCTGCATTATATCACATTACAGGGTAAGATTGTCATGTTTGCGGATATCTAAAAAAAAATCACACATAATTCATGAAAAGGGGAAAACTCTGGCTTTAAAGGGTTGATGATGGCATGTTTCTGATGAAGGTGCTAATCCTAATACTCCATCTGAAAGTGTGATGACAGTTTATAAAGGGTTAAATCAATTGGAATAAATAAAGAAGCCCAAAATGTGGTAAAAATGTTATAAAACCAGAAAAATGACCTCAAAGAGGACAGTGCAATAATTTGCTGACACAAATGTTCTTGTATCGTCTCCTCCCTGTGGTGTCCCAAGCTAGAATCAGATATGAAAATGTGGGTTTTCTAAACACCAGAGAGCCAAATGTCTCATCAGGGAACACGAAAACAGCTTTTATAAGCAAATGGAACAGACTCACGCTGTTAAAGAAAATTAACATTGCCACCAGGGTCACCATGTCTGGTCACTTCTCAGTTTGAGAATTTCCCACAATCGCTGCTTGGATCCTTACATCCTCTTGGGGGTTTGCTGCTTTTGTGTGTGTGTGCGTGCGTGTGTGTGTGTGTGTGTGTGTGTGTGTGTGTGTGTGTGTGTGTGTGTGTGTGTGTGTGTGTGTGTGTGTGTGTGTGTGTGTGTGTGTGTGTGTGTGTGTGTGTGTGTGTGTGTGTGTGTGTGTGCGTGCGTGTGTGTGTGTGTGAAAGTTAAAAAATGCAAAAGTTGCCCTTGGGGTGAAGATGAACCACATCAGGGTCTTTTTGTGGGCACAAACAAGAACAAACACAATCTGATTTGGACAGGCTGGAGACCCATGAATCACCGCGGCGTTGAGGGATCCTGCAGCAACTCCCCTCCGTCTGACCTGCGCTGACACAGGTCAACAAGCAAGATTGTTTTGTGGTCAAGGGAAGGGGAAAATAAAAACAGAGCTTACAAAGTTGAGACGCAGCTCTGTGGTAAACTGTCAGACATTAATTAGTTTTGCTGCCTGAGGTGGAAAGTGGAGTGTCCGGTCTGCTGGATCCACAGCGGCAGCTCTGCTGGTGATTGACGGTAAAAGTAAGATACGGAGCTCAGACTAATTTAAGAGGCTGAACAGGGTGGAGGAGCAGGGTTTTTATTGTGGCAGAGGCCGCAAAAGGATGCTGAAGATGGGATCAAAGTGGGACAGAGGGTAAACTTTTATGCCAGGAATGATTTGTTCCAAAGGAATGCACTAAGATTTTTCCTTTTTTGATTCATGTGAATAGACCAATTGCTATAATTAATGTTGTCGTCAACATTTTTGAAAAGTTAGTTCTTAATCAGCTACTTATCTTGAGGAAAACAACTTATTGACTCCTTACCAATCAGGATTCAGAAAACATTTTTCTACCTCTACTGCTTTGTTGAAACTCACCAATGACATTTACACTGGTTTTGATAAGAGCCTGGCCACAGGGGTGATTTTTCTTGATTTGACTAAAGCGTTTGATTTGGTGGATCATTACCTGCTTCTGGACAAACTATATTTATTTGGCTTGTCTAGGAATGCTATACTTTGGTTTAACTATTTTTTTTACAACCGTTCTCAAATTGTTGCTTTTAACGGGTCCTATTCTAAACAGTGGGGAGTTGTGAGAGGGGTTCCTCAAGGATCTTCCTTGGGACCCCTGTTATTTTCAGTTCAGTTCAGGGCAGCAGTAGCTCAGGAGGTAGAGCGGGTTGTCCAGTAATCGAAAGGTTGCAGGTTCGATCCCGGCTCCGGCCAGAGAATGCTGCTGTGTGTCCTTGGGCAAGACACTTAACCCGCCTTGCCTGCTGGTGGTGGTCGGAGGGACTGGTGGCGCCAGTGCTCGGCAGCCTCGCCTCTGTCAGTGCGCCCCAGGGCAGCTGTAGCTACGTTGTAGCTCATCCCCACCAGCGTGTGAATGGGTGGATGACTGATTGTGTTGTGAAGCGCCTTGGGGGGTTGTAGAACCCTAAGAAGGCGCTATACAAATACAGGCCATTTACCATCAGTTTTTATTAATGATCTACCGCTGTGTTGTTCTTCATGTTCGGTGCATTTATATGCCGATGATACTATTTTATACTGCTCAAAACCCAACTTAATTGAAATTCAAGTGTCTTCAATTTAACTTTAACAGTATACAACACTGGTTAGTTCACAATAAGCTGCTTTTAAATAAGTCTAAATCTTACTCAATGCTTTTTCAGAGAAATCCATTTGCCTTGCCTAGAGATCTAAATTTACACTTCCTAGATCTGTCACGACTGAAAGCTTCTGATTCTATTAAATATTTGGGTGTTTGGCTTGAGCCGGATCTGTCTTTCAAAAAGCATACTCAGGCTGTCACAAACAAGATCAAATTTAATCTAAAAACTTTATATCGCTCAATCAATTGTTTTGACTTTTGTGTAAGAAAACGTATTGTTACTCAGCTTTTGTTTCCACTCTTAGACTATGCTGATATAATTTACCAGAATTCCACTGCTTATTCACTTCATTCTATTGATATTATTTATAACAGTATATGTCGTTTTGTATTGCGTTGTCCATTTCGCTCTCACCACTGTCATATGTATGATCGTTTGTCCTGGCCTTCTGCTGAAGGTAGGCGGAAACTTCATTGGTTTCTGTTTATTTTTAAATATGTTTACTTTAATTTTTCATCTTATTTAACCTCTTTATTAATACCATTCCGATCCCACTACAATATTCGCAGAACTCATCGTATATTATTTGTGGTTCCTCATTTTAAAAAAGACAGGGAAGCTGGCTTTTTCCATCAAAGCTCCATTGGACTGGAACAATTTACCAGCTGACCTTACATCTATTACATCTTTTCGTTTATTTAGAACTTTGTTATATGATAATTTAATGCCTGTCTGTCTCTGTTTTTGATCTTCTTTTGGATTATTAGTTATGCCTTTACAGTAACTTTCACTTTAACCTAAAATTTATCTGTTCCATGAGTTGGCTATTTTGAGTGTACTGACTTGTTGCGCCGTTTGTTTGTTTAATTATTTTTATTTATATGTTTTTATTTTATTATTATTTTTTTTATTTATTTGTTGTTGTGTGTTTCTAATCTTGCCCCATTGACTATGTGATGTTTGGACGGAAATTGTTATGTTATCTTGGTCTTTTTATTTTCATTGAAACTTTTGATGGAGGACCCACTTGTAAACGAGATGGTTCATCTCAAGTGGTTAATCCTCGTAAAATATAAGTAAATAAATAAAATAAATTAATTTGGGAAGTCCTAAAATGTCCCTGAAAGGTCAGACACGAGGTGACATGAAGATCATAAGGATCACGTCTCACTGAGTAAATGTACGTGTGTGTGCGTGTGTGCGTGTGTGCGTGTGTGTGTGTTGACCTGAATAAGAAAACCCAAACATAGACATGGGAAAACTCGGTTTTGTGTGTAATTCATGAAAATGAAATATTTGTTAATTTGACTGATTTATTCTATATCTTATTTGATAGAAATTTTCTACAAAAGAAGATGCAACATCCCGCCCACCAAACAGATAGAGCACGTCCGGGGCTGCTTTGGTTCCAATAGACAGTAATGATGTTCAAGCACTTTTTCACTGTATTATAAAAACAGAAATGTAATCTATTGACACTTTAGCCCTTTTTATAAGACACACCATGCCGGCAAATCAGCGCAATATTACCGCAACGTGTTTCTTATGAACACGCCATGGCGGTATCACGTTGCGGGAATTTTGCGGCATTCGTGCTGCCACGCTTGATAGTAATATTGCGGTAATATTGCAGCTTCGCCAGTCTTTTATAAACGCACATTAAGCGTTGGCGCAACAGAGGGAGGTGTCATGACCATGTGATGAATTAATGCTGCGCTCCGGCCAGGAACTATATTGAAAATGAAAGTAAACACGCGCTTAAGTTTCACTTTTGTAAACAGGACCATTTGATGATAAACTGAGCGATGCACAGCTCCGGGAGCTTTTCTCCATTAGATCTGCAGCTCAGATCAACTGACAGCTCACAGGGATCAGGGATGGTGGATGACAGACACCTGCGCAGCTTCGATTGCAATAAAAAGCAAGTTATGTCCAGTATACACGGAAGTCCGCGACAGTGCAGAGACCGCCCCCTTTATGCCGCCATCGCGTAATCTTTTATAAAACGGACATGATTGCGCAACATTACTGCCACGGTCTGAGCTCTTATAAACAACCTAACGCTCCATGATCCCGCCTCGGCGTTGCGGCAAATTGGCGGCATTGTTTTATAAAAGATGCTTGTGATAAAGTAACAAAAACTATTCCATTGTTTTATTTATTTTTTTCCCGTCAGTACATAATGTTTAGTATTAATATGCGCTCTGTTTTCCTGTGGGAGTAGCTACCAACATATTTAATACTTAAATGCTGTTTTTAAGAGGTAGTATTCTAAGTATTTAGAATACAGTACCAGGATTAGGCAAAGTAACGGAATACATTACAAAATACATTTTAAAGCAGGTATTCAGAATTATGTAACTAAATACATTTACAAAGTATATTCTCCCCACTGATAGTTGCTCACCCTGCATTGACTTTGGAGAATGAGGAGACCCATCCAATATGGCGGAGACGCTGTTACGCTCTCCAGCGCCCAATAGGGCGTCTACGTATTCATGTCTATGGAACGAACACGTGCCCTCTAAAACGTTTCATTTTTCTAAATACTGGACGAGTTTCAAATAGTCTTAAGATTCGTGTTAATGGGGGAAACACGAAGGATTTTACGGTAATGTGTTCAACTTTCGCTTTCAACTAGCTAAAAGAATGAGCACGTTTTAAAAAAATAAACATTTCAATTACCCAGCTAGCATTAGCATGCTATGCTCTAAACTTAGTAAGTTACTTTATTGCAAAGAGCTCGACAGAATTGTTTTAGGCTCAAAGAAATACCTTTATGGTTAGATTCGTGGTCGTGTGATTGTCATTTAATCATATATCTGTTTATATTTTTCTTTGTTTTATATTTTATCCGTTGTGATGGAATGGTCATGGCTTCCGATTGTGAGGTTGGATAATCGTCTTTGCCATCTTTGCGCATCTCTAGTTAAAAGGTTTAATTACTTAAACTGTTAAGAATATTCTAAAATAAAAGCAGAATATTTAAAACTGTTTGAGAATGATGACTCGTGTCCCATTTGTGTAAGGAAATTTCCTTAGATTGAGTCCAGCTGAGCAGCTCAAAGCGTTTGAACACAAAAGTCAAAACATTTGTTCCCTCCTTGTGTTTATCTGTGAATCCGCTTCAAAATAGAATTCTAAATTACTTGATCATTTGTTTAAATGTAGTAGTGTAGGTTGCTGACTACATAAAAACAATTGGGCCATAATAGAAAAAAGAAAGTATCAATAACCACCATGGAACTTTAGATCACAATATTGCTCATGTTCATGTCCAGATTATTTTTTGTTTTTGCTCAAGTTTCTAATTGTTGTTTTGCAGGAATAAGAACCTGTGAGGAGTGAAAAACACACTTTTTGGGGAGTTTCTGAAAGTTTCTGGACCATTTGTGGTGAGTAACAGTTCAAACTGGCCTTTTTTATGGTAAATATCCTCCAAGTTGATAAAGTCAGTGTCAGGGCTGCTCAGTAGTCTGTCTTCTACAACTTTCCCCTGACTAAACACTGCTTCTGGTAACGACAGAATAATCTACTGATTACTTAAATAATTCAGTTCTACAGAGGTTCACTATGAGCTAAACAGAACTCTAGAATATTGAACTCCAATATCACTGATAAAGTTGAATATTACATTTTTCATGTAAATTACAACCCAGACGCTGATCAGCGTTTTACACAACTAACATGACTATCAGCATGAGGGCACAAAGGAGGGAGACATACAGGAGGAGATGGGAAATGGAGTATAAAAGAAGTGAATTACAGAGCTCAGTGAGCCTTTGATGTTCTGCTATTAAGGTACCAGTTTTGCTAAATGATGCAGGGAAAGCCTGCAGGTTGCAGATTGTATCCAGCTGCTAAAATACAAAAGCACCAAATTTCAGAGACATCAGATAACATAGTTCAGAGTGCAAAAGAATCCGCTGTTTTTGTTGTGTCCCAACAGTTTCAGTAACAACTCAGAAAAATATTAAGTTTTATATTTTTATTGATGGTTTTTAGCTCAAGGATCAGAGCTGGTTGGTTTGAGATTTTCTCTCAAAACATACAACCTGGACATAAACTGTATCTATTAACAGTTTTTAAAAATATTTTGTGTTGTTTATTTGTGTATTTCTGGATTTGTTGCTGTGAAGCTTTTCCTCTTGAACCAAAATGTGTGAAGAGCAGTTTGTTTGTGGTTTTTATGACGTCAGCATATCAGTGTTTTATTTAAGTAGCTGGTCAGTCCCGTGTTTGGTTATACAGTAAGGTGTTCTGTGAAAGGTATTTTTAAGCTGCTTCCTTGAACCTCATTAAGACTATTGCGTTGTAATGGAGAATTCTTGATTCTCACTTTGACTTTCTACTAATTGCAGACAGAATAAACACAAGGTTTTCATGTTGGTCTTGTTGAAAAATGCATGAAAGCTCCTTTAAAACATCTCTGAAAGGTGTCATGTGCTGCTTAAAAACTTAATGTACAATTCTGCGTTGATGCTGCATTACAGAAGTGTAAATGAATCTAACCAAAGGCAATAACACATCTCCTTATGGAGCACGTGTTTGGACTTGTTGCTGAGAACAGTTTGGATGGTTCTTTTTATCTTCGGGGTTCGTTTCTTCCTTGAGAGACCAAGAAAATTGATTCTTCTGACACATTTCCAAGATGCCTCAGAGCTCAGAGATGATGATGCTGCCTCTGGACAAAGTTAACACAAGGCTTCTCTTGTAAAGTAAAGTTTAAAGTGGCATCTGTGAATGTCTCCATATTATACTTGGAAATGGTTCCCTAAAGGAATCCCATCACTAATCCAATTTGGGCTTTTGCTCTTTCCCCTTCTGTGCCAAAGTTCCTCTAAACTCTTTGAAGTGTTCAGTAATATCAAACACTACAGAAAAGAAATCTGCACGTTCCTTCCATTCTTGGCTTTCTTTTTCAATACAACTCTTTTTCTTGTGCAAATGTTGAAAAATACTATATTTCTTCTAAATTTTTAATGCTTAAAACCCCAGTGTGTAATATTTGTACCTGTTTACTATCAAATTCTGTGTATCCAGTGAACAAACTTGTCCTTTTTCATTGATATTTCTCACCAACATCCATCTTTGTCAGACAGGTGACCTGCCTGTCACCCCCACCTGGCACCATTTTAGGTGTATGATGATTCTCGTTGCTTTGGGGAAGCCGCAGCCAAAGTTGAAGCAGCACCCAACAGTCAAAAGAATGGATAAAAAGAACAAGGACGAACACATCCCTTACAGGGATAAACTTGTGAAGGAAGCTAGGGATTGGTAATTTCAGAAATTGTCTACAATGGACAATGGAGATCCCTACGAACTCAAAGTAAATATGGAGATCAGACATTTCATTACTGCCTCCAAATGCCGCATTGGATATAACAAACTATCTAGTGTTTGGGATCAGCGCATACACGTGTCAGCAGTTTAAAAATTACAAATCACTAGAGGCATATGGACATTTCACACATGGCTGGGTACAAGATCTGCTAACATTTCAACCGCAGGACTGCACCAACACGGTCGTGTCTGCCAAGGTAAGCATTTTCAGGGATCCCCTTTCACTTGAGACTGGCCAAAACAACTTTTTTACTTGCCTTTATGAAAATGATGCAAGCAAACACGCATGTGGGGAGATGTGGTATCGAAAGTCATGTCCTAACTTCCGACAGCTGCGACCCAGGCCATTCGATGTCTCTCTGTTAGCTCCTCTATTTTCTGTCCAGAACCTCTTTTCCATGCAGGAAATTGAAATATCTTTTGTCGTTATGAAGTTTTTGCTTATTGTAATTATGTGACCTGTCACCTGGAATGGCAGCCCTTCACACAACACGAGTGTACCATTTTCTTCAGGTTTATAAGCTCACAACACAAAAAGCAACCAAAGCTTCTGTTGTTTATACACCGAGCTATCCCGTCATGCAACGCGCTACAGCGCCCGATACGTCATCTGACAAAGACCAATTGTAAATATTCCTCTCAGCTTGAAATTTTACATTTTTAATACATAAACTGTGGTCGACGCTCCATGGTCATCCACCATCTTGAAATATGGTAGCTATTTAGGGACGTACGAGTTACGCATTTGCACTATGACTGTAACCTGAAAGAAACAGCAGAGGGCAGCAGTGTGCCCTGGAATCATGAAGTCTGCCAATTCAACTAAAGCCTATTTTATACTTCTCCGTCTGAGTCGGTACAGAGATATACAACGCCATTATCCGTCATTGAGAGGGCTCTCCAGCAGGCTTGCAAGGACGAACAGAGTTGAGCTAACTTTTCTAAACATCCGTCGAACGAGCGCAAGCTTGTGATTGGTCAGGATGCCATTTTCTTTAAATTCATCAACAGCACTGCCATTACCCCCTCAAAAAAATAAAAACAGAGCCGAAGATATCTAGCGGCAGACACGGAGCAGCTTGAAGAATACCTCGTGGGAAAACTCTGAAAATACTAACTTTTATTTACCCGTAACTGGAAAAGTATAAAGATATGCAGCATGCTTCAGCGCTTGTCCACTAGCCGGTGGCTAAGTCAGCATTAGTTTACTTCATCTCCACAGCGTGTCCCCGGCTCCAGCCTAACCTCCTCAGCTATCCAATGGCTAAGCAGCCACTGGTTCATGTTCGCGCCATCTCCACTGCGGCTCACATCGTGTGCCGCGATTAGCTTATGGCTAAGCGGCAGCAACTTCTTTACTCTGCTGCTCTCAGATCCGCCATCTTCTTCGGCAGTAGACGCAGTAGTCGTAAGGAAGGACATATCTTTCGATACCGCATCTCCCCACATGCGTGTTTTTCTCGCATCATTTTCACAAAGGCAAGTAAAATGTTGTTTTGGCCAGTCTCGAGTGAAAGGGGATCCCTGAAAATGCTTACCTTGGCAGACACGATCGTGTTTTTGCAGTCCTGCTAGTTGGAGGCAGTAATGAAACGTCTGAGCTCCATTTGTTTACTTTGAGTTTGTAGGGATCTACATTGTCCATTGTAGACAATTTCTGAAATTACCGATCCCTATCGTCCTTCACAAGTTTATCCCTGTAAGAAATGCGTTTGTCCTTGTTCTTTTTATCTATTATTTTGACTTTTGTGTGCTGCTTCAACTTCGGCTGCAGCTTCCCCGTAGCAACGCAAGTCATCATACACCTAAAATGGTGCCGAGGGGGTGTGGTTGACAGGCAGGTCTGACAAAGACCGATTAGGGCTGCTCGATTATGGCAAAAATGATAATCACGAATATTATGACTGAATTTGAGATCTTGATTATTTAAGATGATTTTTAATTAATGTTGATTTTCGGGCTGGGCAATAAATAAAAAATGTTTTGTTATCGAAATCTCTGACTCTACTCAATATCATTTTTCCCATGTCAATAAATTCAATAATAAAAAAAAAGAAAAGATGTGGGTAGGTTGGCGACGTTCATGTCCCTTTAAGAAGCTGTACCACCTCAAGTCATATGACAACATGACTCAACGTAATACACGTGACAGCCCCATCTAGTGGACAACTTTTGTTTTTGTGCACACATGTAGTTATCGTCTATTTATCGTTATCGAGGTAAACTCCTCAATATACCGTGATATTGATTTTAGGCCATATTGCCCAGCCCTAGTTAATTTTATATATTTATTTAGTTATTTATTCTGTCATAAAATTGCACAGAGCACAATCAAATCAGAACCACAAAAACAATTCGTGATTCCTTGTGTAAAAGAGCCAATACACTTACTCATAGTTTATAACCAAAAGGGTCTAGGCTGAAGTTGATCTTATTTAGGCCTACCCAATATAGACCCAATTTGATTTAAAAAAAAATACTGAAAATACTGACAAGAGCTATACATTGCAAACATCTGTAAAATAAAAAATAAATAGAAACATAAACTTCTATGTTGTAGTGAACTTCCACAACCTGCTGCATAATAATTTAGTCCTGTCCAGTGGTGCCATAGGGGAGTGTGTACAGCAGCACGATGCAACGTGTCACTCAGATGAATTTATGATTATTTATCAGCGTGAAAAACTGGAGGTGTGGCGTGAGAGCAAATATATCGCCTATCGTCATTTATTAGACTGACTATTGGAGGTTGGAAAAATTATACATATCGCCCAACTCTAGTTGCCGAGTCTGCACCAGCTAACCCTGCAGCACTGGCAATTGAAATTCAACACCAGTTGATAAAATGCAACAGCATTTTGTAAAGATCCTAAGCCAGTAAACTGGAGCAACCCAGAAGTTTCTTGTACCCCTAAGTAGCCACAGGATCTTTTTATTTTACTCTAATATCAGGCAAAGAAGGCTAGAAGCTAACAGTGATCTAACTATGCTAAGGAATCAAAATCAAATAGTCGACTCTAAAGCAGTCTCAAATATCTTTTTCAACAGCCGTGAAGCTAATGAATGGGTTGAGGGAGTCACTTGTTTGTTTTGAAACAGGGACTGCAGTACCCAAATTTAACCACAGGAGGTCATTCATACTCCATGCGCCTTTAAATGAAAATAAAACCCTTTTTACTCCTTCAAACTGAAATTGCTCCAGTCTCTGCATTTTATAGAAAGTTTTACATGCGTGAATTTGTTGAGTCGAAACAAGATTTATTTTGGCTTCATTTTGTCTGCAAGGAAACACAAAATTACTTGTAAGAATAACTTTTTATGGCAATTTGAATTCCATCCTATTTGTTTCCATCTATGTTACTGTCCTTATACTTGTTAGAAATGTGCTTCTGTTGCTTTTCTACATCTTAAATGGATTTAAAACCAAGAAACAATACTACTTGTTTCAGTTGTCTTATGACAAGTGTTTGGTAGACTTTAACAAGGTTTAGACTCCGTAGCAGCTGTGGGGTTTAACTTGGTGTGGAAATGTCATCTGCAGTGTCTGGGTCAGCCTGACCTTGTCTTTTTAACATGTTCAAAAAGCTGCTGTAAGTGTTTTTATAAGTGGCTCTCAAAAGGGAAAGAATTCCTGAAAAGCAGATTTAGTTGTCAACCGGGCTTTTTTCTTTTTTTTTCGTTAGCCAGATGAAAAGCTTTTAGTCTATGAGGTTTCTGCTGCTGCTGCATAAGCCTGTCTGTCTGCTGCCGAGGCCACTAAATGCCATCAACTCCGTAGTTTGTTAGTAGAGCCTGCAGATGAAGCTCTCAGTAGAAAGTAGGGGGCTGCTCGATTTATAGAATTTTAATCACAACTTCCTGAAGAAATTTTGAAAGGGGCCTGCCCGCTGGCACAAGATAGTGGCCATCTGAGTTCACGACTATCATCTTTCCTTGTGTTTGCACAACGCTACGTCACCTCCAGTCTCTTCAGGGACGCTCGGTTTCACTGTAAACATCCAACAATTGAGCTAAACAACATAAACACACTGACAGCATGGCTCATTTTCTTGTGCGTATCTGAGCTGATGCTGTACGTTTGTTGTCTGTCTGTCTGTTGTTACCTGCTTGAATGTTCTGCTTCCAGAAAGCGATACATTGGGGTGGGGGCGTCGGAGGTGCTTGGCCATAGTGTTTACCGCTGCGTATGGGAGATGTCGCAAAAAATGCTTGCAGACAGTCTCTTTTCTGTTCACCGTTTTCTTTCCCCCGTCTTTATATTCAACTGCAAACCAGAAATGTTTCCACACGGAAGATTTGCATGAAGGCGGCGCGTCTTGAATTGTTTACCTCTTGTCGCATGTCGCCATGGCTAAGTTTCTCTCTATAGCGCTTGTTTTGAGGAGGATATCGCTGCAGACCTGGAGACACCTGTTTCAGGCCGACGCCACTTTCAGGCTTCTACCCTTTTTGAGACAGCGACCTCTAATGGACGAGCCCAGATAGTGCACCGGAGACCACAGATTCAAGCTTCTACTGTTTAACTGTTAAAATTGTATTACAGAAATGATTTCATTGCTGATAAAGCTTATCAAAAATTGTTAAACTGTTGTTAAAGCTTTAATTAAGTTCTTCAAATTATTTATCGTCAAATATAACTCGACGATTAAAATTTGTTTAGAAATTCAGGTAGAAAACTAGAAATTTTGGGTTATTAAAACAGTTCATAGTTGAAAAATCTGTAGATATGAAGTCTCACAAGGTTTTGCTAGAGTTAAGTGAAGTCTTACTTCTGACTTTACTATATAAACCTACAATACATATTCACTTTTCCTCCATGTTTGCCCAGAGATTTACTGAGAATCATCCTGTCTGCTTATTGGTCAGTCAATAAAACCTCCGCTGATTGGTCCTTGTCTGAGCGACAGCGATGAAAAGTTGAAATTTTTCAACTTCCTGGGATCGCGACACTGGCTCGCATGTGCACAACACATGCATGAGCACAAAATTTCATATCTCTAGAGGGAGATTTTGCGTTTCTAGAGGGAGACCTGCTATTATCACTTTGTCGCGCATGTCTCTTTGAAAATGAATGGAGGAGAGGCGATATCACCTCCCGTGTGTGGAGCCTACTCTCCGCTCGGGGCGGCGCTGTCTCAAACAGTACAAGCCTGAAAGTGGCATCGGCCTGAAACTGGTGTCTCTGGATCTGCAGCCTTATACTGTTGCTTGTTTTGCTAAAACTTTCAGCTCAGCTCTCAGTGGGGCGGGTCAAACCTGTGATCGGATATTTTCCCGCGGGTAGGGAGGGGGTCTGCTGTGAGCAGCTTCAGACGAGACTAGAGCGGGCACACGGAATAAAACCTGTACAGAAATACTATTAATAATGCGTCTTTGGACCGCGGTCCTCGGACATATTGGACCGTGAATGGTGTACCGTATGGTCCAGTCTTGGACCGAGTATTGTTGCATCCCTAGACAGGACTACATAATTATTATGCATCAGGTTGTGGAAGTTCACTACAACATAGTTGTTTATATTTTTCTATTTACTTTTATATTACAAGTGCCTGCTCTGTATAGTAGGGCTGGGCGATATGGCCTAAAATCAATATTAGGGGTGTTCCAAAAAGGGTACCTCACTATTCGATTCGATTTCGATTATGGGAGCTTCGATTCTTCAATTATAATGATTGTTGGTTTGATTCGATTACTGGTGGCACGATTATAGAAAACAGTTCAATAGCAAGCAAAACAACATGCTATCTCCTCAACTGTCTTACAGCTTTTGAGATATTGAATAACATTTAATTTCTACTGGTAACAATGTAATGGTGGCATGTCTATTATGTACGGGTTGGCAATAATCCAGTTTAAATTATGTTCACAGATAGAAGCATTTGTGAATTTCATACTACAACAGCTTGCCATAGCCCTGGGGCGGCGTTGCACAGACTCGTAGCAACAACATGACTCCTGGTAGCTGCTGTGGCTCTGCTCCATAGCGCTGCAGACAGCTAAGAATAAACAGGATGGTGGGACTTTTCTTCCGCTTGTAGAGTTTAGTCATTCTTAGTTCCATGATCATGGTGTTTTTTTGGAACCCACGGCATGAGTCTGCTATCCGCTAGCTTTAGCATTAGCCAGTCTGCCCATAGGTGCACGTTTGATCCAAAACTTTAGACCCTTTCTGCCTGGTTTCTCTATTTTTCTCCACAGCACCTAGATTTCCATATTGTGCGCCAGTAAAAAGCATCTTCCTTACACAAAAACAAATAACTTACATTTGTTAAGGCTCCAGTTACGTGTTTTTGTATTTTTAGTACCAGCTTCGCAACAAAGCTTTCATGTTATTTATTTTTTTAAGTATCGACGTTCATTAATCGATTCCAAATTCTCAAATGAAGCTTTGAGATTAGGGAGGTAACGATTCACTCAAGCCATGATTCGATTCGATTGCCGATTTTAAGTTCACAATTCCGATTTTTTACGATTTCACACAACAAAATGAATTTCAGTTATTTTATGGCAAAATAAATTATTTTTTACAATTGCCCTTTAGTCCTCGTTTCAAATTGTAACTTTCTATTGTCTTACTAACAAACCTTAACACTGAACAAAGTAATAGCGGTAATTAAAGATTATATGAAAATGATCACAAATCTTTTTATGCTCGAAATAGGTTTTATTTATTTTGAATGTTGTCTGCATTTATGTCTGTTGTGAATCGATTTTCTTTTTTTTCTACAACGATGGATATTTAGATTAGTTTGCACCAATTTTAAATCGATTCTATTTGAGATGCATCGCCACATCAACGAATTGCACCCACCCCTAGTCAGTATCACAGTATATTGAGGATTTCACCTCGATAACGATAAATGGACGATAACTACATGTAATGTGCAACAAAAGTTGTCCAGTAGATGGGGCTGTGGCAGCATAATTGATTATTGATAGTGTTGTTACCCCAGATTTGTTCATTGCAATTATTTTTAATTTTCTACTTTAAAAACTTCAAACTAAGTACTAAGAACATTTTGTTAAGATTGATTGAAAAACCAAACACAACTGAACAAGTAGAAAAGTAAAATGACAAAAATGTTTTGCATACACAAAGTATTTAAGATAAGCTAACTAGCTAGCTGGCTGGATGGATTTGTTAACATGAGGGTCTTTTCCACAGGCTTGAATTAAAAGTTCATACAGCTTAACGTTCCTTATGCACCTTTCTTTCCCCTTTTCTCTCCCTCTACTTCGGACTGTTGTCTCTAGTTTTCCTTCGCTCAAAGCAGCGCACTGCAGCTTCACAGCCAGACAGGAAGGAGCTGGGCGGTGTTGGTTTTTCAAAATAAAGAAAATATTAATGTTTCATGATATTTAAATTAATTTCAAACCCTGATTATGGTTGGTATAAGTGTGCAAATGTAGGCTATCTCACATGCTTTACATTGTTTTAACATTATTTTAAAAAGCTTCATTCTGAAGGTGTGATGGGTTTTACTTTGTCGCCAGCTAGCGGGCTGGCGGACGACGCTTTAAATCATTGTGGAGAATAAAAATTTTATCGCCTAAATTAGAAGTCCTGGTTCAAGGGAATTTTTGACTCCGCAAAGAAAACAGACGCTACAAACACCTTAACCATTTAAAGGTAAATTTGTTTCTGTTTGGTGTTTCAGGCAGGTCTTTTTCCTGATGTGTTTGTGTCGTTGCTCTTTGCTTCGTATTTCACACCATCCAGTGTTTCCAGAACAGGGAAAGTATCTCATTGATTACTTTGGTATTGAACAGTTCTTTTCCTCAGATGTTGGGCTCGAGTCGGGACAATCTACAGCTGCTGCTTTTAGTGTCCTGCTGCAGTTGTTGTAAAATTGATTTCAGTCTCTGCTGAACAATAACAATGCAAACGCACAATCAGATTGACAGCTTGATTAGCTTGCAGAGGCGGACACATTCCCCCGTCTCATCTCGTCCCAAACAGAAAGGGCCATTACTTTAGAGATGTACGGTGGAGGAGACGCTCCACAGCCGACTGTCGGATCAGCTGCAGCTCAGGGATTATTCCGAAATAAACAGGTTTATTATAGACTGGGCTGTCACTGATCCACATACACTATAAATGGGATACGTGGGGAGCTGGAAGATTCTGATAAAGGTAATAACACACATATAGTCTAAGCTGAAAGTGTCGCGTGAAACGGGAAAACACATTCCCAAAACAGCATGAGCAATCTGTGACAGGCTCAGGGGAGTGCTGTGTGTTGATACGGCGCCTCTGCTTCCTGCACATTTGAATACTGACTGTGCAGGTTGTTGCAACACACATTTAAATCACCAGAACACAAACAGACAGGTAAAAAACTAAAGGAAGCTCCTGGATCCCTGCTGCTGGAGGACAGGTTCGCTCACCTGGTCTGGTTCCATCAGCCCCTTTAGGGTTCTGATTATTTTCTGCTCAAAAATATAAAATTATCAGTAAATTCTGCTGGGGGTGTTCCGATCACAATTTTTGCTCCCAATCCAAGTCATTTAATTTTGAGTATCTGCCAATACCGAATCCCGGTCCAATCCTTTAGGAGACCATATGGAAGTTGTCCTTTAGGATGTTTTTATAAATATTTATGCATTTCTTTGATGTCATTTCCTTAGTTTATCTGCCAAAAACATCACTCGTTCAGAAAGTACATTGATAAGAAACGTGTTAATATTATTAATTAAAAAGTAGCCTCGTCGCTCATATTTTTAATTTTTTACATCCTCGTTGTGCGGCTGTGTTGAGTGATGCGTGTTGCTGTGATGGAGCAGGCCGGCAGGCTAATTTTTCTCTGCACAACACCTGTAGCTACCACAGTCAGCTCAGTGCTGCAGGCCACTGAGAAACCCCGACGTTTGCTGTTTGTCAGCAGTTTCTCTGTTTGTTAGCGTATCTTTCTCTGTCGGCTGGCTCCATGTTTTTTCCCCCTAGTTGCCACAGTGAACTAGGAGGGTTAGTTTGAACTAAGGGAAAAGCTGAAAGAGGAAGTCGTTTGTTTTGAAGGTGGTAAATCATGCAGCTTTGTCTTTTCCACCATGTTAAATACCCAGTATGCACACATTACAGGTGTCTGTTACACTCCCTGTGCTGTCCGGTTTAAAATACCTCCAAACAGACATTTTCACTTTCCTGAGGCGACACGTTAGCTCTGCGTTATCCTACTAGCTAACAGCTGCATGTTATGGTGTTTTAATCCCCAAATGTTGTAAATGGTGTGACGTTAAGGTGTTGTTCTCATCTAAGAAACAAAGAATAATGATGAAGAGAAACTTGTTCAAATTAAAACTGAGCCATTGTTATTCTGTTTGAAAATCTCTCAGGAAGAATTTAAAAAGTCATGTTTGTTGTTTAACCCTTTGAGGTCCCTTTAAAAAAAAAAAGAAACATTGGGGACCCTTAGCACAAAACAATGTCCTTGATAAAAAGGTGTAATTAAAATTATATAATGTTTCATAAGTCAGAATTTTTTTTACACAGATTCCATCCTTGGCTTCAGCACTCACAAAACATAATAAAACGTGTGTGTGTTTTAGATTTAACCCCTTTAATGTCAGGTTTTATAAAAAAAAAATCTGCATTGTAAAAAAAAAAAAAAATAAAGGAGTGCCTGCGCAAAAAAATGCACGAGGGACCTCTAAGGGTTAATAAGGTTAAACCTGATCTTTTCCAACCCAATTTCCAATCTCGTGATTGGATCGGAGCATCCCTAAATTGGGCACAATCTGATGCAGGAGTCAGATTTAATCCAGCTCAAGAAGGGTTAATGACCACTTTGAAGTAATATCTGCTTCTTGACATCCATTTATTTATTTTAAAAAACTCAGAATGGTGTCTGACTGTAAAACAAAAAGTAGAGAAATGCTGCAGTACAAGGTAACTGGACTTAATTACTTTCTTTTTTATACACGTCACCGTGTATCCAGAAACACATGGACCAAGCATCTAAACAATAGGCAGAGCTTTATTAATGTGAGCCGGATCCCCCACCTCCCGAAGGTTGTCCTAGTGTTCAGGTGTTGATTGTTGTTGGAAATGGTCTTTGTGTTCTAGTGAAAGGTTTCTCCTCTCAGATGATGTTAGAAGACACAGGAACAGCTCAGAATTGGCTCATAACAAACCACCTTATTTACTTCTGCAGGACATTTAAAATCTTCTGCTGCAGAAACTGAAGCTTCATCACAATGAATCCTCTCTCGCTGTCACTTGTAACCATGAAAAAGCTTCAGATGTTTATGAGCAGCTTGACGACTCCATCAGCACGATGCCGGCAGTTTAAACTGATTGTGATGCACGAGGCGAGCAGAAACGAGGACAGACAGAGGAGCTGATCTCAGAGCAGCCTCACAGGAGCTGGTGACAGACAAACTGTTCCTCTCTGCATGGCTGCTTTAACGAAGCGCCGCAAACTCATTCAGCAAGACAAACAAATCACAGACAGCCCTCAGCTGCTAGCTAACGCGTGCTAATACTGCCCCCTGCTGGTGGGGAAAGATTAGAGAAAAACAAAACACCAGTCAAACGCATTTTTTAGAGATTGTAAACCTGCTTTAGGATCTAATTCAGCTTTATTTCTGCCTCCTTTGGCAAATTTAATCAAGCTGCTTTGTGATCAACTGAAACTTTTTGGTATTTATGCTTCTTTCTCTTTGTTTTTATTAATGCAACCTTTGTAGGACACTTTGTAGGCTGCTGCCTGTTTTCTTGTGCCACATCTTAAATGGATCCATTTGAGATTTTGGCTTCAGACCGTTTGGTGTTTGTGTCCAGAATTATTTAATAAAAAACCTTTTTCACCTCTGAAATGATCCATGAACCGGTTTATTCTACATTTATGCTAAACAGACTTTTCATGCTTTTGTTATGACTGCATGAGTTTTGTTTGATTTGTTTATAAAACGTTTCTGTTTATTGGAACCCTTCTGATGTTTTAAACTTTCAGTAAAATGGTAAAAATGTGTTTTTAACTGTTGTATGGGTATAAGAACACCACAGCCTACAGTGTTGATCCTTGATATTAATTGTACGTTAGATTTACAATTTTCAAAAGATTTTTGGGCCATTTAGAAGTGTTTTGTCTGAAATTAATAAATAAATTACTGTCTCGTCTTCTTGTAGATGATCAGCCTCTGTTAGAATTGAGATGATTGATGAGCTAATGGCTAGTCTGAGCGCAGCAGACACCAAAGTGTGATGCTGTCGTCTTAAGCTAGGGCCACACTGTCAGGACAGAGGTGGTACCCTGTCTCAGTGAGCCAAACTGCACGTCACAAACGTAAAGCCTATGTGACTAAACGCCGACAGACTGAAGACAACAAAAGATGAAGAGACTCCAAAAATGAGTGGTCCAAATATTCTTGCGTGTAGCCTTCACTGCTAATGCTACTCCTGCAATACACTCATCACTAGCTTTTCATGTTGCTCACTGGGTGTGTTTTCATGCTGGATTTGGTCGTGAGAGTGCTCAATCAGCTGTTCCTGGGCTGCTCACACTGGATGACCACATTGTGGCCCGGTCTTTAAAACAGCTCCACTCTCCTTTGTTTCACAGAACCGTCACATGATGCAGATGTGTTGGAAAGAAATTCCTGTTGGATTTGACCCCAAATGTGGTGACATTCATGCTTTTGAATGACCGTGTTATTGAAACTGGTGTTGATGTAAACGTTTATAAAGAACTGGTGTGAAGATGGTCACACACTTTGTTCCTAGCTGCACTCAGACTAGCCGTTAGCTCATCAGTCCTATAGGATGTAAATAATTTCACAAAAGGCTGTTCAGGAAGCTAGATACAACAGATAAATAGTAATAGTAGTTTAAAACAGAAACACATTTAAAAGTCCTCTTAAATTTGTTCGCTAGCTACTAAAAAAATCTGAGCTAGGCTGTAGTTAGAGCACTGGTGCATTCTGGGAAGAAAAACCAGGTAAGTTCCATAAACTTACCAGGTGTTCCGTCTGTTTTTACAGGTAAAAGATGCAGAAAGAGAAAGTCGGTGAGCTGCCTGCAGGATTAGGACCAAGTGTCATCTATAAGGTGAGAGATGCTGCTAAACTTGTTATTTTTATTTATTTAGCTGAATTACTTAACTCACTCACACACACACACACAGTTGCTGTTTAATTAGATCATTTCTTATGATCTAGCTTCAAACAGATAGACCAGATAAATGCTGTATGTTTACAAACATAAAAACTAACTGATAAACCACAGCGGCGTGAAAAAAGCTGTCATGGCGGCCCGATGTCATGGCTCTGCTCCAGAGGACAAGCATGTGTGTATTGATTGTTCTGTGAACATCTGGAAACATCTGTTTGTGCAGGTGCATCAGTTACCATGGAAACATAAAAGCACTACATTAAACCCTTTATTTCTTAAAAGTAACAACTGCAGATTCAGATATTTTTGCTATAAAGCTAAATATTTTTATGAAGTAATCGAATCCAGCGTGGTTTCTATTTCAACGCAGGTTAAAGTGTTATTCTGTCAACAAGGCCACCAGAAAACTGAGGCATTGTGGGTAACTTGCACCAACGTAACCCTAGCTGTATATAGTTAGCTTCAGACCAAAGAGTCCGTTATGAGTGAAGCATCATCACCACCTCTGGGTGTTTTTATGGAAACATAACTTTAATCAACATGTCTGTTGTTGCTGATCTGAAGCTTTTTCTGGCTCAGAGGCTGCTCCGCTCTCCTCACAGCTCCGTCTGATTTTTATTTGTTTCCTCTAATTACACATAATCGTTTTTCCAAACTAAAATTTGTTCAGATGGATAATTTCTTGTTTGTCTCAGTGAGAAAAGTAACTGTTAGATTACATAGATTTGTACGCTAATGGAGCTTTGTGGTAATTTACAGCAGAGACGCCGTCTGAGATGTTCAGGGTTCCTCACAGATGATCTGTCACAGTCTGAAGGTTTTAGAGACGTAAGGGTGAGAATCAGGCAGTTTGGGTTTTATTTTGGCACAAGTGAAGCTTTGTTTGTCTGAATGCACTACTGCACATAAACTAAACCGGATTTATAGGATATACAGAAAATTCACTGGTTTACATTTAGTTATTTTGTGTTTATAAAGAAGCAGCAGGTCAAATGCATGAACACATGGACGGTGCTGTCCAAGTATTTGGTCACATTTCTTTTTTTTCCACATGAATGTTTCAGATCAGCAAACAAATTTAAATATCAAAGATAAGCTGAGTAAACACAAAATAGTTTAGTTACCATTTCATTTGTTAAGATGATGTCCAAACCAACCCAGTCCTGTGTAGCCTAGTGAACTAAACCAAATTCTTGTCACACACACCGGTCAAAAGTTTTAGAACGCCCCAATTTTTCCAGTTATTTATTGCAGTTTAAGTCATTCAAGTCCAATGAATAGCTTGAAATGGTACAAAGTTAAGTGGTGAACAGCCAGAGGTTAAAAAAAAAGGTAAGGTTACTCAAAACTGAAAAATAATGTACATTTCAGAATTATACAAAAAGGCCTTTTTCAGGGAACACAGCTATTCTGCAGCAATGGAGGTTGATCAAGCCTTGAAAGCTGGTGCTACCAATTCCCACAGGTGTTCCAACTTTGCTGCATTACTTACAACCCCCTCTGTCTGCATAAAAGCAGTGTTGGAACATACTTTGGTACCATACCCTCATGAGCATCAGTTGAATAGTATTGTACTGCAGATAATAGTGTGTTGCTACAAAAATGGCGAGAAGAAGGCAATTAACAATGGAAGAGAGACAAACCATCATAACACTTAAAATGTAGGTCTTTCCTACAGAGAAATTGCAAAGAAAGTCAAGGTGTCAGTGAGTACAGTTTCCTTCACCATCAAAAGGCACTCAGAAACTGGGGCAAACTCTGACAGGAAGAGGTCTGGCAGACCCAAAGCCACAACTGCATCAGAGAACAAGTTTCTGAGAGTTAACAGCTTGCGTGATAGGCGGCTCACAGGACAACAGCTTTAAGCACAGCTTAATAGTGGTGGTAGTAAGCAAGTCTCAGTTTCAACTGTGAAGAGAAGACTTGGAGCTGCAGGTTTGACAGGACGAGTTGCAGCAAGAAAGCCACTGCTAAGACGTCAGAATAAGAGAAAGAGGCTTGCCTGGGCCATGAAACACCGCCATTGGACTACTGAAGACTGGAAGAAGGTGTTATGGACTGATGAATCCAAATTTGAAATCTTCGGTTCATCACGCAGGATCTTTGTACGCCATGGAGTAGGTGAAAGGATGGTTCCACAGTGTGTGGCATCAACTGTCAAAGATGGAGGAGGAAGTGTGATGGTCTGGGGCTGTTTTGCTGGATCCAGGGTCGGTGACTTGTACAGAGTGAGAGGCACCCTGAACCAAAACAGCTACCACAGCATTCTCCAGCGCCACTCAGTAGCACCCTCTGGTATGCGCCTAGTTCAGGGGTCAGCAACCTGCGGCTCTAGAGCCGCATGCGGCTCTTTTAGCGACCCCTAGTGGCTCCCTGGAGCTTCTTCACAGATGTATGAAAATGGATGGGGGATATATTTTTTGTTTTAATATGGTTTCTGTAAGAGGACAAATATTCTTAACGTTTTCCAATGCTGTACAAATGTGCATAATAAATATTAAATTTCAACATTTCTGTCAACGAAAATTTGCGTCATAGCCTGCGACACACGTTTAAGTGCGGCGCCGCATGGATATAAACAAACCGGTGGGTGTGTCAGGGCCGTGGATCCCAAAGATACAAAGAGAAAAATAGCTGATGAGAACAGAGGATTCAAGGAAGAATGGACCAAATTATTTGCTTTCATTGTCGACGCGGAAGGATTACCTGGAAAAACTTCAACTTTTCATCGCTGTCACTCAAACAAGGACCAATCAGCGGAGGTTTCATTGACTGACCAATGAGCGGACAGGATGCGTCTCAGTACATCTCCAGGCAAACATGGAGGAAAAGTTAATACTTGCCGTGTCTCACGTCCCAGAGCTTTACAAGACTTCACTTAACTCTAGAAAAACCTTGTGAGACTTCATATCTACCGCGGAAGACTCGCTATTCACCCCTGCCGCATGTCGCCTCCCGTGTGTCAGGTTATAAAAGTAGATTTAAGAAGTGGATTACATCTCCAAACTCCACTACTGCTGTTAGTTTTTGTTAATAAAGTGTGGAAAACTGTTCACGGATGGTGACTACATGAAGGATTCATTCATCAAAATATCAGAGCACCTATTTTAAGACTTCAAAAACAAAACCGAGATAATCCAGAAAATTAAAGACATTCCTCTCTCCACAAAGACAAGGACCATTAAAATGACAGGCGACGTCACCAATCAGCAAATCAAAGACATTAATTCAGCTCCAGCGAACTCAACTACCTGTGATGAGTCGTGTCATGTGATCGATATCAAACAGACAGCGCTGTTATGCAGGTATGTGAGCTGTGATGGGCTCAAGAAGAAATGATCAAATTAATACCACTGATTAATATTGTAATGGGTGTTAAACTTAAAGCACCAAATATCTACAGCAGAGTCACGTGGTGTGTTGTTCTCTCCAGGATGCTGCAGGGAAATCAACATTTAATCATGAATGTTCATAATGTATTTGTAGCTTACTTAGTCATGTTGATAATAGGCAGGGTTCGAATTACGGGGGAGCTAAAGGGAGCCCGGCTCCCCTGAAAGGGCGCCGGGCTCCCCTGGAAGCCCTCGACTTACACACCCAGGGGGAGCCCGAACAAAGATCCAGTCCCTACATATATTACATTATTTATTTGGACTCTCAGCGTACCGGGTCTGTTTTTGGGCGGAGAGGATGGAGAGCGGCAGAGCGCTGATTACTGATGCGCTCCGCCGGGCAGCTGTGTCCTGCGCACGGCCACAGTAACATTCTCAAAGTGGCGCCACCAAAAAAAAAACATAATTAACACACGATCGTTCATGTTTGCTCATATTTTCTCTTGCATTTGTGCCTGACGCGCTCCGCTGCTGCAGCTCCCGTGCTTCGGTGACGTCACCTCACTGGCGCAGCCGCACAGCGCACATTCCGCTATTTTTGCGGTTGACAGATCTTTCTGATCTGCTAATTTCAAGTAACTCATTAGTTGAAAATGAAGAAGCCATGCAGCAGTTTTTCTGGAGGATTGAGAGGAGATGTAGCTAAGACACAGACAGGACAGGAAAATAGTCGCATAAAAAAAACCCAAAGTGCTTGAAAAGTTACACGTTTGTAACTTTACAATAATAATAATAATTTATATTTATTTATTTGATACAATTCAGATCACCCTCAAAACTCAGTCCCACACCCAGGGCCGTTTCTAGGCATTTCAGGGACCAAGCCCCCCCCCCCCCCCCCCCCCCCCCCCCCCCCCCCTTAGTGGGCTCCCCCGGAAGCCTCTGTGTAATTCGCACCCTGATAATAGGCTAATATAGCTAATATACACTTACAACCTGTGTTGCCTTCATATAAGGCTTATAGAAGGCTTTTCATTTGTTCTTTGTTTTTTGGGTCCAATATGGCTCTTTGAACATTTTGGGTTGCAGACCCCTGGCCTAGTTGGTCAGGGGTTCATCCTACAGCAAGATAGTGACCAAAAACATAAGTCCAAGCTATGCCAGAACTACCAGGAAAAAAGAACAAGAAGAACTTTCTGAACAATATTTGATTTCTATTGTAGAAAGAATGCCACAAGTGTGTTCAGCTGTTATATCTGCCAAAGGTGGCTACTTTGATGAGTCAAAAGTTTAGAATACATTTTGGTCTATAAATTGATTCCATGATTTTGTTTTTAACTCCAATTGCTTATTTGTACTATGCTTTCATTTCAGAGCGCAATGTGACATTAAACTGCATCATTTCCAATAAAAAACTGGAAAAATTGGGGCGTTCTAAAACTTTTGACCGGTAGTTTATATAGGATGGCTTGCCAGGCTAGGTCCTGTGTGGAAAATTACCTGATTCTACTTCATATAGGCTTCGCCCTCTAAGCAAGCCGATTGGGTTATTTCTCAGATAAACTGACCAATCATGAAGAGCTTTTAGTGGACGCCCGCCAACTGGGCAGGCCTTGGTCCTGTATAAAAGAGACAGAGGAGCACAGCTCGTCTCCTCCGATTTCTCTTCACAACTACCTTTCCCGTTGAGCTAAAGTGGAAACATTTTCCATGTTAGCTTGCTAATGTACTACTTTGGAAACTTTATGTGTTAACTTTTTACCGCATGTGCTTTTTTGGAACACAATCGAGAATGGAGTCGTGTGTGTCAGATGAGCACTACATCATTTACAATGGTCACAAGCTGCAGGTCCAGTCTCGTAACCCCCCCCCCCCCCCCCCCTTTTTCGGGGATTGTGGGGACGAAACTTACATCACCGACTATCTTTCACCCTCGAGTCAGAACTCCTGTCAAGGAAGTCTTCTCCAGACTTCTTCAAGGGGAGGAGGGATTGGGTTTTTATTCGCGAAACTGACAGGAGGAGTCAGAACCATCCTCGGCCTGTCCCTGTTCTACTGCTAGATAGCTGTAAAACTCTTCTGCATGCTCACCATGTGACAGGTCCTGGATTATATGTGTCCAAGCAACTGGCTCAATTCCATAGACCTATGGGACCCCTACTTCCATGTTCCGAAACACAGGAAGTTCCTGCGCTTCTCTTTCAACCAAGTCCAGTATCAATACAACAGACTCCCGTTGAAATCCAAGGTGCTGTTTAACACCATCAGCAGTATTGTCTCTCCTGCTTCACTTACAGCCTCCATTCACTCTGATGGAGATTGTGAAAACTTCCTGTCTTTCTTTGTGGACAAAGTCAATAAGGTTAGATCTAGCATCTGTCCTTCAGCCATATCTCTACCTCCTCCGACTCCAACCCGGCCCGTCGTCCTAGATAGCTTTGCTCCTGTTTCTTTGCCTGAACTAACCAACCTAGTTAACTCTGTGAAAACATCTGCATGCCCCCTCGACATCTTACCCTCATCTTTGTTTAAAAATGCTTTTCGGTCCATCAGTTCCAGTGTGCTCTCTGTAAATAATGCTTCCCTGGTTTCTGGTCAGGTCCATGCTTATGTTAAGAATGTTGTAATCCATCTCTTCATAGCAGCTTCAGACCCATCTCTAAGATCTTGGAAAAGGTTGTGGCTAAACAAGTCACAGCTGCTCTTGATGAACATAACATCTACGACAGTTTCCAGTCAGGTTTTCGTAGAGCTCATTCTACTGAAACAGCCCAATACACATGAATGAGAAATGTGACGTCATTTGTCCTAGGAGGAATTACATTTCAGATATCTGAAATGTTCATTCTTATAGGAAGAATGTAATTATGGATGTGTGGAGTACATATCCAAGCCACTTATTAAATGTTAAAATGGCCACCTAAACCTTTATTGTTTTTCCTCCTAGTACAATTGTTATTGATAACTTACAATGTTACTAGTAAAAACACCATTCTGACTAGTAAAGATGGCATTCTTACTAGCAAGAATTTCATTTTCACCATCAAGAATGCTATTTTGACTAGGAAGAATCTATTTATAGATATATAAAATATAATTCCAGATAGTAAGTGAGCATATTTTATGTTAAAATGGCCACCCAATAACATCTCACCAGACATCCTGAAAATCTTTTTAGACATCTAAAAATACATTGTTGCTAGTCATAAATGTAATTGCTGATATCTCAAAGTGTTTTTAACTAGTTGAAATATAAATTAAGGATATCCAAAATACAATTGTTCCAAGTATAAATGTAGGTTTGGATATCCAAAATAAAATTACAGACAGCAAGAATAGAGTTTTAATTTTACCTGAAATAAGAGTTTTTACTAGTAATAACTGAATTAGAGCTATCTAAAATGAGTTTCTCCTAGGAAGAATTCGGTGTCTCCTATCCACAATGTTCATTCTTACTAGGAAGAATGTAATTGTGGATAGGAGGCGCTATAAACCCAATACACATGAATGGGAAATGTGATGTCATTTGTCCTAGGAAGAATTACATTTCGGATATCTGAAATGTTCATTGTGGATAGTAGGAATGTTATTATGGATATCTGGAATGCTAATTTCTGCTAGGAACAATATAATTATAGATATCTGGAATACATATCCAGTCTGCTTAATAAATGTTAAAACAGCTTGCCATATGTGGCCCATTCTGTCCTGCTCTGAACTGGAGAATGTTCTCCACACCTTCATCTCCTCACGCTTAGACTACTGCAACTCGCTTTTCACTTGTCTGAGCAGAACCTCCCTGAACCGTCTACAGGTGGTCCAGAATGCCTGTGCTAGGCTGCTGACCAAGTCCTCCAAGCACACCCACGTCACCCCGCTCCTCTTCCAGCTTCACTGGCTGCCGGTTAACTTCAGGGTTCATTTCAAGATCCTGGTTCTGGTTTTTAGGGCCTTACATGGACAAGCACCATCATACATTGGTGATCTTAGTCCCTACACCCCCAGCAGGTCCCTGAGGTCCACTGATCAAAGCCTACTGGTTGTGTAGCGCACCAGGCTAAAGACCAAAGGTGACAGATCATTTGCTGCTGTGGCCCCCAGACTCTGGAACTCTCTCCCCCTGAGCCTGAGATCAGTGGACTCAGTGGTCTCCTTTAAAAAGCAGCTGAAAACTCACCTGTTCAGGTGGCTTTGGTGTGACCTTCTGTTGCTTCTTCATCACTACCTTCTCTTCATGCTGCTTTTTCTGCCTTTCCCGGTATCCACTGATTACCCTTTAATTATACATTTTCTTTTTCCCTTTCATCACATTTTTAATATTTTTGAATTTCTTAATTTTTTTGTTCTTGTGAAGCGTCTCGTGATTTTGTATCTTGAGAGGCGCTATATAAAAGATTGTTTCTTCATCATTCCACACAAATGTTCCCGGAAGACTTTGGTCTGGGAACGCCGTCTCTCTTTTATTGTTGAATCATGACCTTTGACCTTAACATTAATAAATCCTGCAGTTTTTTTACATGATCCTGGTTCTTAAACATCTTTAGAACAGAGCCTGGTGTGTTGTTTTCTGAGATGTTTTATCCTTTGTCATGATGCCAGACGGGTTCTTAAACCTACAGAACTCAGCTTTCAAATATTCATATTTTTTACAGTTATTTTCACATTTAGAGGCTAAAATGTTTGACCTCCTACTTAAAGGTTTCATTACAGTTAATTATTCACTTGGCAGGAGGGACAATTAGTCGTTTTTCACTGTAGAACATGTTGGAGAACCTTTATCCCTTAATAATTAAATCATTCGCAGATCTGAAACATTTAAATGTGACCAAAATAGTAAAATCTAAATAAGTCAAACTGATTCATGTGGGTTTTTGTTAAAGAAAAACAGAACTGAATTTGTGAGCAAGTCTAACAGCTGCTAAGTGTTTCTAAACAGTTCTGATCAAATAGAACCGTTTTACATTCATGACTTTAGTCGTCAAATGCATTTTTTTACGGGGTGGGTGTCAGAACGAGCCCCCGCACCATGAGAATAAACATCACGTGTCTAAAGCTGATCTTCATCCGTGTATGTCACACATCACGTGATCAGGAAGCAGAAAATCAATGAATTAGGAGATCATTTTGGGACGCTGCTGTGAAAAAAAGCGATGCGCCAACCGGAAATGCTTCTGCAGCTCACACTTCGACAACAGATTGTGAAAGAACGGATAACGTTAGAAATACGGTGATTCTTCCTGATGTAAGAAGTGAGGCTACTCTTTCTTTTGGTAGTTTTGGCGTTTATATGATCATAGAGCACAATGTTCTGTGACTCTTCAAAAAACAGTAAAAACGCTGGCAGTCAGGGTCTTTCTGATCAGAAAACAGCTGGCAGTTAAGAGTATAAAATCACTCAGACGAGCGTGGTGCTAACCAAACCAAAGTGCTTTAATAAAAACTGCATAGAGAAGAGGAAAACACAGTTAACAAATCAAAGGTTTCCTATCAACAGTAACAGGATTTTATCAAGTCATACAAAAAAGAACATCACAGCTTAAAGACCAAATGTAAACATGAATAATAGTGAACTTAAAGAGCGTTGCTAACTAACGCATGGCTCAGGATGTTTCTGTTCCCCGTGTCTAAGATATTACCTTTAAATGTGAACAGGAAATCTTCTGACTGGTGTGTAGTCAGACTAGTGTTCATAATGCTGCAAAAAAGAAACCACCGTTAGGTGTAAATCTACATCACATTAACAGTTTTAGGCACTAATATTTGGGGTTGTCTTCTGTTCTCAGGTCCAGAGATGCACGGGTGTCCCACTGACCAGAGAGCCTGTAGAAACGGAGAAACCAGTTAAACCAGAGGTTTCTGATGAGGTGAGACACCAGGAGAGACTTTATTCTGGAAAAGCAGGAATGTTGGTTTTCATTTATATTCCACTTGCTGGGTAATATTAAAACCTCTACTGCTGTCATCCCCCCAGGTATGTTTACTGAGACCAACAACCTCATCCAGGAGAGGATGTTCAAGCTGCAGGTAAGTTTTCATTCTGTGCTTTTTCAGGAGAGTAGGTGATTCTTCCATCAATGGATGAAGCTGTCTGTTTCCTGGAATGGTGGTCATTTGGTGTACAGCAGTCTGATATCTAATATCAGGCTGCTGTACATGAAATGACCAGCAGATGTCAGTATTCTCAGGAAAAGGTTAAATAAAACTTCAGGGGTCACCATCCTGCAGGCGACCCCTGAAGTTTTAACCATTTTTGTAGAATAGTGACATCTGGTGGTCATTTCATGTATAGCAGCTTGTACATGAAATGACCACCAGATGTCACTATTCTCCTGAAAACAATTGACCTTTCGCCGAGCCCCACCCCCCTTAGTTACTGTTACCAAGTCCGACGATAAGTGGATCAAATACTGCAGCTCCGCAGATTTCCGCGATGGAAAGAAGTAGACAGATGCGTGTCAGCGACATTTTTTGGAGCAATTCCTCCTCAATATCATCCAGATCGAGGCAAAAGGGTTACAGTATGCAGTGGAGGGATACATTAGTGTCGGCTCCGCTGAGCGAAGCGTAGCAGGGAACAAGGAGTTGGGAGTTTGGGAGAAGGTCCAGGGACGCGTGGATCCGAGGAGCTGTGGCGGTGACGCGGTGTCCCTGTGAGCTGTCAGATGATCTGAGCTGCAGGCAGCTCTAACGGAGAAAAGCTCCCGGCGCTCTGCATCGCTCAGTTTATCATCTCAGCTGAGTCTGTTTATAAAATGTAACTTTTTAAGCCCGTGTTTACTTTCATTTCTATATAGTTCCCGGCCGGAGCTCGGCATTAATTCATCACGTGATCTTGACACCACCCGCTGTTGTGCCAAGGCTTAATGTGTGTTTATAAGACACACGGTTGAGGTAATATTACGCTGATTTGCCGGCACGGTGTGTCTTATCTAAAAGGGTCTTGGATAGTCTGGGAGGCGGACCTCCGCCCAGCCGCGGGCGGGGGGAGCACTCATGCTGCTGGTTGAGCTCGATGAGGAGGTTCTGAAGGGAAACGAAGGAGACACGACTACTATCGAGGCTAATGCTTAGTAGTATAAATTAGGCTTAGCTTCATCATTTTGTTTGGCGTTGTCGGATAGTAACGGTTGCTATGATGTGTGATTGGACAATAGCCGTTCTGGGGCGGGGCTGGCGAAAGGCTAATTGAGGCAAATTTATTAACACCCCCTTCCTGGCACAGCAGGAGATATTGAGAGGGGGGCTGTATATGACATTTATTTTGCAAAAATAAAAATGAGTGTATTACCCAGGTCAGTTGTGCTTCTTATTGGAGGACTTCTTTTTCTGTAATGACAATAAAATGTATTCAACACGGTTGTGCACCCCCACTTTCTGGTGACATCACTCAAACTGCATGGAGCCTCTGGAGACAGGAAGTGGTCTTCTGACTGGAGTTATGCTAGCAGCAATTCCTGGTATTTAAAACAACTTTCTGCTCCAGTTTAAACAGATTTTGAACACTGTCACCTGTTTATAAACATCTACATGTGACAGTTTCGTTATGCTGAATTACTGCAGCTGTAACACCTCCATGGCACAGGTAATGGGGAGTTCTGACAAACCAGAAAGTTGTTTTAATTACCAGAAAGTTTCTGCTAGCATAGCTCCAGTCACCTTGAGTGATGTCACCTGCAAGAACATCACCTAAAAGTGACTGAAATATCCCTTTAACATGTTTCTGAATAAAGGCTTAACCCCACAGAAAGCTGCTGTGTGTCTGAGTTATTAAACATTAATCTAAAGTTCAGACCTCACCTGCTAGCCTGGTTTAGCCGTTCTCTTGTCTGGATGTTTATCTAACAGCAGCATGGAGCTCCTCATGAACAAAGAGAATACTTGATCTACTTAAACTGCTTTAATTGGTGACAAGTTAGTTAAGATCAAAGTTAATGAACTTAATTCACTAACGTGTCACCAATTGGAACAATTTATTTCAATAGATCAACTCTTCTCTTTGTCCATGAGGAGCTCCTCTGTAACATCTGAGCTCCACGCTGCTGTTGGACACCGTCTGATAAACATCCAGACAAGAGAACGGCTAAACCAGGCTAGCAGGTGAAGTTAACACTGAATTGCTGCTAATACCACCTTAAACAGATTTAAGGACGACTCTTACCACAGAAACAGCTGGAGGAGTTTCATCAGGCTCCACTTTGTCCTTTTTTCTGCCCTCTGTAAACATCAACCGTTACTTTTCTACCTGCTTATGAATAAAAAAACTCTTCAGGGGTCTTACTTGTTTTCTTTGCAGGTGTAGGATCGTCTTCTGCCCGTCTCTTCTTCTTCTTCCCGTTTGAAAGCGTAGTTGAGTCAACCTCAGGAGCCTCCATCAACCTCTTTGGAAGCTGCTTTTCCTTGGATGAAGTTTCTTCCTTCACCTTTATTTTCTTCTTTTTTCTCTTCTTTAGAGTTTCGAGCTGCTCAGCTTCAGCTCTTTCAGGCTGGATCTGCTTTGGTCTGAAAAACAAGTTTAAAGCTTCTGTTGAGCGAGACTTTCTCTAGAAGATGCTTCAGAACAACGAATACTGACTTTTTTCTGCCGGTGAGGTTCGGTCCTGCAGGCTGACTGTTGCTCTTTGTCTTAAACCTCATCATCCTGTCTTTCTTTTGAAATCTTAATCTCTTCCTCCGGCTGAGCTTGGTCCTGAAACGGTTTTTCTTTTTGGCCGAGGACAGCAGAGGAGAGTTTCCATCTAAGGAGGAAGAAATCAACAAGCCACTCAAGTTGTGTAAAATAAAAACACTGATTCTGGATCAGGTGATTTAAACTCACTTGTGGCTTCTGATAGCTCATCTTTGTCGCCCTCTGGTGGCTCTTCTTCAGACTGCAACTCCCTTTTTCTCTTGTTCTTCTTTTTCTTTTTCCGTGTTGAATCTCCAGGACTCTCTTCAACCCCTTCTTCTGTCTCTCCATCGTCTGCATCTTTAACCTTCTTCTTTTTAATCTTGTTTTCTGAAGGAGTGGCTACAGTTTCCTCGTTTTCTTCCACATCGTCTTTCTCTCTTTTCCTTTTCTTAGTCTTCTTTTTCTTCTCTGGAGTTACTTTTTCACCCTCCTCCTCCTCGGCTTTGTGTATCGTTTTGCTGCTCAGAGGAGTTTCCCAGGGTGCATCAGGGATTCTGGGCGTCTTCGTGCCTTTTTTGTTCTTTTTCTTTCTCTTGGGGGTTTTGTCCTCTTCACAGGTCTCCTCCTCAGCTGGTCCTCCGTCATCGTTCTGGATGTTCATGATGATGAAGACATCTTCTGCCTCTGCAAAGATTCAGTTTAAAGACTGTTACTTCACGTCTACGGTTTAATCTGATTTCTGCATTAAAACATTTAACACACATTTCAGTGATTGTTGGATTATTTTTATGGACACACGCATGCAGACTGGTCCCAGTCAGTTTAACTGGAACTGGGTCTCTGAGCAGTAAAATACATTTTACTCAGATTTCTATTGTCATTAAAAAACCCTGAACTAAAGGTGGGATTACAGAACCAGATGTTTTTATTGGTTACCTGTTAGAGTGACGAGGTCAGCTGGGTCCTCCATCCTCTGAGGAGACAGACAGACATCAGGATGCAACAACAAATTATTTAAATTACTTTTTTTAACTTTGCAAAAACTTAAATTGTTACCTCAGACGTCTCCTCTTCATGATTTGCAACATCTGAAACTGATTAAAAACATTTTAAAATTAGAAACTTAAGTGATTTTTGCCTTCATAAATAGACACTGTCTCCTCTGCAGGATGGCTGAAGCACAGCAGAGAGGGAGGTGCTGCTTCAGGTTTTAACAGACATAAATAAACCAAAAGGGTCCAACGTTCCTTTAGGGATGTTACCACGACGAGTTGTGAGAGTCACTGAACTGGATCGTACAAATCCTTTCTTATAAGGTTTATATTTGTTCTGGGCAGACATGACCAGCCACTCCCAAAGACACTTATGAAACATAAAGGATACCAAATAACAGCTGGACGGTAAAATGACTGAACATATATAAGTTCTGCACCTCAGGTTAACTGATCCAAAAAACTGCTGTGAGAACATTTCTGGATCATTGGAGCTGAGGGATCAGACCCGCCTCTAAGAACTCTAACATTGGATCCACCAGAACTTTTCCTCCTGGGTTCAACAACAATTCTTCCAACTATTTACAAGACTTGGCATTAAAACGACAAAACGCCACAACCTGTTTTCTTTTTTAACCCAATAAAATGAAATGACTGAAACGTTCTGCTGTGAAACAGCTGCAGATGAATCTGCCAAAAACAACAAAACACTTTTTTCTTTCCTGCAAAATAAAATGAAAAATGTGCTCAGTGTCAAATAAAATGCAGGAATAAATCTGGTCCTCACAGGGAAAAAATGTAGTTCCTGCAGCTTGGATAACTGCTGATGCAAATCATTAAATATTTAAAAACAACTTTAATTACATTAACGTGTTTAAACTGTTAAACACAGAAACAGGACATGTGGGAAGAGAACAAAACTGAAATTAAACTTTTTAATCTGATCCAGACTGGATTGGAGCTCCAGAAAAACAATTGTGGTTTTGGCTCATTTTAGTTTGTCCTTCATGTAAAATATATTTTTAAAGTTTTGGGGGGAAAATGTTAAGATTTTGCAGCTTCTTATGTTGGTTTCAGTCATAAAAACATTTGATGAAATATAAACTTTGCATTTATGATTTTAGTAGGATCCAGAACAAGCTTAACAGACAATTACTACGATCTGAAAAGTGCTGCTGAACCAACTATCAGAGAGGTGAGAACCCTTAAAGCAGGGGTCCCCAATCCTGGTCCTCAAGGGCTGGTATCCAGCAGGTTTTAGTTGTAACTCTGCTTCAACACACCTGATTTCAATTAGCAAGTGATTAGCAGGCTTCAGCAGAGCTTGATGAGCTGCTGCACAGGTGATTCAACCACTGAATCAAGTGTGTTTGAGCAGAGAAACCACAAAACCTGCTGGATAGCGGCCCTCCAGGACCAGGATTGGGGACCCCTGCCTTAAAGGGAGAAATGGCAGTTTTGGCTTGCTTCTAGCACCCCCTAGTGTCCAGTTAGTAAAAACAAAAGTGAAACTTATCTCCTCGCTGTGCGTTCAAATCTAACTGCTGAAATGTGTCCTCAGCCTTCATTAGTGTCTACAGGAGCGGCTCATCAAACAAATCAGTAAAGTAACCCCATAAAGGGTCATTTCAGCACACACTGGCTCAAGAAAATGATTTAAAAATATGAGAAAGTTGCAAAGTAACCCTTTAATGATGGCCGGTCTTACCTGCAGGGGGCGGGGCTTCACTTCCTGCCATCAGGTCCAAAGAGACGGATTGAGCCTGAAGACAAATCAACATGTCAGCAGGAGGCGGGCTCTAAATCCAGATGTTTTTATTTTGTCTACCGTACCTCAGCAGCTGTGTCTTCCTCTTCCTCAGAGGACAGAACCACAGCATCGTCCTGAGAGCAGAACGTCGTGGCAGAAGCTCCATCTGAGACGTTGAGAGCATTTTCAGCAGCTTGTGAATCCTGAAGAGAATAAAGCCTTTAATGTAATATAACTTTTAATGTACTTTTCCAAGTTTATTCAAGTTCTAAAACTTTAAGGGTGAAAACCTTCAAGTATAAATTAAAGGGATAAAAATTCTTTACGCAGTAATCCGTACATTGTTTGGTTTCACAGACCATCACACCTGAGAATAAACAACATTTTTTATTTTATGTAGCCAAATGGCATTTTCATAAACCTCAATATACTAATCAAGAACCATTGTTTTCTATATTTAAAAATGAGGTCAAACACCATATTAAAACTATTAAGAATTAGACTAAAAGGAAATCTAATAAGATTTCATTTCTCTTTAAGGTTTTCATATAAAATGTTACCTCAAGAGTTTGTAGCCGCCTGGTGGCGGTGGTGGTTGTTACATTGTTTTGCAATTTTTAATAAAGACTTTGTTTTAAAAATAAACTATTTTAATCACTTCCTGGTTCTTTCATGCTGAAATTAAAAGTAAAAAAATGTTTTGCTGCTTATTTACATAAAAAGTTTCCCTTAAATTAAAATAATTCTGTGAAAATCTGCATTTTTATTCATTTTAAATTGAAACTTTTTAAGTTAAACTCATTATTTTAATTTGTGGAAAACCCTTAAAATAGAGGTCAGACATGAAAACAGGTCAAGGGTGAAAAAGGTGAGAAAAGACTTTCTGACTTTCTCCTTATGTCCATTGTGTCTCTGAGGAGCAGATAAAGCAAAAACAACCATCTAACTCAAAAGGTAAACAAAAGCTTTAGCCCAGTTTTCTTTAAAGGGACTATGTGGACTTTGAAATTTTTATGCTCGTGATTGCCCCCTCAGGCCAAACGTGTAACTGCAGCTTCAATAGTAAGCTCGTGCACGAGGCATGCATGCTGTACTCCTGAATGAAAACAACAGCTGAGTCAGTCCTGCTGCTGATGGCTCTTCTAAATTGTCTTTCAAATCTGCCTCCACACAATCAGCAATGTCCAATACAGAATAGAATAGAATAGCCTTTATTGATTTTGTACAGGGTACAGTGACATTGGAGTGCCACTCCCTTTGGTGCAAAACGTAAAAGAATACAAAAAATAATGCAGAAATGATGTAAATATAAAATCAACAATAATATGTGCAAATATACACACAGAGTAGCAGCATTAGTTGGGTTCTGTGTAGGTCACTATTGTAAGCAGAATTGTAGCATATTGAGTGAAACTCAAATAGCACATATAATTGTTAGCCTATATAATAATTATAATTGTTATAATTGTCAGCTTCATCCAGGCCAATGCAAGGAAGTTGGTCAACCTTCTCCTGTGATGCACACCTATTGCACAAGACAAATAAATGTTATATAATCAGTGAATAGAAAGTGAGAGTGGGATGTTATTATGGTATTAAAAAAACAATAATAAAACATACCTTATTGATATTGGAGGTACATAATCTGAATCATACGGGTCTAAAGCTCCTTCCTTCTCTTTCCAGCTCTAATCTGGAAGTAAAAACAGCAGCAAAACATGATTATATATCCTGACATATAGCCATTGCATTTCTATGAGAATAATTTGTTACTCACTCACTGTTTCCAAACTATTGGCTTGTTCCTCATCTAAAGAGTTCTTTCAGCTCCATCGATTTGATGCTACAAAAACAAACAGAATACATCAATTACAAAAACATAGATTATGAATCAAATGATAAAAGCCCTGCATGTTTCTGCATTTACCAAGACTTCTCATAAATGATAACCAGGACTGCTGTATAATTTATTCTCCACATCCAGACACAATTATCCTATCTTCTGTCTCATGAGCAGAAGCTGGGATGTTTATGCCCACAAAGTTTTTCTTTTTTGTTCCAACAACACACTCCTCTGGTTATGAATTTTACTTTCTTGTGCTCCTGGTCTATTGTGCCTCTCCACCTGCACGGATCCACCTGTCTGTCGGCACATCTGACGCTGGTCAGATGCTGCGTGTTGTCAGTCATTGAGGGAACGTGCACGGTGTCGGATAACTCGTCTTTTTTCTCTCTCTCCTCTTGCCTGGGCTGACGGGAGCTGACGGAGCTGTACGCGTGGCGCACATTCTCTCCAAATGCGCCTGGAAAAAAAGTCCCAGTGCACTGAGAAGTAAAAATAAGAATAGAACTAATATTAATATCCTGCCCAGCACCGACTCTGATGGAGACACGCTAAACAAGCAGCCTAAAAATGTTCCTATGACATACGTAAGCCCCCGGTTTGCTTTGAAAGCACCCACAACCCTTACCCCACACGTATTTAGTAATAATTTCTTACCTGTCCAGCAACAATGATGCCAACTGCGGGTCTCTTGTCTCAGCATTTTCCACTTCTCAAATGCCGGCTGGACCGATGTTTATTTTCGTTCTTTGTCTTCGGCGACCAGACTCGAGTTTTGCCCTTTTTGTCACGCTGGAATAAACTCTTGGGTTCTTTGTCTTGTTTGGGGTCTGGGCTGGAGTTTCGCTGGTGCTTGAAGCAGCTCTCTTCTTGTTCTTGGCTGAATCAGCTACCAAAACCACCTCTCGCTCTACCGCTAGCCACAGCTAGCAAACAAACGCTGCGGGCGCGTGAGCGCGCATGACGTCATCACGCATTACGCTGCCTCTGGAGGACACTGGGGAAGCCTGCTTGCTCGACCCGAGCACAATCTTTTCTGTGAGTTTACAGGCCTACAGAGGCAATCACAGTAAAAATGCCAGGGCTCATTCTACAGGACCAGGGCATTGCAGGAGAATGTATGAGGAATACATTTTAAATTTCTATACTTGTATTAGCTGTTAAACTTCTACATAGTCTCTTTAAGTTGAATTTAGCATCATTTGAAGTCACCCTGGTTCATGAAACAAAATAAAGTTTAGCAAGAACTTCTAGGCGGACGCATCAGAACAATATTGTTATTATTTATCTTTGACCGTTCTCTTGCTCAGAGCTCTCATCTCCCCCCACCCGCGCCTCAGAGCAGCGCAGTAGAGTCTCAACAAGCCCCAGACTGAAACTGAAATCACCTGACGGACTTTAAGCCCAAAACCAGTTCGCCCAACATCATCTGAGCGCAACTCATCACGCTCAAATTATTAATCGACCCCAATCCTACCTATCGTACGAGGGGGGAAGAGCCCCTCGCCTTGTCGGGAGGCCTACACAGGTGACGCCAGGCGAGATGCGTTCCCGTGTCGCCGGTTCCAACAAATTTATTTATTTATTCTACAGGTGGTGGTGTTTGGGACGTGTTAACAATCATCTGGAATATTTTCCCCCGTGGTTAATAGTGAAACTGGTTAAACCGTAAAACCCTGCCTTGCTGAATAAGCCCATCACCCCCCCACACACACAATATTTTCTCATCGGATCTGCACGAATCACGAACAGCAAAACGGCGAATTTCGCCAAAAGGTGAAGGATTTTCATGTCTGAAAAGTACACATATTAAATTCATTATTTATCTTTTATTCTGTGACCAGCTGAAGTCACCAGACTAAATGTGTTGATTAAAACGTTAATCTGACCATATTTTTGTAGTTTTACGTTACAAACATGCTCAGCTGCACCAGAACCAGATGTGGGAAAACTTCAGCAGCTAAACTCAGCCTGAGGGTTTCCCTCCTAGAAGCTTAAAGAAAACACCAGCAGGTTCTGGACAGAAAAGGCTGCAGATGTTTGGAGGGTCGGCTGGTTCTGTGGGTGGAGGTAAATTTCAGCAGCAACTAACCTGCTTCCTCTCTTCCTCCTGGTTCTCCTCTGGTTGAGTTGAGCTGGAGTCACTCTGAATGTGTTCAGGTGGTTCCTCTGAGTCTGAAGAGGACAAGCTGGAGCTTTTTTCCTTGTTGGAAGCTTCAGGAGGATCATCAGCAGGAGCTTCAGGAGGATCATCAGCAGGAGCTTCAGGAGGATCGTCAGCAGGAGCTTCAGGAGGATCGTCAGCAGGAGCTTCAGGAGGATCGTCAGCAGGAGCTTCAGGAGGATCGTCAGCAGGAGCTTCAGGAGGATCTGGCTGCAACATAACCCATAGACTTAGTTTAGTGAGCAGCTGCATGAACACACAGATGGATTTAATCCTGTTAGAGAAAAACTAATAAATCATTTCAAACTGAAACTCAGTTAAATCACAGATAAACAATAAGCTGCATCATAGTTTTAATCCAAACATCATAATCAGAATTGGAATAATTAATTCACTTCCTATCAGCAGCAGATTCAGCTGTGAGTAAAAGTCCTCATTCATTTATATGTTTATTTAGAACAAAAACCAGACTTAAACCAGTTCCAAATGGTTCCTATGGGTTTGCTACAGTCCTGAATAATGACGTTACTGGTAATATGGAAACCTGTTTCCCCGTGGAGACGTACCCCCAACCAGAAACAACTCAGAAACACAACTGTACGCTGACTCAATCCTTTATTATGTCTTATTTACTTTTCTAGGTTTCAGTTTATGAATCAAAATGTTTCCTTTCTTGCTTTTGTAACAGAATAAAAATCAGTTTGGTTTCTGACGACTTACTTCTCTGACCTCTGTTTTCATTTCCTGCATCTGGTGCGTTTGAACGTCTGAACTTTTAAGAGCTCACATCTTCCTTTTGAAAACACGCAGAGATGAAGATGTGTACAAAACACAATCAAAAACACCTTTTGTTTTCTTTTAGGATGAATGTGTCCAACATGTGCAGCAAATCACCCGGAGGTCAGATTTCATTTAACCGTCTGGAACAAACAACAGAAGAGAAAAACCTCTGCTTCTAATTCAGTTCTGCACAAACATCTTTGTTCTCTTTGGAACCTGCTAAAACCTTTACTGTCGGGAACAAAATTATCTGGTACCCAGCCATCGTGGGAAGAACCCCAGGAGGCTGTTGCCACGGTTACACAAACACACATTGTATCTGAAGGTTATCATTCTGTCACAGACTGACCAAACTGTGTTATCAGCAGCATCAGAGGGTGAAAACACACACACACACACACACACACACACACACACACACACACACACGCATAATCTAACAACTACAGAGAGGACCAACAGCTCCAGAACCTTGTGTGTGTGTGTGTGTGTGTGTGTGTGTGTGTGTGTGTGTGTGTGTGTGTGTGTGTGTGTGTGTTACTGTCCATCTACAGACACATTATTACACTGACTGGACACCAGTTATGCGCTTCTATTCACAACAACTTCCTGCTGCTCTGATAAACTTCCCACCGATGTCTCTAAACTTTAGATTATTTTCTAATATCATGATTTAAGTTATGTTACTGATGACTGATGTGGGTGTCCACCTGGTTTTTAAGGCTTCAACAGCTTCTCATAAACATCACGCAATTATAATTATAAAAGCCCTTCTGGATCGCATTTAGGGGCCAAGATGAAGATTATTCTCATGCAGAAAAAACTAAAGGACCTCCAGGAGAAGTAAACGAAAGTAAAAAATATAAATATGTTAAAATAAGTTTGAGTAGCTCCAGATGCCTCCAAATAAATTAAAAAATATATGTTTTATATTTCAACATTACTGAAACCTTGATTTACAGGCTTCAATATGTAAAAGACATTTTTTAGGAAAACAGCCTGTGGTGTTCCACAGGGTTCTTATTCACATCCAAATAATTCAAACTACAGTAGAGTTAAAGGTGTTGTACTCTGAGAATGAAACTGTAATTTTTTTTGTGTGTCCTTGGGCAAGACACTTAACCCTCCCTGCCTGCTGGTGGTAGTCAGAGGGACCGGTGGCGCCTGTGCTCGGCAGCCTCACCTCCGTCAGTGCGCCCCAGGGCAGCTGTGGCTACATTGTAGCTCATCACCATCAGTGAGTGAATGTGTGTGAATGGTTCGATGTAGTGTAAAGTGCTTTGGAGTCCTCTGACTCTAAAAGGCACTGTACAAGTGTGAGTCATTTATCATTTTTTAAAATACAATCAGTCACTCATGAAAATGTTCTCCAACCCCATCACCTGCATTAGCTGCAGAAAGGGACTGGACAGAAAAAAGCCAGTCTCCTCTAAGTCACAGGAAAAATTAGTATTCATGGCCCCGCCCACCTTGGCTTGGGACTGCCCACAGGAAGGAGAGCGCAGAGCGCATCTCAGTTAGAAGCTAACCGTTAGCATAAGCAACTCCACAACATGGTGGAACACATTCAGGCTGGCGTTATTTATGAAGATCAACATTTTATTTTTACCCAAAAAAGACGAGAGAACGAAGGCAGAGGAAGAGTTGTGCTGCTGTTAGCCAATCAGAGGTGAGCTGTTTCCATATCATGAATATTAATGAACAAGACTCATAATCCTGCTGTTTTCTTTTTAAGAAATAGAAACAGAAATTAAGATTCTGTCAAGAGATGGATAGATTCTAGCACAAACACAAAATTCTAGGATTTTTTTGCCTCACGGAGGAACTCTGCAACACCTCGAGCCACCAAAAACAAAATAAACATGTCTGCCTTGATTGTACCTTCAGTGGCCTGTGGGTCATTTGATCCTACAAACTTACCTCCTTCTCCGAGTTCAATTCCTCCTCTTTCTTTTCTTCAACCTCATCGACAGAAGAGTCGAACTTCTCGCTGTCTGTCGTCTCTTTTTGGGTTTCATTAGCAGCATCAGTTTCACTGGATGACTCAACATCATATGTCAGAGATTCTGGAAAAAGAAATCACAAATGTTTTTAATATAAGTAACGGCGCTCAGAGCAATGAGGATGAATACTGAAGATGTCGAAGATCCACCATAACGCACCAATCAGAGGCTTGACGTCTGCTTCTTCTGTCACAGTGATCAGTTTGATTTCTGCAGACTCGTCTTCACGGCCAACAGGTTCCTGCTTGGTGCTCCTTTTCTTTAAATCTTCTGTTTCGTCTGATTCCTGAGCCAGAGAGCACAGCCTACAAAACAAACAAGTTTGAATTATTTGATGAGTTTGGGGTAATTAAGTGTTAACAACTGATTTTCTATAACAAAATGAACACTGTTATACAAATATACTTTGAAAGTTAATTCAGAAAATTTTTTTAAACACTGTCACATCTTCAGGCCAATATAAATATTCTGCAGTTTTACTGACAGGATTCATTTCTGACCAAAAGAGTTGCTTTGGGCTAAAACGAGTCCTAAATGACGGTTATGTATTGTAACCCCAGATTCTATAAGCAGGGGTGCACATAGGTGGTCTGCAGGTGCGCATGCGTTGTCAAAATAAATAATGCGCACCAGATTAAAAGCTGTAATGCGCATTTGTGCACCTTAGACTTTGTGGAGGATGGAGAGTTTCACCAGTCCACACTCCAGTCAAGTAGGTGGCGGCAATGCACCTTGACGTTGCTTACCAACCACCATAAAACCCTATTCAGAAGAAGTGCCAGCCGGCTTCTTTTGTTATCAATCACAGTGATATCAGTTTGCACAGCCGCTGTTGTTGTAAACAAGCCCTGGAGCATAATACAAATGTCAAAGATGCAAGCTCCCTTAACCCTCAGGCTTCACTTTAATTTACTATGCACTAGAGTCTTTAGAGGACAAAAACTTCTGCTTGTAAAAGTGGCTATAAAAAATGTATACATAAAAATTTTTTTTTGCTTTTTTTTTTATAGATCTGTTAAACTTCAGCCCTGCTCAAACATACACATTTCAATCATTTTGAGAATTTTAACCCTTGAAATGCCAGTTTTATAATATATGTCATTGCTGTAATTTATGAAAAAAACACTAAAAATTAGTTATTTTCTAAAAAAAAAAAAAAACTTTTGTGCATGGGGCATTTATTACAAAGCATAAAACATTTTGGGTGAGTGAAATATATATTCTTTTCAATCAGCCTTGGACATGTCAAGAATGGATTAAAATATCACATTTTATGCTTTATTAGTTTTTGTGCAGTAACAGATTTCAACCCTCTTGTGCCTCTTCAAGACAAAAACGTCCCATTGACTTCAATGCAAACCACAGTTTTCATCCTGTAACCTCTCTGCAAAAATAATTATGCATTCTGTGATATTAGGGTTTCATTTTTGATAAAAGGAGTCAAATTTGTTTGTTTTTTTTACTGTTCACCACCAAAATCAGTAATTTTTCCATTAGTGGGCCCCTGTGATCTGCCTGGTTCTTCCCTACCCCAAGACCCTCCTGGACCCCCTGCAGTTTGCCTATAGAGCCAACAGGTCTGTAGATGATGCCATCGACATGGCTCTACACTTCATTCTGCAGCATCTGGACTCCCTGAGTACCTATGCCAGGATCCTGTTCGTGGACCTCAGCTCTTCCTTCAATACAATCCTCCTCCAAGACAAACTGTCCCAGATGAATGTGCCTGACCCCATCTGCAGGTGGAACACTGACTTCCTGAAGGACAGAAAGCAGCAAATGAGGCTGGTGAAAAATGTCTCGGACCTGTGGACCATCAGCACCGGTTCCCCTTAGGACTGTGTTCTCTTCTCTTGTCACAGGAGACTGGCGGACCCGAAAAGACACCCAACACAGAGTCAATGTTTAAACAGAGTTTATTAATGGGGAGAGGGCAGTGGAAGGGAGCAGGCAAGAACCAGGTCAGGAGATAGGCAGGAATATTACCAGGAGTTCCGATGGGCATAAAGTTCCAGGTGGGGAAATCCAACGTCGAGGTCGGGGACAGAAACGAGGTCAGGAGCCGTGAATCCGAAGGCAGCAGATAGTCCAAGAAGGGGCAAGACGAGGAGGAAGGTCCGAGGACAAGGCGAGGTCGATATCCGTGGGAGACAAGGTAAGGGCTGAATGCTGGAAAATCTACTGACGAGTGTGTTCGATAATCTGGCAGTGACTGGATGGCAGGGTGGCTCTTAAATAGCAGGAGGAGCAGGTGAGCTGAATGAGGCTGATGAGGAGCAGGCTGTGGCTGCTGGAGAAACTGGGCTTGGCAGGAACAGGAGCATGACACCTCTCTGCTCTTCTCACTGAACATCAATGGCTGCACCTCCAAACACGAGTCTGTCAAGCTAATTAAGTTTGCAGATGACGCCACCGTCATCTGACTCATCTTGGACAGGGATGAGTCTTCCTACAGAATGGAGGTGGAATGGCTGGTGTCCTGGTGCAGCCACAACAACCTGGTGCTAAACGCCCAGAAGACAGCTGAGGTTGTTGTTGACTTTAGGAAGCACACAGCCCCCCTCCCCCCATAACCCTGTCTGATGACATCTCGATGGTGGACTCGTGACACTTCCTGGGCACCACCATCACCCAAGACCTCAAGTGGGAGCCCACCATCACCTCCATCATAAAACAGGCCCAGCAGAGGATGTACTTCCTGAGGCAGCTGAAGAAATTCAACCTGCCAGCACAGTCGATGAGGCAGTTCTACACCGCAGTCATCGAGTCCATTCTCACTTCTTCAATCACCGTGTGGTACGCTGGAGCCACCAGCAGAGACGAGAAGAAGCTGCAGCGTGTCGTGCGCTCTGCTGAGAAGGTTATTGGCTGCAAACGTCCCTCTATAGAGGACCTGTACACCCCCAGGACATTGAGACGTGCAGGTCGGATCACAGCTGACCCGTCTCCAAGTCTCAGAGAAATAAGAGTCAGATTGGCTGAAAGAAGATGAAAATGCACATGTTTTGATATACATTTTATGAGTCCATCGTTAAAGTTTTTGCAGCAGGAGCAGTTTGTTTGAAACAGTTCATGAATTTCTGATGGAGCCCTCACTGACATGTCATGTGACCTAGAGGGGAAGAGTTGAGAAATTGACATAACTGAAACAAAGTCTTCCTATTCCAACATTTTTGACACACACAAATATTACAACAAAAGTGACTGTCTTCTTTAACATAATGTGGCTCTCGTCTCTCTAGGACCTACAGTTTGTCCATGAATGCCCTGAAAATGTGCAAAGTACCCTCCCATCTTTTCCCTTATAACTAGGTTGAAGCCTAGTGCTACAGTAACCTTTCAACCAGCACCAAGTTCAAGGAGGATTTGGAGAATTCCTCGTCGTTGTGCTATGGAAGATCTTTTGAGAGGCCTTTTTGTTTTTTGCAAATTATGTCGCCATAGTAACACCAATATAAAAGAGTAGTAGTATAGGTCTCAAGACTGAGCTGGTTGCTTTGATGTATAATTTCTGAGGATGAACTCCTCCGTTTGTGCTGCATTAAGGTTAACAGAAGAAAAATAAAAAACAACAAAGGGTGTAGCCATAGAAACACTACTTGATATATATGGTGTGTGTGTGTGTGGTGTGCATGTGCCTGCTCTGTCTTCTCAACCCCCAGTGAGTCGTAGCGGGTGGCTGTTCACACTGAGCCAGGATCCTCTGGAGGTTTCTTCCTGTTAAAAGGGAGTTTTCCTTCCCACTGTCGCTACATGCTTGCTTAGTATGAAGATTGCTGAAAAGACACTGACACTAGTCAGTGTCCTGATGCAATCTGCTGGGTTCCTTATATAGGAAACATTTTTACTGATTGGCTTAATGAACTGAACTGTATTGGATTGTTTACTTTGTGAAGTGCCTTGAGACGATTCTTGTCGTGATTTGGCGCTATATAAATAAACTGAATTGAATTGAATGACAATACGTGTCTCCACTGAAAACAGACGCCCCAATTTGAATGGGACTCAGTATCGGCTAATATTTGACCTTAAAGGACTCAGATCTGTACGTGTAGCTCGTCTGACTTACTTCATCCATGCCGTGTAGATGTCATGCAGGTTGGAACGCTCCTCTGATGTCTCCAACTAAAAAAAACACAGCAGTTTTCAAATGACCATTTAACATTATTTAACATATTTTATCTTTCCATTTTAAATGTACCTGAATATATAATCTAGGGATGCTCCGATCCGATCACGTGATCGGAAATCGGGCCCGATCACGTGACTTTCAAAGGACTCGGTATCGGTTGAAAAAGATCGGATTTAACCTTATAAAACAACAAATATGACATTTTAAATTCATTCTGATATCTTACCATGTTCCTCTATATCAATATTATTTGTTTCTTGACCAAAAACAACACCATTACGTCACACAATGTACGGCAGGTGGGGATTCAGACACCATACAGCTGTTAGCTAGCAGGCTAACGCAGAGCTAACTTGTCTCCACAGGAGAGCTAAAATATCTGTATGTTGGTGTTATTTTAAACCAGACACGAAGGCAGTGTAACAGCCACTTGTAATGTGTGCATACTGGGCATTCAACATGCTGGAGAAGACAGCTGCATGATAAGCAGCCTTCAAAACGAAATACTTTCTCCTTCGGCTTTTTTCCCTTCAGTCGTCGCCACTGCGAATCATCAGTCTGGGTTAAGTCCCAGTTCACAGCGGCATCTCTAACAAAAACACGGAGCCAGCCAACAGTGAAAATTACGTTAATAAACAGAGAAATTGCCGACAACAAAACGTCGGAGTTTCTCATTCTGCAGCGCCTGAGCTGGTAGTTTCGTGGTGCTGCAGGGAAAGCCTGCTGTGGCACCGTGGCTATGGAACCCAAAGTGTGCCACAAACGCGCAACATTACGTGCGACTCTCACATGAAAAGTACACGTTTTTAACGAGCAATCAACGCATCAACAACGCATACTTTACGCGTGAAAATTTTGCGTGATTTCAACCAGCAAACAACACGAAAACGTGTTGTTAACACACGTGCCTCCCGGTCACGGAAACACGCATCACTCCACAGTCGCATAATGAGGACATAAACAATTTGAAATATGAGCATCTTAGCTACTTTTAAAGTTATTCATAATATTAACACGTTTTTTATTAATGTACTTCCTAAACAAGTGATGTTTTTGGCAGATAAACTAAGGAAATATCATAAATACAGAAAAAAAGACATACCTAAATAATAATAAAAAAATTAAAGGAAAACTTGGACATGTTTTCCCTTCATTTCTTCTTTTTTAATGCTCTGCTGAAGTATCGGATCGGGACTCAGTATCGGCAGATACTCAAAATCAAATGACTCGGACTCGGATCGGGAGCAAAAAATGTGATCGGAACATCCCTAATATAATCTAATATTAACACAACATTTATGTAACTCAAATATTATTACATAAACTGAAAAACGAGAGAGAAGCTCTCTGTGCCCCAGGAATGCTGCTTCTACGACACCAGATGTGACTCCTTACATAATACACACAACAGGAAGAGTGTGTGCGTGCGTGCGTGTGTGTTATAAGCGGTTCAAACAGCAGCAGTCAGACAGGTCTGGTGATAGATTAGTGACGCTGCTGTGATTCTGTCAGAAACTATTAATGAGGATAGATTTTAAACGGCTGAATTCTGAAGCTTGACTGGAGTTGAAGGTTCCTCAGGGCAAAACTAAAATACTTATTCATCACATTCTTTCTACATGTATGTGCAAGATAAATAAAGCAGGGTTTATGTTTTAAAGACCAGTGTTGCATCTGCTGCACACCAACTCTGATTCAAAAAGTTGGAGTTATGAAAACACTAATTTTGGAGGTTTTAGATTATTTCCGTAAATTAAATAATGTCTGCTAAAAAAAAGTTCCACCAGATTAAACATTAAAATAAAAAATCTACTTTAATTTAATAGATTTAATTTGAATTTTTTTTTTAAATCTACATTTTATGATAAAATGTAACATAAAAAGAAACTACACCCAAAATTCTCCTGGTTAAGGGGGTAGTGCACGATCGCCAAACCAAATAAAAATGATCATATCTACATTTTTTGCTAGGTGAGTTAAGGGACATTTCTGGGAGCGGGGAAGGTAATATACGGCGTTGTTGTGTCACCATAAAAATAGGTCCTATAATATCAATATATTGCGACTAGGGATGTGTACTGGTAAAATTCTGGCGATACGATACATGTCACGATACAGGGGAGACGATACGATATATTGCGATACATTCAGCCAGACCAGGGTTTCTCAACCCTGGTCCTCAGCGCCCCCTGCCCTGCATGTTTTCCATGTTGCCCTTTCAAACACCAGTGTTTCCCTGCTGCCACACACACCTGACACAAATGAGTGAGTGATTAACAGGCTTCTGCAGCCATGTGCTGAAGCAGAGACATGGAAAACATGCAGGGCAGGGGGGCGCTGAGGACCAGGGTTGAGAAACCCTGAGCCAGACAATATTAGCGATTTTTTTAGAGTGAATTTATTGTAGGAAAATTCTATAAACAGTCCAAACTGATGCATAACATGTTTAACATGAGGTATCTGAACCATAATAGAGGGATTTACATTTCAATGGTGGAAACAAAACCCATTGCTCTTTAAGTAAAAAAATTAATGGAGTTATTAACATCTACATTTTCAGAAGTCATTTCACAAAAAAGGCCGTCTCTGTAGAATCAAACACAAAAATATTTCAATTAAATATTAAGTCTTTTGTTGAATGTAAATCATTCCAAAAATTTGATAAACAGCTTTTGAATATCGATATAATATCGCAGGAAAAAATATCATGATATATTGCCATATCGATATTTTCTTACATCCCTAATTGTGACTGTTTTTGCAGATAGTTACATTACATAAACATTAAAAACTATTTAATGTATTAATTAGTAATTACTGCTTACTGTAAAACTATTTATACTCTGTCAAAGTATGCTGTACGCTGCTATTCAGAGGACAAGTTAAAAGAGCAACTATGTGACGTAAAAAGAGGCGTACAGAAGAAATGCTGTTTTTTAACGGAATTCTTTAGGAGCCCTAAAAGCGGCATGAATTACGCTGTTGTGATGGGATTTCTGAAACATTTTACCAGCATCTCTTAAAATGTCAGTTGTTTAGTGACATTTGCAATATTCTTTCCCACTGAGGTACAACCAATCAGCCCGAGTTAACGAGTCCTGCCCAGCGACTCTTCTGGGCAATTTCTGAGGACATAAGCCAAGGTAAGTACTCACTTGAGTCCTGAAATAACTTTATTTGTTTATTTATTTAACCTTTATTTATCCAGATGAGTCGATTGAGAACTCATTCTCATTTACGACGACGATCTGGCCAAGAGGCAGCAGCAACAGACACATAGTTAGCTTTACACCAAAGAAAAACAAATAAGATATAAAAAAAAATACAAGATAAAAATAAGATAAAACAGCTAGACATAAAGACAAAGGACTGTTCTCAAATATGATATGTACAAGCCATCAAAACAGGCTTAAAACAATCTTTAAGTACTCCGAAGCAGGCACATTGATCAGAAACTATTGATTGCAATGAATTATTGAAGGTAGATAATGGAACTTGGGTAGTGAGCTTTAGTGATTTTTGCAGTTCATTCCAGTCATTGGGAGCAGCAAACTGGAATAAGGAGCGGCCAAAGGAGGTGCGAGCTTTGGGAATAACAAGAGATTAGGTTACTGGAATAACATACTGTGAAGGGCCGATAAAATTACCCGTACGTTCCTTAGTGGAAACTAAGGATGAACTCCTCCGTTTGTGCTGCATTAAGGTTAACAGAAGAAAAATAAAAAACAACAAAGGGTGTAGCCATAGAAACACTACTTGATATATATGGTGTGTGTGTGTGGTGTGCATGTGTCTGCTCTGTCTTCTCAACCCCCAGTGAGTCGTAGCGGATGGCTGCTCACACTGAGCCAGGATCCTCTGGAGGTTTCTTCCTGTTAAAAGAGAGTTTTCCTTCCCACTGTCGCTACATGCTTGCTTAGTATGAGGATTGCTGAAAAGACACTGACACTAGTCAGTGTCCTGATGCAATCTGCTGGGTTCCTTATATAGGAAACATTTTTACTGATAAAATTACCCGTACGTTCCTTAGTGGAAACAGGCCAATTTTCCCGGTGTGTGAACTCACCTTCACTATGTACTGTGATGCTAGCAACAGATCTTCCACATGGAAGGTTTTAGCTCCAGAATCATATTTTTCAAGTTAATTTGATTTTTTGATTTACATATTCTGAAAATTATAGATCTTTGAGATGAATTAGAACTGATATCTGCAGGTCAGAGCTGTAACAGAATCTGAAACTGGTATCTGCCCTCGTAAGCAAAAGCGGTGCATCTCTAAAAATATATGATCTCATGTGTGGAACTAAAAATCACCCTGACTGAGATTTAAATGATCATCAAGCAGCCTAAAAAGATTTACAGGTGTTTTAATTGTTGTGTTGGTCTGTAGCAGCAGGCCTGCTGTAGGACTGGTTTTAATGACCAAGCAGCTCCTGAAACGTTAAGTTATGCATATAACTACTGTTCCCTGAAGGAGAGGAACGAGGTACAACACATATAGTATGGGATATCACGCCCCCGCGTGGTCTGGCTGAAGACACCTTTAATCACGCCTTTAGGCCACATGACGTGTGACGTAGGGGACAGGCTCCGTATGCCTATAAATACCCCTACTCACACATCATGCCCTCAGTTCTTACGCTCTTCACCTCGCTGAGAACACCTACCTTCCTGTGCTAGCTAGCTGCTGCTAGTTAGCACTAGTCATTCGTGTTTGTTGACAGCGACGCCAGCTTAACTGTTCGTGCTGGATTAGACCACTGCCTGCTGGTACGTGTGCCTGTTCGCCGAGCGCTAGTGTCGTTAAATTTTCTAATAGCTTTACGTGTTTGGGCCTCGTGGTTCGGGATGAGCACCAGGCCTGACTCGAAGAAGCAGAAGTCTGCTATACGACCCTGCCCGCAGGGATGCGGCTTCACTCTTCACGACAAGGACCTCCACGAAGCTTGCCCCGTTTGTCTCGGAATCGTACACGCCAGGAGGGCGTTGACGGAACCGGACGCATGTTCGTTCTGCAGCCAACTTAGGCACTCAACACTGGAACGCAGGGTTAAGTTTGTTCTGAAGGTCCTGGGTGAGGCTGCTGCCTCTAAACAAGACCCCATGCTCTCCGAGTCGAGAGACCCGGCTTCGTCCGAGTCTGACGAGGACGGCTTCACGGTCACAGTCCCCGCTCCTAGCTGGGCAGACCACATGGACTTCATGGACGGGCTGACCGGGACAGAGGCTCCAGCCACAGCCCCTGCCCTTCCTCAAATGAGTCCCGCTGACGAGGAAGATGACGATGTTCTGGACATCAACACAGATGAGCGGAGTCTGTCGGGAGATGAGGATTTTTTGGCGGGTCAATGTGCCACTCTGACCGCCAACACCACCTCCCCGGTGTGCCAGGACGACCTCTCCTTTCTTCCTCTCTGCCGCCGTGCGGCTGAGAAACTGGACGTGGAGTGGCCCACTCCCCCTCCGGCTCAGAAAGCCTCCAGATTCGCGGGTTTCTTCCTCCCATCGGAGCCGACCACAGTCAAAAACCAGCTGCCCATGTTCCCGGATTTTGTGACGGAACTAAAGTCCTCTTGGAACAAACCGCTGTCCACACGCACTACTGTGCCTGGTTTCGCCCAGTATGTGGACCTCGAGGGCGCTGAGAAGGCCGGACTGGTCGGCCTTCCCCCAATGGAACCATCTCTGGCAGCATACCTGGCGCCGTCGCACAACCTGGGTGCGAGTGGCCCCACAGCCCTGCCTTCAAAACAATGCAGATTCTCAGCATCCCAGCTGGAAAAAATTTACCGAGCTCAGGCGACCTCCGCTCGCGCTCTGAGTTCCGCTACCATGCTACAGACATACCAGGCTATGTGTCTGTCGGAATTGGGGAACCATCTGCCACCGGACAGCCCCCTCACCCCCCTCCTGAACGAGATTCGGGTATCGGCAGATTATATTCTCCGCACATCCCGCTGTGCAGCTCTTTCACTGGGGAGAGGAATGGCGTCAACGGTGGTAGCCCAAAGGCACCTGTGGCTAACTCTCTCGGACGTTCCGGACAGAGACAGGAATGTGTATTTGGACGAGCCGGTGTCTGCTGAGGGACTTTTTGGGCAGTCTTTGGACGCTATACAGGAAAAGTTTGAGTTCCGAAAGAAGCAGGCTGAGGCATTACGATGCATCATTCCCAGACGGGATGCGAGGGGCAGGCCCGGTATGGGCGCACGCAAACCAACGCCTACCCCACCACCGACGAAGAGGATAGCCGCTCCTGCAGCTGCCGGAGCTATCGCTCAACAGCCACAATCCCAGAGGCAAGCTCCACGACAGTCTGCCTGGAGCAAAGGTCCACCTCCTAACCTCAAGCGAGACTCCTCGTCTCGAAGGAAGAAGGCGCAATCGTCCTAGCAACGACCCTTCTGTTGTTGGACCCCTGGAGCAGGGAGACTTGTTCGCTCCGCGGTCCAGCCTGCCCATAGGGCATGCAGTTCATGTGTTCAGAAGCCCCAGCCCCAAACGGCGCTGCGTTCCCAACACACAGTCTCCCAAGCACTTTTCCCCAAAGCACACAGTTGTTTATTCAATGCAAAATGTGTTAATAAAGAAAAAACAAAAAACTCAAAATCAACCATTAACTGCATGCCTCACAGCATGTCAGCCATTGAGGCCGCCCCTCCCCGCTCCGGCAGGGGGCAGCACCTTCCCGCCCGTTGCTCTACGGGCCAATCGGCTCGCAGAACGGCTCTCTCACTGGCGCGCATGCGCGCCGTCCCCATGGGTGGAAAAGACGGTTGCTACGGGTTACCGGTTACAGTTCCGGGTCAGGCCGCCATGTTTTCGCTCAGTAGTAAACACGGCCGTGGGAATCGAGGCAGCGAATGTCCTGAGAGAGGAAATAAATACGTTACTGCTGAAGGGAGCAATACGTGCGGTTCCAGCATCGGAAATAAACAAAGGTTGGTACAGCCGCTACTTTGTAGTTCCGAAAAAGGGAGGTGGGTTGCGTCCCANACAGGACCTGCTGAAGCTGGTCCGTTGCTCGTTCTCTGGAGTCGGCTATCAGAGCCCAGTCGTCCAGATACGCTAGAATGCGAATGCCCTTCTCTCTGAGAGGGGCTAAAGCTGTCTCCACACATTTTGTAAACGTGCGGGGCGCGAGCGACAGACCAAAGGGTAAGACTAGGTATTCGTAGGCTATGCCCTCGAAAGCAAATCTTAGGAACTGTCTGTGTTCTGGATGTATCGCTACATGAAAGTAGGCGTCCGTGAGATCTATCGTTGCAAACCAGTCGCCCGGGCCGACGGCATTCAACAGCTGTCTCAACGTTAACATCTTGAACTTGTACGTGCGGAGATGCTTGTTCAGCACCCTTAGGTCTAGGATGGGACGCAACCCACCTCCCTTTTTCGGAACTACAAAGTAGCGGCTGTACCAACCTTTGTTTATTTCCGATGCTGGAACCGCACGTATTGCTCCCTTCAGCAGTAACGTATTTATTTCCTCTCTCAGGACATTCGCTGCCTCGATTCCCACGGCCGTGTTTACTACTGAGCGAAAACATGGCGGCCTGACCCGGAACTGTAACCGGTAACCCGTAGCAACCGTCTTTTCCACCCATGGGGACGGCGCGCATGCGCGCCAGTGAGAGAGCCGTTCTGCGAGCCGATTGGCCCGTAGAGCAACGGGCGGGAAGGTGCTGCCCCCTGCCGGAGCGGGGAGGGGCGGCCTCAATGGCTGACATGCTGTGAGGCATGCAGTTAATGGTTGATTTTGAGTTTTTTGTTTTTTCTTTATTAACACATTTTGCATTGAATAAACAACTGTGTGCTTTGGGGAAAAGTGCTTGGGAGACTGTGTGTTGGGAACGCAGCGCCGTTTGGGGCTGGGGCTTCTGAACACATGAACTGCATGCCCTATGGGCAGGCTGGACCGCGGAGCGAACAAGTCTCCCTGCTCCAGGGGTCCAACAACAGAAGGGTCGTTGCTAGGACGATTGCGCCTTCTTCCTTCGAGACGAGGAGTCTCGCTTGAGGTTAGGAGGTGGACCTTTGCTCCAGGCAGACTGTCGTGGAGCTTGCCTCTGGGATTGTGGCTGTTGAGCGATAGCTCCGGCAGCTGCAGGAGCGGCTATCCTCTTCGTCGGTGGTGGGGTAGGCGTTGGTTTGCGTGCGCCCATACCGGGCCTGCCCCTCGCATCCCGTCTGGGAATGATGCATCGTAATGCCTCAGCCTGCTTCTTTCGGAACTCAAACTTTTCCTGTATAGCGTCCAAAGACTGCCCAAAAAGTCCCTCAGCAGACACCGGCTCGTCCAAATACACATTCCTGTCTCTGTCCGGAACGTCCGAGAGAGTTAGCCACAGGTGCCTTTGGGCTACCACCGTTGACGCCATTCCTCTCCCCAGTGAAAGAGCTGCACAGCGGGATGTGCGGAGAATATAATCTGCCGATACCCGAATCTCGTTCAGGAGGGGGGTGAGGGGGCTGTCCGGTGGCAGATGGTTCCCCAATTCCGACAGACACATAGCCTGGTATGTCTGTAGCATGGTAGCGGAACTCAGAGCGCGAGCGGAGGTCGCCTGAGCTCGGTAAATTTTTTCCAGCTGGGATGCTGAGAATCTGCATTGTTTTGAAGGCAGGGCTGTGGGGCCACTCGCACCCAGGTTGTGCGACGGCGCCAGGTATGCTGCCAGAGATGGTTCCATTGGGGGAAGGCCGACCAGTCCGGCCTTCTCAGCGCCCTCGAGGTCCACATACTGGGCGAAACCAGGCACAGTAGTGCGTGTGGACAGCGGTTTGTTCCAAGAGGACTTTAGTTCCGTCACAAAATCCGGGAACATGGGCAGCTGGTTTTTGACTGTGGTCGGCTCCGATGGGAGGAAGAAACCCGCGAATCTGGAGGCTTTCTGAGCCGGAGGGGGAGTGGGCCACTCCACGTCCAGTTTCTCAGCCGCACGGCGGCAGAGAGGAAGAAAGGAGAGGTCGTCCTGGCACACCGGGGAGGTGGTGTTGGCGGTCAGAGTGGCACATTGACCCGCCAAAAAATCCTCATCTCCCGACAGACTCCGCTCATCTGTGTTGATGTCCAGAACATCGTCATCTTCCTCGTCAGCGGGACTCATTTGAGGAAGGGCAGGGGCTGTGGCTGGAGCCTCTGTCCCGGTCAGCCCGTCCATGAAGTCCATGTGGTCTGCCCAGCTAGGAGCGGGGACTGTGACCGTGAAGCCGTCCTCGTCAGACTCGGACGAAGCCGGGTCTCTCGACTCGGAGAGCATGGGGTCTTGTTTAGAGGCAGCAGCCTCACCCAGGACCTTCAGAACAAACTTAACCCTGCGTTCCAGTGTTGAGTGCCTAAGTTGGCTGCAGAACGAACATGCGTCCGGTTCCGTCAACGCCCTCCTGGCGTGTACGATTCCGAGACAAACGGGGCAAGCTTCGTGGAGGTCCTTGTCGTGAAGAGTGAAGCCGCATCCCTGCGGGCAGGGTCGTATAGCAGACTTCTGCTTCTTCGAGTCAGGCCTGGTGCTCATCCCGAACCACGAGGCCCAAACACGTAAAGCTATTAGAAAATTTAACGACACTAGCGCTCGGCGAACAGGCACACGTACCAGCAGGCAGTGGTCTAATCCAGCACGAACAGTTAAGCTGGCGTCGCTGTCAACAAACACGAATGACTAGTGCTAACTAGCAGCAGCTAGCTAGCACAGGAAGGTAGGTGTTCTCAGCGAGGTGAAGAGCGTAAGAACTGAGGGCATGATGTGTGAGTAGGGGTATTTATAGGCATACGGAGCCTGTCCCCTACGTCACACGTCATGTGGCCTAAAGGCGTGATTAAAGGTGTCTTCAGCCAGACCACGCGGGGGCGTGATATCCCATACTATATGTGTTGTACCGAGTGAATCGACTGAAAGGGAACATGATGTTCTGGCTTCAGGACACCTGAAGCAGCACTGATGCTCCACACCATAGTCCTTCATGTTTAATTCAAGGGATTATATAATCTGTAAGACTTCAGCGTTTTACTGTAAAATCATCAAAATAAAGTAAAACTTCACCCAGTCAAGACTGCTGGTGCTGGTGGGCTTAACCCAGAGCAAACTTCTCACCTGAGTCACGTGTTTCTCCAGCGCCCTGGCGGCTCTCCGGTAGCCGTTAACCTTCAGGTGTTGGTAGATTAAAAACAGAAGAGCGTCGTCGTCCTCCGAGGCCATGTCGTCTCGCTGAACAGCGCGAAAAACACGCTGCAAAAACACGAAATTATCCCTCAGTTAGTCACAGTCTACTTCACGCTCGCTATCCAGCCAGCCAGCTTGCGCACGTGCGGTGGTAGACTCCCCCTCGAAATGCACCATGGGAGGTGGAGTTTACTTCTAAACATCACAAAACCTGAGCTAAAATGGTATTTGACAAAGAATGTAAACATAATCTCTTTTATTGTTGATTAAATGTCAACTTTAAACTACTGACCACTCGATTAAAGTTTTTAAACATATTCTTTATCAGCTATATATTTATTATGATGTAAATAATAAAAATATAAAGTACATAATTTTACTATATGTATTTTTTTCATGTTAGGTTTAAACTAATTGAGAACTATTTTGGATTTACATTTTTAAACTAAACTTTAAATTAGTCACTATTCAACAACCAAAGCAACCTTGGCTTATATATTTATATTCTAACCTTTTAAATTCTTAGTTTATCAAATGCAGAAATTTATCTATAATGACAAGAAATTATTGTCTTTGAACAATAAACTTTTTAACTAATTGATTAGACATACAACGGTTGATTTTTGGACACAATACTAAATGCACAGTAGATGATTAAAGCCACAATGTGTAATATTTTTACCTGTTTACTACCAAATTCTGTGCATCCAGTGCACAAACTTGTCCCTTTTCATTAATATTTCTCACCAACATCAATTCTAAATATTCCTCTCAGCTTCAAATTTTACATTTTTAATACATAAATTGTGGTCGACGCTCCATGGTCATCCTCCATCTTGAAATACGGTAGCTATTTAGGGACATGTAAGCTCCGAGTTACGCGTTTGCACTATGACTGTAACCTGAAAGAAACAGCAGAGGGCAGCAGTGCGCCGTGGAAGCATGGCGTCTGACAATGCAACTAAGAAGAGACGAGACTAGCTGTTACACTGTTGCTGGACTTTGTTAGTTTGAATAACAAACAATGAAATCAAAAGACACATCAAATATGTCAGGTCTTATTAATTTCCAACACTCAGCAGCTGCATATGATGAGAACCCCGTCCGCAACAGCTAGACACCAGCCTCTAAGTGTGGTTTATGACTCACCTCAGCTGATCTTTTCTTCATAATAAAGCTCCCAATCCGGTCCCAACGTATCAGTTCCAAAGTCCTTCTTCAAGAAAGCTCCTTCTATTAAAGTCTCCTCTCTTACCGCAGCCTGCCGTGTCTCTCCCAATGGTGGTCCGCTGGCCGGTAGCCATGTTAGCATTAGTTACCGGTAGTTTATTTCCACAGCGTGTCCCCGGCTCCAGCCAAACCTCATCGGCTATCCGATCGCTAAACAGCCAGTGGTTGATGTTAGCTCCATCTCGATCCTCACTGCGGCGCACACCGATCAGCTGATGGCTAACCGGCAGACTCTTGTTTACTCCGCTGCTCTGATCCACATGACACCGGACGCCACAGCTGATGCCACCCCTCCTCCGTGTGTGAATCGGTGACAGGCAGCTATGCTAGCTTCCTTCAGGACTGGTAGGTTGATACAACAGCTAACAGCAGTGTTTCCCCTAGAAATGCCGTGATGTTTGTTGACTAAGGGGGGTGTAGGATAGCGCCGCCTCGTCGCGCGGGGGGAG